>OY757937.1:10415450-10537950 GCA_963585895.1 Sepioteuthis lessoniana
ATTTTAGTCTTGCACAAACTCACAATAATCCAGAATTTTACTTATGTGCTTGGAATCATATGCAAAATGAAATTACTATCACTTTGCAGCAGGTATTCTGTCCAAGTAGTATATAAATATTTAAAATATATATATTTGTACAATGAATAAAAGAGGGTGTCCTGGTAATGTAGTGGTTGATGTGCTGAACTGTAATAGCGAGTTTGAACTCCAGTCGCACTATAACATTAACTTTTCTTACAATACTCTGGGGGGAAAATATGAACCCCCTATCCCCCTGCAAGGTATGGATTAGATAGCACTACTACTGTCCTTCCACAAAGATGGATTTGGCATTAGATAACCCATGAAGGTTGATATGGCATTAAACAAAAAAAAAAACAAGCATAAATAAAATAATTTTAGATTTTTGCATAAATTTCAAATGATTTTATACTTTTAAAAATGTTTTTTCTATTTTTGTTTTTAATTTTTTTGCTTTTGTATTTTTCCCTAAAATGACAGTTGACTTGTTGTTTTCTTTCAGATAAAAGGTTCTTTCTCATCAAAGAGAGGCCAGGATAATTTTAACCCTTATAGCAGAGGGTCTATCTTTAAAAATTGCCTTGTTGTTCTCTGTGGACCAAATCCTCCAAGGTAAGATAAGAATTACCTTTCCTAAATTGAAAGCATATATATGTTTAATTTTTTTTTCTTTCCTTATTTTCAAAAGGTCTATTAGAAAAACATTTGATAAGTAGAGTAGGTATAATGAACAGTACTAAAACACTTGTTAGTCACATCCTTCTGACTGTGGTTAAAACAATAATTCAAAAGCTTTCATTTTCATCTCACCAACAGATGACTGACTTTTCTTCTCTCTCTCTCTCTCTCTCTCTCAAAGTTCTGTTCTATATGTTCTAAGTGTCACTCTTATTCTGGTTTTCTTGTAGTGATCATTGATTAACACTTCTCTGTTGCTTTGTTCCATCTGTACACAATAACTTATGCATATTCATAAGCAATAAGAATATTAGGGACTCTAACTTGCACATTAAAAATGGCCACTTATATATAAAACACATGAAACAGCATGTTCTTTTTGCTTCAGATAAGTGAAAATCATCACTGTAGGTTAAAAAACCACATTATTTGTAAAATTTAACTGACCATAAGTATAAAAAACAGATTTAATATTTTTTTCCTTTAACTAAGTTACCTTGCCGGAAATTTCTTTGTCATGTGTCTTTTTACAAATGCAGTAAATTGGATAGTGATTCAAAATATTTTGTAATGACAAAATCAGTGAAAGCAATACTTGTCCTGAAGTGGCTGATGAGATATCGTAGAAGAATTTCTTGGCATTTTAGTCGTGAATTGGATCATAATTAGATACAATTTATTGATGATATAACCAATGATTGATAAGTGGCTGACACATGATTTTGACAATTTTTTTTTTTCAGTGGGAGTATTAAATTGAAGCATTTAACAAACAAAAAAAAAAGTTGAGGCTATAAAGATATCAATTCAAAAATCTGTCAATGATCTATGAATTGAACTAACAATAAATTTTTGAAGCAACACTAGAAATAATTTTGAATAACATATATAATATATGTTGTTCAAAATTATTTCTAGTGTTGCTCATCATGAAGTTACTCTTTTTATGGGCAATAAAATCAACTGGAGCTGTAGAATACGCTGACTGCATTTCTGCAGAGGGATAAGACCCTCCAACGAGAGTACTGCACATGACACAAAATCACCTGATGGTGAGGCTTCTGTTCTGGAGCTCTGGGAATGTGAAGTGCCCCTTCATTGCCATTACTCCCTGGTCCGCTCTGACCCAGAGTGGTAATACCTGTTAGGGTCCCATCTATTGGTCAAGAACCAGACATGCAGGACACTGCTGGAGAAGCAGGGACGAACTCATAAGAGATGTACTCTTATGGACCCCCACACATGGCCGTGCAAAAGCAGGACGACCAGCACGAACATACATTCAGCAGCTATGTGAGAATACGGGATGCTGTCCTGAAGACCTACCTAGGGCGATGAACGATAGGGAGGAGTGGCGAGAGAGGGTCAGGGATATCCGTGCTACCAGCGCGATATGATGATACTTGAAACCATTTAACTGTGTGCAATATAAGCTATTAATTTTAGATAGCAATACTTGAAACCGTTTAACTGTGTGTAAACAAAAAAGCTCTGGCTTGTTTAAAAATTGTTACCCACGAACTATTTGTTTATAAACCATATATTTAATATATATGTATAAGCAGGTAACAAAATGCATGGAGAAAAATCTGTTAGAACTACACAAGAATGTTACGTGCTGTTTTAAACAAATCATGGCAGCAACATCTCTGAAAACAGTAACTCTACGGCCACTTATTTTCCATCTCAAAAACATCCAAATAAAACATGCTGGACACAGCTGGAGAAGCAAGGACAAACTCATGATCAACATTCTTCTATGAACCCCTACACATAGATGTGCCAGCAAAAACTTACATGAGCTCTGTGTGGACCTTAGGTGTAGTTTAGAGGATCTGCTCGAAGCAGTGGATGATCCTATTTACCCAACCCCTCCACTCGGGCAGGATATGACACAAGGTCAATTTTTTAAGCGGAGTTTAGCAGGTTTGAATTCAGAGTTTTCCTTCTCCTAGACTTGTTGCCTCACCAAGGCTGAAGAACCTAGTCTGCCCTACTATTTACCCATAGCTGGAGGGAGAATAATTGGATTCATACCTTTCCCAAGGGTATTAGTGCTGTGTGAAATGCAATCAGTCTTGTCCAGGAATTGAACTCGTATCGCCATGTCCATATCCTGTGACGATAACCATTACACCATGGGCAGTGGATGATAGGGATGGATGGAGAGAGTGAGAGTCAGGAAAATCCTGTCAGCATGACTTGATGATGTATAAACAGAATTTGGCATTGAATTAGTGATAAATGTTGATAAGCCGTAAAACTACCAACTAACTAATCATCTGATTATAGGGGTCACTAAAACATTTTTAGTACAGGGAATTAGTCTCTTAAGCTGTATCACTCCATTGTACTTAAAAGGGTGAATTAGGATAATTCCCTATTACAAGGCAAAAGTTCAGCAATATTTTGGTAATGTGAAGTACAATTCAGCGGCTTTAGATGCTTTTGCCACGGTCAGGAAGGTGATAAACCACATTGGACTGTGAAATGCAGAGTCCATAATTCATCCTGAAACTCAAAGCATGAATTCCTGAATTAGAATAAATTGCATGTCCATCTGTGCAGCTTTCAAATCACTCTTAGAGTGAAGCCATTCACAACATGTCAGCGCACCAACTACCATGATACTACACACCACAGTGGGTACTTTTTAACTTGAACTGCTTCAGTCACATAATGTACACACCATAAATTAGCATGTGCCAAAATACTGCAAAACTTTTGACTCGTCTTAGTATCTGCAGTTAATAGAAAATACTATTTACATTTTTGGTTTGGGTTTTATTCAAATTTTATGCCATATCAACCCTTGTAGGTTATTTAATGCCAAATCATCTTTATAGATATTTGTAAACACATTTTGTAGATAACATTTTTAAATGAGTCCACAATCATTCTTTTTCACACAATCAAATGGTTTCAAGTATTTCTAACATGAATAATTGTATTTGCTATTATTTGTTTGAACACAGTCAGATAATTTCAAGTATTGCTACGTAACACTAACAATTTAACATCAGTCATTTATTTGTACACAGTTAAATGGTTATACGTGTATAATTTGTGACTGAATAGTTTATACGTAATTTTATTTTTAAACAAGCAAGAACTGATTTGTTTGAACACAAGTACTGCTATTGTTTTTACAAAGAAACCATTTAAATGGTTTCAGTTATTGCAATCTAACACAAATATTTCTATAAGATATTCATTTTTTAAAAATTTTTTTTTTTTTCCACACAGTGGGGTGGTTTTAAGTATTGCTATCTAACACTAATTATTCAATTCAACACTATTCCTTCATTTGTACACTGTTGAATATTTCCAAGTATTTTTTTGTAATATCAATGATTTTGTTTTGCATGCAGGTAAATGGTTTCAAGTATTCCACACTAATAGTTTTATTTGCACACACTTAAATGGTCAAAGAGTTTTTATTTTAGCGATTTGATTTAACATAAGTCGTTTGTTTGCACACAGTTTAAATAGTCAACCAGTTCTATTTGACCCATAGATAGGACCCTATCAGATGCTACCATTCCCAGTCAGAGTAGACCAAGGAGAAATGGTAATGAAGGGGTGCACCACATTCCCCTATGCTCCGGGACTGGAGCCTCACCATCAGATAGTTTAATTCATATGCAGGACACTCATTGGAAGGCTCTTACTCTCTGCAGAGAAACAGTTGGTGTATTCTACAGCCCAAGCTGACTGGTGTGTACATTTTTGGTCAGTGCCTATATTTATATCACTAGAGCATATGGATAAATCCTTTTAAAGTATTTGATGTAAGATATAATTGTTGTTCTGTAGTATTATATATTATTCTATTGAAACTTTTTTAAATCGTATCACAAGACAACTTATGTCTTGATATTTACTAAGTATTACTTAGTATGACATGTGGGTAGAAGTAGGAGAATTGTTACACCATTCTTATGACAAAATCTTCCTCGTTACATAGAAAATCATTATCAAAATTCTGGCTTTTACCTTTACTTGAACACAGACCTCTAACAATAGTGTTCATGTATCCTGTCTGTGGGGCTTAAAATATACTGTATCCCATACAGAGGGGTAAGAATTTTTTAAAAAGTAGGGGTACCCTGTATATGACACTAAACTATATTTGATACTGAGGCTCCAATTCAGGTGATCTGGAGTACCTCTTCATTGCCATTACTCCCAGGTTCACTCTGACCCATAGTAGTAGAAGTTAGTATCCCATCTATGAGTCAAATGGATATGTTTAAAAATTATTTGTATTTTAATAGGTTTACTTGATACTATGTAAATGTGAGTTATTTGTATTCAGAATAGCTACTTGAAGTTATAATTGTTTATGAAATTAGTTACTTGAAACCATATATCTATATGTAAACAAATGACTAGTATTAAATGAAAATAATTATTTGACACCATATAATTATTAGTATTAAATAGGAATATTTGAAACTATATAGCTGTGTGCCAATTATTTTGTATTTGATAGGAATTCTTGATATCATATAACTGTGTGCAAAAAAACTCTTAAGAAATAACAATACAAAAAATATAAACATACAATGTACATGATTCCCTAACGTTTTGGTATAAAATAATCCTTGATTGTTTGATATGCTATTAAAATTAATCAAACCACATTGTCACATTAATTGGGTACCAATTAGAAACTGAACTCCCAAAATGGTAAATTGTTCCATGAAACAAGTTTACTCACCATCTTTGCTACAAAAGGCACCAAACTTAATTCTTTCTTGTTCATGTAGACATCTTTGAATGAATAAAATTTAAAAATTGCTTCTTCTTAAATTTTAGATGAAGTTAAGACCAGTTAAAGAATAAGTTATGAGGTACATGTTGAATTGTATTTTAATTCATTTGATGGTACACAGAAATAATAATCTATTCAACTGTGAAAATCTTTCCAAAAGATAGTGTTTAAATGTAGCAAGCGATTACCTCCCTTGACTATCAACTTGACGTAACTTTTTTTTAATTTTATTAACTCCCTTAATTTTTTTTTTCCACTTGACTTTTGCATTTTTATTTTTTAGTTTAATTGACCGACGAGGTTACGTTGTCCCAGATAGTTCTCAGATCCACAGTGACAGTTCAAACAGCTGTGTGAAGGAGAGCAACTCTGTTAATGTTAAACATGAATATTATGGTTCTACTACAGTCACAGAACAGAAGGTAAGGTTTTGGGGGGTTTTGTTTTGTTGGTGTTGCTTTCTGTTTATTTCTGTATTTGCAAAGATGGAGATTTTAAATAAATATTGTTTCACTGAGAGTTTATCATTTATCATTTTTTCAGATTGTTACTCTTCCTTGCCGTTGTACAAATGACAACTTGAGTTACCATTTTAAAAATCAACTCACTAAAAAGATAAAAGAAAATGCTATTTAAAATCAATAAAAATTTGCATTTTTATAAATTTTATAATTTTCCCTTAATAATCTTAAGATTTGGGTCTTTTCTTTTTCTCATAATCTACTAGATGTTTTTTTGGGTTTTTTCTAAGTAAGGAACAGTGAACCATTTTAGAAATGATGTTTCTGCTTTGAAAAGAAACAAATATACTTCTATATAAACTTAAAAAACATGATGTTAGGTATTTTTTCTATTGGATAACAGTGAGCCATTTTAGAAATGTCATTGTGAAGATAAGAATAGAAATGATGGATATCTCTCAGGACATAGATGTTTGTTTTTTTTCTATCACCAGATAATCACCCCAGTATTTGTATTATCAACACAACAAAATATATTATAGAGAAACAAATAATTGTCTTCCTTTGGATTAAGGGCATGATTTCCTACATGTGTGAATTCAACCCCTAAAAACTTCGTTTTCAATCATTTGTTGAATGGATAAGACTTATTTTTTTTCAATCCTGAATCATGGAATGAAATGGACCGGTTTTTCATTTTTGTTCATTGAACAAAATGGAGGCTTTTGTCTGCAATTCTGACAATATACTTTATTTCACTTTGCCATGAAAATCATCAAAGGTAAAGAACTTTTCAGCATTTTTGCATTGGTGAAGGTTTGTATTTGACCAGCCACACTTTTTTAAAAAAAATAATGGAGCATTAGTATGCCACAGAGTCTTCCAACAATACTCTGCTGGTTTTTAATTCAGCTTTTCCTTTTCCTAGACTTGTCCTGTCAAGGCTTGAAAGTCCTATTATTTTACTTATAGCTTGAAGAAGGGATGGATTCATGCCTTTCTGATGTGCATTAGCACAAAGTAAAAGACAAACAGCCTTGTTCAGAAATTGAGCATGGTTTTCTTATTCCATGTTCCTTGGCAATAACCATTATACTATCAACTCCTCCAGGGTTTGAACCAGGCTCAGCAAGTCCATTTCTTTACAGTGATAACTGGTACATTACACAGGCTTCTAAATAAAGAATGTTGTGTAAGTCAGTGTTTCTTGACCTTTTCTTCCTTGTGGCCCATTTTTGGTGTCAAAAAATGTTCAAACTCTCATAAGCACAAAGACAAATTCAGTGTAACAGGATATACATCTTATTTACAAAAAAAAAATGAAGTGGAAAATATAAACTTTGATTAATAACTATACTACCCACTAGTGTCTATCAGCTTGTCCAAGTTAAACTTCTAAATCTTGGTTCAGTTTCAGGCAAAATAAGTCTCCTCTCTTTTCAAGTTGCAATAAATTACATTTTTTTGTGAGTATCTCATTTGCTGCATAAAATCTTCCCTCAACCAACTTCAAATCCATTTTAAAAAAATTTCTAGCCCATTTGTGAACCTAATAGCCAATCTTAGGAATCACTGGTGTAAAAAAAAGACATTAATATTGTTTTTTGAAATTATTTTTGTTCCCTTTCTTTTCTTCTCCAGACCAATAATAAAGGCACAAATACAGCACAAGATGGCGACTGCACCAAGACCAATGGGCGCTTGGATAACGAACTGGTAACCAAACATGACATGATAAGCTACCAATCTCCAGATGGACGAATCAACAATCGCTTGCCACCTATTAATGGTGAGACATTTGTGATTTTGTGATATCATCATTTTTATTTCCTTTTTACATACAAATTCCTTTAAAAATAAATGGGGTTGTGGGGGCAGGTAAATAAAGCCCCCCCCACTCTCCTAAAGAAAATTCTTTTAAAATAAATAGGGTTGTGGGGGATAGGTTTTAAAAAAAAAAAAAAGCCCCCACCCCTCCAAAAAAAAATTCTTAAACAATGTAGTTCATTAATTCTGTCATCCTTGTTTTAATGTCATCTTAATAACATTTTGGTTGTGATTAAGAAAAACCAAAAAAAACTCATTTTTGCTTTCTCTCCTTTATTACTTACAGATGGTTGTATGTATTTTTCCATTTTACTTTTATTGTGAATTGTTGCTATCCATCTATCTATTTATCTATATCTCTCCATATTTGAAATACTAAAAGTTTTTCTCAGACTTATGACTAGAAGAGTAAACAGGGTTTTTTCTTCTTCTCCCTCAAATTTTTTTTCTTCTCCCTCTTAAATTTTTTTTTTCTTGCTTGTTTTTAAAATGTTGCCAGAACTTGAACCAATCACTGCTTGATAATTTTAAAAGAAATTTGTTAAGTAGATTTAAAAAAACAAAAAAAAAAAAAAAATGTTCATATTCTTTATGCCTGCATCTGATATTGAATTTGTAATGTGTAGTCCTGTGCAGACTCCCGATGGAATTAGTTGTACCTCTTTCTTTGTGTTCTGGTCATTGTTTAAGAAAAGATAAAAACCCATCTTTCTCTGTTTAAGCCATTAAACATTTTATTTTTATATTGTTGTGCAAAGAAAAAACCTGTAAAAATTCATTTCTATGGTTCATATTCAGAAATTGTCTTCTTCATAAAATTTTTTATCAGTGTAAAAATTTCACTTCTGACATGAGGAATTATTATTATTTGCTCATATCTTCATTTTGGTTGTTTTAGTTACATTTTGACTGTTGTATTAATCAGTCTTCATTAGATGCTGGTCATTGTCAATAAACTTCTGGGAATTTTGGATCCAACCTCCTATTTGATAGCCCAGTCAGCTGGGACTGTAGAATTCGCCAGCTGCTTCTCTGCAGAGGGGTAAGAACTCACCCCTCACCAACAAGGGTACTGGATATGACACTAAACCATCTGATGGCAAAGCTCCAGTCCTGGAGCCTTGGGGAATATGGAGTATTCCTTCATTGACATTGCTCCTAGATCCACTCTGACCCCAAATGATAGCCCCAGATAAGGTCCTATCAATGGATCAAATAAATAATAGATAGGGTCCTATCAATGGGTCAAATAGAACAAACTGTGTTGAAATGATAAATTTATATATATATATATATATATATATATATATATAAAGAGGATTTGGCATTAAATAACCTACAATGGTTGATATGCCATAAAACTCAACCAAATCATATATATATATATATATATATATATAGGATTTGGCATTAGATAACCTACTGTAGTTGATATGCCATAAAACCCCAAACCAAACTTTTTATTTGATCCATAAAGGTTGTTGTTCAGTTGTCTAATCTATTCCCAGGGTTTGGTTTGAAATTTCCAGAAGGTCATAAATTCTGACACTCATGTGAAGATCACTGGAAAGTACAAAGGCAAAAATAGTGTCTATAACAACCAAGATGAGGACACTAGTGGGAGGACATCTGTATATCAACTCTTAACTTCTTGTACATCATCATACCAAACATCATTCTAAGTATGATTTTATTTTGTTGATAAAACTGCTGGATTAACACTTTGAGATTAATCATTTTAATAATCATAAGCATTTATACACAGTTTTAAATTTAAAAAAAAAACTATTTTTGTCTTTGTCCCTAAAATCTTTTAGAAATTCTTTACTGGAAGTTTTAATAATGGAAAATTTTAGCTGACAATAATTATTTCAGATAGGTGACCAATGAGATTAAAGAAATTAATTTTTAAAAATTAATTTCAGAATCTACATAGTTTCTTTGAATAAGTAAAAGTTACTTTCTGATTTAAAAAAAATTTTTTTTGTTATTATTTTTTTTATTTGTACTTAATCATGTTGAAGTCAACAGACCAACAGTCCTGATAGTGTATATAATAATTTTATCACATTTTTCATACTGGCAAAATTATAAATAAAATAAATTATAATAAAATTATTTTAAAAATAATAGTAAACTATATTTCAGTATTTATACAGTCTCACCCAAAAATAAGTATACCCTACCAATTTTTCATATAGTTAATTTTATTTTAAACCAAATATACCTTGGTTTTATTATTTCTAGTGGAATATTATACAATCAAAACAGATATTATTAGGTATTATAATTAAACTCTTCAACCAAAAATATATATATATAACAGTAAAAGAATTAGTATACACCTTGTATATATTTAAGTAATTTTACTTTTCGTCACAAAGTTTCAGTACTATAGAACAGGGGTGGCCAAGCTATGGTTCACTAACTACATGCAATTCTTTGATCTTTAATATGTGGCTCATGGGAAATTCTAGAAATTTCAACCTGAATTCATAGCAAGAAATGTACAGCTTGTTGTAATGAGAACTCATAAAAACCATGTCTATCTTTTACTCCTCTTTGCCATGACATCATGCTACGATTTTACAACATCCCCACTTAGTTATACAATCCTTTATTTTAAACTTTATATCTATACAATTATTTATATACATAAGTCTAGTCTTAGTAGTAAACCATTTTTAGATGTTTGTTAGGTTTTAGTGATTGATCTGATAGACTTTTTTAGTCGGAGGTGCCAGAAAAGTATCTAGGTTTGTAGGAAAAATTTGAAATAATTGATCATTATCAGGACCATGTGTCTCTGAATGTGTCCAGATAATTATCTTTTCTGTCTCCTGTATGAATTTCTACATATGTAACCTGTTTCAGTTACGACCTGATATGATGGACTGTTGGCTAATCTCTCTCTGATCTTAGCAAACCTGTCTTGGTCTTATATATAAACCCTGTCCTCTTTTAGGAGGGCTGGGGTTAGGGTGTTGTAATTATTAGTGTATTTCTCTCTCTCTGTATATTTCCTCTTTCTTTGTTAATTCTTTGGGTAGGAAGTTCTCCAGGATTGCCAGCAATTTTGTTCTTATCCTTCTATCCATTAAGATTTTATTTAGGGTAAGCCCAGATATATGTTTACATTCTTAGGATATTCTTAGCAGTCCGTACAGCTCTTTCTACTTTTTGAAAGATATATTGTAAAGAAACTTCAGTCACTTTGTCAATCTCAGTAAGAGAATAAATACATTTTTTAATATTGAAATAAAAGACTATAAACTGGAAGAATACAAAAATAAATTCCAAAGACTGTTTAAAAATTTCCTAGATTTGATAACTTGTTAAAGCATTGCTTTACCTTTCTTGTGAGTCTATTCATAGTTGATGTGATCAATGATAATTGTCCAATTCTCAAACTTCTGCTTATGGAATCATCCGCTATGAAAATGGAACTAATGGAATTACAGTAGGACCTGAGTCTAAAGATGATCCGTAAATCCCAGTCTACAATTGATTTCTGAAAATAAACTCCAGAAATAAGATATCTTGAACTAAAGAAAACTAGTGTGTGATTCATTTCAATTTTCAGTACAACATACTGTTGTGAATCTGTATTCTGTAATGAAGTTTGTTTGGGTGGTCAAAGCATCATGCAATCCTTACTGACCAACACCTGACAAAGCTCATTCCTACTGCTTTGACAATTTATCAGCTAGATTTTAAATGACTTACAGCTAAAATGGAGACCCACAAGATTACTACCAGCAGTAAATAACATCTTTAATAGCCTGATGTTCATTGCATTATAGTTTTGTCATAAAAATATAAGACTAATTTTGCAAGGTAGAAATCTGATTAAGATATCTCTAATTCTTTGGTTTACTTTTATTTTATTTTTTTGCATATTTGTGATTACAGACACTAATACAAATTACCAGTTTAAAAACTACATGCATAAATACATATTATTGCAATTTATATTCATTTTTTAAATTTATATAAATTTTTTTATAACAAAATGTATACATGATAATAAAAACATAAGTTTAAATCTTGTTCATGTCCTACGACTCACAAACATCTGAGTTTTATCATTTGTGACTCTTACATAAGGCAAATTTAGTCAGCCTTGGTATAGAGTTAGGGAAAAAATATTTTTGATTATATAATATTTTAATAGAAATAACAATTCTGGTATCATTGATTTAGAAGAAAATTAACTGGTTTTTTTTTGTTTTTTTTTTTTTGGTTTTTGTTTTTTTTAATTTTAAAAGAAAATAATAGAGGTGTACTTATTTTTGGGTGATAATGTATGTGTATATATATATATATATATATATATATATATAAGGGAGTATTTGTAAGCTTTTGAATGCGTTTTTAAACTTCTTTGATTTAAAAAAAAATTCTTTATAAAAATAAAAAGTTGACTTAAATCTGATTTATTTTTTGTTTCTTGTCACCACGATAACTATAATTTTTCATACCTCCAAATACATAGGAAATAACCTTGACATTAATAGGGAGAGTAGAAATATCTTTTCTGTAACAATGGCCTTCATTCATTTACTTTCATTTAGAATGTTCCCTTTCTCTCTCTCTCTCTCTCGAAAAATCTAAACACTTGCTCTTTTTATTATTATTATCTCTGGGTGTGGTGAAATTTGTATTGCATTCATGTTAGTACAAATTTTTAGTTCTCTCTTTCTATTTTTTTTTTTTTTTTTTTTTTAAGTATTAAATTCATGCCATGTAGATGTTGTTTTTTTTTTTTTCTTTTAAATTTGGATTTTCTTCCTACTCTTCTGCAATTGATTATTTGAATAACAATTGACTACATTTAATTGTACCCGTCCTTAAGTGTTGGGCTCTGATTTGTATAATTAAGACCTTTAGCCTCGATGGAATTTGAATTTACTTATATATATATATAAAGGACTCAGAACAATACTTGCCTTAAAGAATTAACTCCCAAAATTAATGATTTCATGACCCTAAATCAAGAATCAGCCTATAAATAGGCCAAAGCCTGGCTTGTTTACCATAACTTTTCTCATTTTTGAATGATATCTGCATCAGTAAAATAGGTCTAAAAAGAAAAAGTTCACCTTAGGGTTACCTTTTAACACTGTTTTAACCTGGACTATATGGTATATATTAAATTGACAGGGCTTTTTGCATTTTCATATAGTGGTATTGGAAAATGTATTAATCTAATTATTCTCTCTCCAGCTATGAGTAAATAGAAGGGCAGACTGGGTCCTTTAACTTTGGTTTGGCAATTGGTCAAGTAGAAGGAAAACTCTGAATTCAAACCTGTTAAACTTCACTAAAAAAAAAAAATGACCTTGTGTCACATCCTGTTCTTGCGGAGGGGTTGGGTAAATGCATATAAATATGTATATTCAGTATATGTGTATGTGTATATTAAGTACATATCATTATGTATATTAGATATATATCAAATTCATATAAATATGTATATTAAATGTGTCCGAGAAAGTCAGTCTTTTAAACTTTGAGGAGAAATCAGCTGAGGAAAAATCAACTTCTTTAAATAAAAAAACAAATTTTTTAAAAAAATTTTCATATTTTAAGAGCTTAATTTTTTTTTTTTTAAATTTTTTTTTTTAATAACTAAAGTTTTTAAACTCTTACTTTTTTTAAAAATGTAATTCAAATGCCATTTTAAAAGCACAGTTGTCTTTTCCACAAATATTTAAATGTATTTCAAATGCCAAAATTGAGTTGGGTAAAAAAATACTTTCATTCAACTATGAAAACTTCTTGAAACTTTATTTCAAATTAGTTAAATTAATGTTGTTTCCCTTATTTAAATGACGAAAAATAATCCAATTAAAAGAAAAACGATGAATAAAAAAAGAAAAACAATATCTAACAAAATACTGATTTCATAATAGTGTTTAAAATTTTTGTTTGAATTTCTGATGTGAAGAATTGTCATTATGCACTGGACTTGGACTCGTCTCCAACTATGTTAGTGTCACTCATTCTCTGACCTTTTAACATTGTGAATATTATCATAAACAATTAATCAGATTTGAGGAATATAAAATTTGGGCAACTCCAGTGACCTCCCAGTAATGTTGGTGGTCCATATTAAAATGTTTAAAATCTGATTCTTTGGCTTTAAAAATCATAGACCAGTCAGCTGGGACTGTAGAATACACTGACTGCATTTCTGCAGAGCAGTAAGACAGTGAGTTTCCTGTATATGATACTAAACAATCTGATGGTGAGGCTCCAGTAATGTTGGAACTTTGGGGAATGTAGAGTACCCTTTCATTGCCATTATTTCCAGGTCCACTCTGACCTAGAGTGGTAGCACCTGAAAGAGTCCTATCTATTGGTCAAAGAACTGTTTGATCATTTAACTGTGTGCAAACAAATGACTTATGCTAAATTGAATTGTTAGTAATAGAACTGTTTGATCATTTAATTGTATATGTAAAAAATATGTTTACAAATCTTATATTTAATATATATGTAAAAACAGGATTTGGCATTAAATAACCTACAATGGTTGATGTGCCAGAAAACCAAACCAGTCAAAAAATCAACTTCTGAGTCGTGAGTCTTTTAAAGATTAAAAATAATCATAAAAAATTGGCTCAGTGGATAAGACAGGGAACTGATTGACAGCAGCAAGGTTTAGTTTTCTGGATAAGGCAAGAATTTTATAACTGTTATATACAACTGACATCAAATTTTGATCTAATTTTTAGGCAAAAAATTATCATCCGTCTATATCTGGATAAAAATTAAAATACAAGTAAGAATAACTACGAGGTAATGTTGCCTTCAAAAGCTAATTCCATAGATTTAATGACTGTATTTACCCAAACCCCTCCACCATGAACCAGACACAACACAAGGTCAATTTTTTAAGTAAGGTTTAACAGGTTTGAATTCAGGATTTTACTTCTCCTAGATCAGTTGCCACACAATTGTTAAAGATCCCAGTTTACCTTACTATTTACCTGTATTTGGAGGGAGAATAGTTGGATTCATGCCTTTCTCAAGAGTATTATCATTATGTGAAACTCAAACTCAAACTCATCCAGTATTTGAACTCTGGTCACCAGGTCTATTTCCTATAACGACAACTATTACACCACAAGCACCTCTTTCATTACTTTAGTCAACACAAAACTGACTTATGCCCAGGGATATACAGTACTTGCTGTATCGATCATATCATATTTGGAGATCTGTCTATGAATATGAAGAAAACATTGCTATCCAAAAGAAATCTTAGTAAGGTATAAACCAAATGCTAATTATATTACAAATCACCTTCATCATCATCATTATTATTGTAAAGACTTACGTGTAGATCAAATATTAAGTTAAGTCACAATTTGTGGGGTTTTTTAATATAAAAACTTATTTAGTAGGTGTAAACTAAACAATGATGCTTTTTGTTTGTTACATTTATCTTAATATTTGTAGGCCTTAAATTATTTTAACAAAGAATCTTTGCAGAGATCATAAATAGTTATATGCAACTCCAGTGTGTTAATTGATACATTAATGAATTGTCAATAACTTGAACAAGCCATTAATTTTCTGTATATTTGCTTAATATTAACTTTGACATCAACTTCAAGTTGAGGTTGTATTTTCAAAAATTAAGTTCTCTTAATTAGATATCAATTTTATGGTTTTCAAATACTTATTTAAATTCTACATTAAAATCCCTTTAAAAAAAAAAATAATAATAGTAGTAGTAATAATGATAATAATAATAATAATAATAATAATAATAATAATAATAATATTAATAATATTAATAATATTATAATAATAATAAAATAAAAAAGCTTTGAAGTTTAAAAATAAAGAAAAAAATTTTCAAGATTGACATATAAAATACGCTTGTTGAAATGCATCATTAATAAAAGGTGAGGATACTGGTCCGAATTTTGAAATATTAAAAATATTATCCATTTCCATTAAACTTCATGAGTTTTTTGTGTCAGATATATTTAAAGTATTGAAGACTTGGGAAGAATTTATCATTTTCTAATATTATGTCCAATAATCAAAACTGCCTGTCCTTTAAATCAAACAGTTTTAATGTTTTTTTGTTTTTTTTAAAATCCTATTAAATTCTACAAAAAAAATCTGAATTCACTGAAGTGCAAAGAAATGTCAGTTGTTGTTCAAAAAGTTTTTTTTTTTTTTTTTTCTTGTAAGTGAATTGTTGTTTGTACTCTTTGTGCTTTTAAAAATAAAAGCTGAAGAAAATTTCTACATTACTCTTTTGGGAAAAAAAATTGTTTCTATCTAATTCTGTTAACCACAAAAAATTTGTTATTCCATTTCCATATCTGCATGAATTTTTTTCAGTCTTGTTTATCATTCTTGTAACTCTTGTCTGAGAAAGTCAAGGATTTATTTCAACCATCATCCTCATTTTTCATCACATTGGTTTCTCATCATCATCAAGTGCCATACATTTTTTTTTTGACATGGGAATTAAGACCAAGTTCTCTTATTTCTAAGCTGGAAAAATTGACCAGAAAACTTAAAAAGAAAAATTTGGTTCAAGGTTACAGAGTGACATATAACAAATATGCTTGTTGAAATGCGTCATGGATAAAAGATGAGGATATTGGTCTGAATAAATCTTGAAATATTAGGGTTTGTTTTTTTTATTGTTGTGTAAAATGTAGAATTCATTTTTTTTTTAAATTTTTTAGTAACTGCAAATCTTACTGTTTGTATGAAAAGCCAGATTGTTTAAAAAAATTAAATGTCCTATAAAGTGTGTTGTTTTGATTTGGTGAAAAATACATTTCTAGTTATTAAATGAAGAGGCAGGGAGTTGATTCAAAATTTACATTTTTTTAGGTTGTTTGGGGGGGGAGGTACTCACTTCACTCACCCCAAAACATGGCTGGTTTGATACTTGCTCAGCTATCTTCTTAAAACAGACAGACCAAAGACTTTGACAAATTTTTGTGTGTCAATCCATTTCAATTTAAAGTTGTTTGGCACTTTCTCAAAAGTTTTGTTTTTGTTTTGTTTTCCCCCCCCCCCAATTTTCTTTTTTTTTTTAACTTGCTTTTGTTATAAAAAAATTCTTGAACATTGTTCTTGTCTGTTTTGTGGATGAGATTCAGTTCAGCTAGTGTACTAGATTTTACTAATTGACTGTGTGGCCTGATCATCATGAAATATGCTTGGCTATTTTAAAATCAATTTTTAAATCTCACTTCTACAGCTTTTTAAGTTATTTGTAGTAACAGTAGTTTACTATTGCCTAATGGTGGGATGGTTCCATCTTCAACTAAAGAACCCACCTATTCTGCTTTTTAAGACAAACTTTCTTTCTGCAGTATGGTTTGACTTGATTAAATTTTTTTGTATCTTAACCCAGTAGTTTCTTGGGATAATATTAATGAGACTGACAGTCTTGGTTTTTTCTTCTAACTCTGTGTTTCTCAACCTTTTCATCCTTGTGGAATCCTTGAAATACTTTTCATGTATCAAGGAACCCCTGCATAAAGATCATATCCCGTTATTAATACCTCAACCAGTGTTCCTTGAAACCCTGGGGTTCCACAAGATAGTTATCTTGTGGAACCCCAGGGTTTCAAGGAACACTGGTTGAGAAACACTGCTCTAACCCACTTGTCCCTCTCACCGTTTTTTTTTTGTTTTTTGTTTTTTATGAGATCCTTTCAAATAATTGTGACTATTCTCTGGGGAAAAAAAAAAATTTCCAAAAAGATGTCCTTTAACCTTTCTCTCTCTCTCTCTCTCTCTCTCTGAATTTATATTGAGGCTTTGTTAGAGCAGTGGTTTGTTATGATCTTCTCTTATTTCCCCCTGCTACTCTGGTTTTGAACTAAGATTTTCATTGAAATACTTTTAATAATCATCCCATATATTTCTCAATCTGTTATTGTTTTTTAAACAGCTTTTCAGCCGATATGTTCTTTTACCTTCCTCAAGTAGATCTGGTTTTGAGAATTGGATGAATCTTTCTAAAGACTCAAGGAAGGTTGATAAATGCATCCGTTAAAACATTTTGTACAAAATAATTTTTAAAAATGTTTTGTCTTCGAACTTGAAATTGTCATGAAGAATTAAATTCAGGATTTCTTGTTATACATACACAATCCTTCAGCTATTTTCTCATTGTGGCATTAAAAAAAAAAATTATGAGTTTGTTTATTGAGTTTTTTTAAAGTCCTCTTATCTTTACATTCATTTTATTGATACTTTCATCTGTAAAACTGGATCAAAATAACTTTTGTATACAAAACCATTTTCTTATCAATATTTTTCTCTTGTAAAATTAAATCTTCAATTCATTAAATAATTTACCATCTCATCTCTGCTTAATTCTTTTTTCTTTTTTTTAATCTCAAATTAATCTTTTGTTTTAATCCAATTTAATGAGATCATCTACTGTGTTCTTGAGATGAGCTATCAGTTGTCATTTCTGAACTACATTATAGAATAATCTGTTCCATTGTGATTATTATTGAATATTTAATCAGTTTTGTTCTTTGTCAGGTGGTATGTATGTGTGTGTGTGTGTGTTTGAAAAAATAAATATATAAAACAAAACACAGTCAATGGATTCAAATTAATATTTCATCTTTTTCATCAAAAACTTCAGAATGTTGACATGAAGAATCCATTGTCTGTGTTTTGGTTTATTCATTTTTCCATTTATTTTTTTCACATCTTGTTGGATTTTTATAATCTACTATTTCTCCATATATATATATATATATATATATATATATATATATATAAGCTGTAACATTGATATCAAACACTATTTAATAATACTGCAAAATCTGGTCCACTATTAACTTGCCAAGTGAGTTAATGAAAGCCATAAAACTCTGAGATATATATATATATATGTGTGTGTATATATACATATATATATATATATATTATAGAGGTTTATGGCTCTCATTAGCTCACTTGGTGAGTTAATAGTGGACCAAATTTTGCAGTATCATTAAATAGTCTTCAATATATATAGTCATCTACAGACAGATCTATTTCGTTCTATCAGAACTCATCAGTGTGGCTAGACAGTATCTCCCTGTAGCTGGGATCGAAACCCGGTTGACTTAAACGCCAAGCCAAAGCTTCTAACAATTTAGCCACGAGGAGATATTAGCTACGAAGTACATTTTAAACGGTTATGAATCACAATTACTATTGTTTACATACATCCATTCATATATATATATAGGTTGCAATAACTATATAGAGAGTTCTTGATAGGTGGGATAAAGCCTATTCATGCACATATGATTATAAATAATGTTGTTTGCCCTATTTGTAAATAAATAGCGCTGATTATAGGTGTTAGAGCATATGTAGATATAAGTTTGAATAGCGTAGATACAGTGTCAATACCACTTAGTGACTCATTTTCTCATCTCTGCAATCATCAGATCATAAGACACTTGGTCTGATGATCCCATAAGTAAAAAAACTGGCAGTTACCAAGCAGCTGTGACACTGTGTCTACGCTATTTTAACTTATATAATATCCAACAGAATGAAATAAAGATAAAATGTGGAATAAAAGTATAAAAGAAAAAGAAAATGTGGAAAACAATTTGGGATGTGTATATATTTGCATATGGGCTTCACTAAATGATTCAGATAAATTCTTGATGGTTTTTTTTGGGTGGGGGGATATATTAGAATACATTAAAACTGTCTGTAGTTGTCATGACAATGTAATCAGGGACAATAATCTTTAAGAAATTTTTAAAAGTTGGAATGAAAAAGATGTTCAAAATGGTGTTTGTGGTTGTTTAAGTTATGAATTAAATGATTTGAAAAGATTTAATTTTGCATGTAAACTAAAATATTGTTGGTGATAAATTAAATCGTACATTAGAATTGATATTATCAATGATTTCTTACTAAGAATATTTTAAAATCCTTTAACCATAGCTTAAATAAGGGTCAGACAAATGGGAGACCTGTTATATAGGCAAGTGGTGATCTTCTATACAGTCTTACACTGAGGTCCATGGTCTTGTATGACTAACCATATTTGGCATTAATCGTACATTGTTTTCTATCATCATGGCTTGCCAGTGTCAGTTTTAAGATACCTGATGATGGTACAGAGTAGAGGAAGAGTTGAGTTCATGCCTTTACTAGAGATATTCAAACAAGATATTACATCAGCACTTGAAGAATTTGAGTTCATTTTATCAATTATTTCCAACATTCATTTGGAAACAAGCTTTAATTGATAAGCTCAGCTGAGTTTACCACAAGGCCAGAAGTATGAGGCACTCAGTGTGAATAGAATTCACTAACAATGGTCTGCCTGCCTAACTTACTTGCCATCATATCACAAGAGGTGCCTCAAGTCAGTTACTAAGCTTAGCTCAACTTGATCAGAAGTATGGGGCACCCAGGGAGAATTGAACTCATCAGTATCTGCTAGCCTAGCATATTAATGATTACACCACTCAGGGTACCCACATTTAATTAGTTTAAGATTAAGTTATATGCAGTGAGTGAGAGATGAAATAGTTAATCACATAATAAGTACAGCAAACTGGTACAAAAGATAATATAAAAGCAGGCATGACTGGGTAGGCAAGGTGATACACTGAGAATTGAGCAAGAGTTCTCACTATCAGTAGCATGCTAAACATTGCTCTTATTCAGATAAAAGTTTATCTTATATAAGAGTGACCCAGAGAAGAATTGGTTTAGTTGTTGTTTTTCTTTCAAATTTGGTATAAAGTTATTTCTTTGGCATTTAATTTGTAATTGACTCTCAATTATCAGAATGTAGTAATTTTTGTGGGTGGGTACTTTTGTGATGCCAATAAACAGTGAAGCTTTTCCATCATAAGAAAACCATTTAGTTGTGTGTTTTGTAATTACAGTTCCTGGTTACTACAAATTACACTCCTCTCCCACTTTTCAGGTAACAGTAGATATAGCAAATCTACAGGACATAAACATGTTTCATTAAAGACTACAGACTTTCTTTTTTTTTTTTAACATGACAAATGTCTGGTACAAACTTTCTATAGAAATTGTTCACCCCCTCCTCAATATTTTAATCTATTATTGATGAATGATCACATACACTGGGACCAAATATCTATATTCTTATGAGAAAATTGTGAAATGTTAAAACAAACCTTGTCTGGTTTTTCTATAAAACCTTCTTAAATTTAAAAAAAAAAAAAAAATTTTGTTTCCAAAATATACTTTGTGAAATAAAATTGTAACTTTGACTTTTTATCATTAAGGTTTTTCAGACTATTGTCTTCATCTTTATTGTTGTTTCCATAACGTTTTGGCCGATATGTCCTCCGGCCTTCTTCAGGTGTTTGTTGAACTCGGGAACCTTCACGGAACTTCAAACTACGTCCTTTATTGAAACCACGGGGGTCGCCTGTTCTGATTCCGTTTGCCCTGACTGGGTACAAGTGTTAAGTATTCCTGTATATTACTTGCCTGTAGTGAGGATTGAACCTGCAACCTTCAGATGATTGTCTTCTTAGTAGCTCAGGGAACCAACGCCTATAACCGTTATGCCATGTGTCCTGCTGGACACATATCAGCCGAAACGTTGTGGAAATAACAATAAAGATGAAGACAATAGTCCGAAAAACCTTAATGATAAAAATCAACAAGCTTCGTCTCAGAAATTTAGACAACTAATGTAACTTTGACATTTTTGTTTTTAACTTTTTTTCATATAATGACAAATCGCTATCCTATAACTGAAATTTAGTGAAATGTTTTTATCTTAGTAAAGTTTAGTTAACAAGATGTTGGAATTTTTTATGAAAATAACTTGATATGAAGACCCAAAAGCCCAACTAGATTTCAATGATATCTCATCTCAGAAACGCAGTTTATTTTTTTATTATTATGTCATTAGATATTTGTAGATTTTTTTTTTTTTAAATTGAGGAAAAAAATTTGTTTTCATTCATAGAATTTGAAAATAGAACATACTTTGTGCATTAATATGGAATCTTAAAGTACTGCTGCCTTTCAGTGCATTTAATTCTTGCATAAAGTTACATGTTGGAAACTATGACTTAAGATTCATAGTCCAGATTAAAAGCACTTTTAACCTGCACTATTAAGCATTATTTCCTAAAATAAAGATTACATTTACTTCTTTAAGCTAAAAGAAAAAGATATTTTTAAGGATCAACTTACCTTGCTTGCTTCACAAATAATTTAGACACACACACACACACACACATATATATATATATATATATATATATATATATATATATATATATATATATATATAAAGATAGAAGAACAGCAAATAAGTTTTTTCGTGAAAAGAATGCTCGTTATGATTAAGCAAAGCAGGTATAAAACTTATATATATAAAAATTGTGAATAAGTTCATTACTTGAGTTTCATGTGTTCTCTACTGTCTTCAGACATGTGTAGTAAAAGTAGCCAGTCTAATGTTTATAGACAAGTAATTAATTTATTGTCTCCATAATTCTAGTGTATATATATATATATATATATATTGTCATCCATAGACAGATCTGTTTCGTTCTATCAGAACTCATCAGTGTGGCTAGGCATACTAGATTCCCATAGCTGGGATCGAAACCTGGTTGACTCAAACGCCAATCCAAGACTCTACCCCTCAGCCACGAGGAAACTAGCAGCAGCGAAGTAAATTTTAAACAGTTATGAATCACAATTACTATTGTTTACATACATCCGCTTAACGGCTACCGAGAGCTCAATTCATACATATATATGTGTGTGTGCATGTGTGTTGAAAAATTCTTAGCTTAACTAAGAAGAGAATGACTTTTGATTTGATTCTTTTTTTTTTTTTTTTTTTTAAGGATGAAAGAAACATGAGAAAGGGAAATCTGTGACATAGTGGGTAATGTGCTGGATTGCAACATTGTAGTTAACAAGTTCAAACTCAAGTCATGTTATTACATTCGCTTTTGGACTAATACCCTTGGGAAAGGTATGAATCTCCTACCCCCCCAGCTGTTGGTTAAATAGTACCACTACAGTTGTATTAGGATGGCTTTGGCATTAAATAACCCATGAAGGTTGATATGCTATTAAGCAAAAAAACAAACCAAAACCTAAAAAATGATTTGTCAAGTGTATTTGATCAACTAGATGAATATGTGAAATAGCATTTACCCAACCTCTTCACTATGAGCAGGATATGACACAAGGTCAATTTTTTAAACAGTCCAGCTGGTTAAATTCAGAACTTTTCTTTTCATAGATCTGCTGTCATAAACAGTCTATCCTACTATTCACCTAGAGCTAGGAGTAGGGGATTGATGGATTCATGCTTTTCCCCAAGAGCATTAGCATGTAATGAAATACAAAAGGGCTTCATCCAGGATCTGAAACTGGGTTGCCAAGCTCATTTTCTCTGAATAGAATCATTATGCCAATACAAGCATGTATCTTTCATGGCTTTAGGTCATTCTCTTTTCTTGATCCAGCTGAAAACTTTTTAGAACCTCCCTTCTCATATATAATCTCTTTCTATTATAACTTCATGTTGTATGTGTATGTGTGTGTGTGTTGATGTAATGGCATCCAATCTTTATAGTATATGATTCTCGTGGCATCTGTTGGTCTCATAAGACCATAGATCTACTTGCAGACCTGGTCAAGGTTGTATGGAAGATTTCCAGTTGCCCATATAGCAAGTTTCCCCATGTCACCAATGTTGTCCAGCAGAAAAGTAAAGACCAATACAACTTGGCACCAGTCTTGTTACAAGAGTTGCCAGAATGAACTAAAAAACTTCAGAATGTCTTAGGGAATCTAATTCCTGGTTTTAAAATTGAGTTATCCTAGTTACCCACCAAGACCAGAAAACCCAGTATGTCTTGTTTTATTTTTAGCTGGGGGAGTATATGACAAATAGTTAATGTGTACTGTAATAGGTAAAACTAAATCTTTAACATTTTGTATTATATTTCAGATAAATGATAGACTGGAGAATATAAAGAAAAACTGTTATTCTCTAAAATTAGACTTTTTCTCTCACTTTCCAATCTTTATGTTGAAAGATGCAAAAGTATTATACGAAAAAAAATTAATTCAAATAATAAGAGGTTTTTGTTGTTGATCCCTGATGATATCTACCTTCTTTAATATTTTAAACACAGAGGAGATAGAAATAATAATAAAATCAGTAATATTAGCTTTTGATGAATCATTATTGTTTTGTGTTTGTTTGTTTGTTTGTTAATAATTTTTTTATGTTATCGATAACAGCCCTTTTTACTTCTACACATCTCTTGATAAATCCATTGTTTCATCATTTCTCATTAAAAAAAAAAATTTTATTCTAAAATCTTCATTATTTGCTCCTGTTCCATGTAATAAAGTTAAATGTCAAGGTTTTTTTTTTTCGTTTTTTACATTGTTTGCTCATTTCATAAATATTCTAGAATGTTTTTATTTTTTTAACCCAATAATTTAAAATAAACTAATAGTGAAATAAATTCAATCCCTTATGAAATATTCAATTTTCTGTAATTTTAAATCCTTTTAAAGAAGAATTTAATATAATCTTAATTTTTTTATTAAACATTTATACAAAATTTTTCATATTTTTTCATCCACAAATTTGTGTTGTGTATATATATATATATATATAGAGTCTGTTTTGGCTTAATAACTTTTTGCTCCACAGCTTTTTTTTTAATAATTTTGATCACCTTTTAAAGAGACTGACAGTTCTGTATGCTGGGCACAGACATAATTTGAAACTGACATTTGCTTGTATTTTTGTCTTTTCTTTCCTTTTTTTATATATTTTTACTCCTAAGAATTTTCAGCCTTGACTGTCTTGTTTAACCCCTTACCTACTAGGTGCATGGGTATCAAATGCACCTCCCCACAACCAGGTGTGCTGGCTGTAAAACATACTCTGCATCCTTTGCATGCTAGAACATTAGATTCAGGATACATCATATTATGAATAATGCAGTGGTAGTTTTATTGAAAACAGATACAACAGGTTTCTTTGCCACAATTTTTTTTAAATATGTAAAAACAAAATCACATATTTGGGATTGTTAGGTAAGAGGGTTAAGCTGACAATTTAATTTTTTGTAATTCTTTTTAGAATATTTTTGTGTCGTATCTGCTTGTATTAATCTCTGCTGCTGCCCATTTGATGTGTGACCAAATCCTCCTCTTTTTTTCTTGTACTCTGTTCTTTAAAATACCAATTATTTGGGCACTTCAGGTACAAAGAATTTCTTGTGGGACATGACTCTTAACCAACTTAAGTTCAAGGGTAAGTGCACTACCCTCACCTATGTAGTATTATGGTCTGGAACCACTCCATCAGGCTTATTCAGTTGGAATGCCTTTTTCAGTTTATGTTTTGCATACAGCTACTTTTTTTGTCATCATTATTGTAATCCTCATTTTAGTGTGCAAGAGTTATCTCCCTTATCCAGCTGCTCTTCTATATTCCTTGCTCTATTTGTGAAGATTTGTGCACCAACAGGCTGTTATTTCAGGTGTTTTTTTTTTTTTTTTTTTTTTTTTTGATAAATGGACAATAATCCCTATTTATTCTGAGGATAATTATGCTGGTTTTATGCAGGTTGAAATGTAGAGATCCTCTTAGATTTTTATTTAGTTGCTTTTGAACAGTTAAGAAATGAGAAAGTTCCAAACACAATCTTTCAAATTTGCTGGGCTTTTTTTTCTTCTTTTTTTTTTTTTTGAGGGGGGGGGGCAATAAACTTGAAACTATATGAGTTTAATTCCAACTTGAAATATCTTTAAAATTTTGGTCTATGAAGAATTGCTTATTCCAGAAAATTTTTGTGTGTTTCTTATAAAAATTCCTCAAGTACTTCCTTTGTTCCATAATTTTATTTGATATCAATTCAAAAGAATTTACCCGGTATGCCCAAAATAAATTTCTTCATTAAAGTTTTGTATATTATAAAATAATCATGTTTGAATTTCTATTTAATGCCTTAAGGTAGAAATCAAAAACTCAAGGATACAAAGGAGAAATACAACAGATGAGGTTAAGAAGAGAATCTACAATTTTCATTAGTTATAATACTAAATTACAATACAACTACAAGAAGACTCTTTATTTATCAAAATAAATGTACATGACTAATTATCTGGGGGTATGTGAATTTATACAAAAAGTCTGAGTAAAAATATAAAATAAATTGATTTTCAAGTAAATGCCTAAGTTTTAGAAAAATATTGATAAAAAAGGTTCTTTTGTAAGATAGTCTCAGAGCCAGTTGCAGCCTATTTACAACATTTTTGAGACTGCTGGGTTTTTGGTTTACTTCTACCAATAATTATAAATGTTACTACCTCAGTCCCATAATAATTGTTACCTTTGCATATATATTTGGTTGGGTCTGTTTCTTTTGTTTTTTTTAAGTGAACATAATAGTGTTACTGGAATTTGAACTCACTATAATTTCACAGTCCAGCACATTAGCCACAATACCACAGAGACACCCCAACCTCCTATAGATATTTGCATATATATTTTACGACATTAAATGTAACAACTACTCTTAGACTGATGTGATAATAATGATTTAGAAAGAATATCAATTGATTACTTCAGCACTAATTCTAAAATGAATAGTTATTTCAAATTTAAATTTCAGTCTGTAAAATTCGGCAGAAATTAGGATATTTCTTATGATAGTTAGATAATTAGAAAAGTATTACAATACTTCTTTCTTAAATATTAGAAAGCAACTCGTAGTCCAGGTTAAAACTGAACTTTTTTTAGACCCTATTTTTCTTATGAAAGTATCATTGGGGAACAAGAAAAGTTTTGGTAAATGGTTCTAAACCAGGCCTGTTTCCCAAAACATCTCTCATTCCCTGGTGGTACTTTCATAAGAAAAATAGGGTCTAAAAAGGTTCAGCTTTGAGTTACCCATACTGTGCTTTTAGCCTGGACTATTTTTTTTTTAATATTGAAAATTTATCTATTTCATTTTTGTAATTCCAGGGTGTTTACTTTAGGTTTGTTTTTTAATTTGATTTTTTACTTTCCTTTTTCTCAAAGTCTTCCATTTTTAATTTATTGCATTTAGTAGAAAGGTTGGGATTTTGCCAATTAGTGTCAAAGTTCTGGGTATAGCTTTTATAGACCATGGCAAAAATAATTGGGCAGTCATTTGTTATGAACTGTTGTATTACTTAATAATTTTTTTTACTTGGTCTCATATCACTTATGCTTTTAATTCTTTTAAAAACAAAACTAATTTGGAAAAATTTCTCTTGAGAAAAGATGGACAGGGTCATAATGTTACCCATTTTAGATTTAAAAAAAAAAAAAAAAATATTTTGGAAGGAAATGATTTTATAAGTCCTTTCTTTTCAAATTTTTATTACTCATTTGAATTTCTAAAAAAAAATTTTGAAAATAGAAATTGGTTAATTTATCGGGTATAAACTGGCCCATTGACATAATGGTTAGAGAACAGGGTTCAATCCCAGGTCAAGTCATACCAAAGACTCAAAAAATGGTACTTGATGCCTCGTTACTTAACACTCAGTATTATAAGGTACAGATCAAGGGTAAATGGAGTAATCCAGGGAAAGGAGTAATGCCCTTCCCTACACCTTGGGTGTAGTAGCTATTGAAAAGGAAGCCTTTGAGTTGCCTTCAACTATAGTCAGCCAACTTAACTGACAATTTTATAATGCTTGTCATACTTACTGTATGTAGTTTCAGTTTTGGTTTCTTTGTCTAATGGCATATCAACCTTTGTGGGTTATTTAATGCCAAAGCTATCCTTGCAGAACAGTAGTGATATGATTTAACCGATAACTGAGGTGTCGGAGGGGCAAGAGAGTTCATACCCTTTTCAAGGATGTTAGTTCAAAAGTGTTACTGGAGCTTAAACTTTTTTTTACTTTGGGGTTGCAGTCCAACACTTTAGCCATTGTAACTCTCCCTCTGTATGTAATTTACAAATGTAACAAATATCCTGATATGTATTACTTACATGATATTCTATATAGACCAGTGTTTCTAAACCATTTCTTCCTTGTGGCTCATTTTTTTGTATCAAAATATTTCAGGCACAAATAGAAATTCCATATAACAAGAAATACATTTTATTTACAAAAGCAAAATGTAGTTGAAAATATAAATTTTTACTAATGATTACTCTTTTATTGGTGATCATCAGCTTGTCAAGATGAATTTCCAAACTTTGATTCAGCTTCATGCATAAGTCGCCTCTCTTTTCAATCCGCAAAAATTATGTTTCTTTGTGAAGATATCGGTTGTTACTGGCCCATTCTGAGAATCACTGGTATAGATGCAAGAACAGGTCTAGTTTAAAGATTTAAGTTTTAGATTTAAAAAAAAAAAAAAAAGAAATAGCAATGATCTAAGGTTGAAATTCAAACATAAAAAGGACAAAATAAACTTGACTTCAAAAAGTAATTTGAGAGAGAGAGAGGGTTATTGAAAAGTAACTCTTTATTTTGAAATACTTATAATTGATTTCTTGTAAAAAAATTATAGTTAAGAAATAAATTATTAGAATTTTAAAATAGGGAGTTGCTTTTCAATCACCCTCTGTGTGTGTATGCATGCATTTACCTACTCCTCCACCCAGGCAGGATGTGACACAAGGTCAGTTTTTAAGCGGAGTTTAACAGGTTTGAATTCAGTTTTCCTTTTCCTAGACTGGTTGCCTAACAAAAGCTAAAGAGCCTAGTCTGCCCTACCATTTACCCATATATAATTGGATTCATACCTTTCCCAAGAGTATTGGCACCATGTGAAATGCTAACAACCTTGTCTAGGATTTGAACTCATGTCGCCATGTTCATTTCCTATGATGATAACTATTACACCATGTGTGTGTGTGTGTTTTTTCTTTTAACCTAAAATATGAGAATTTCTATTTAAAAAAAAGAAGAAATAGCCTAAAACCTGAAAAGTTAAAAAAAAACAAAAAAAACATTGCAATATTGAATATTGTACATTACTCAGTTTTAAATGTCCAACTGATGATCATAATGTCCATAAACATGGAACTGAGTAATGGACAAAACTTGTAGGGTGGGAATTCCTGTGGCATAGTGGCTAACATGCTGGACTGTGACATTGTAGTGAGTGAGTTCAATTTCCAGTTATGGTATTGCATTCACTTTCGGACTAATACCCTTGGGAAAAGTATGAAGTTCCTTATCTCTCTAGCTATAGGTTAAATAGTACCACTACTGTTCTTCTATAAGGATGGCTTTAGCATTAAATAACCCACATAGGTTGATAAGCCATTAAACAAAGAAACCAAGCCAAACCAAACGTCTCATTCTGTTCACATCTATCAATCTTTCATTTTTATTTCTATTTGTCTATCAATCAACTTATCTATCATAATCTGTTGATACTATTCATCCATCTATATGGGGGAGGGATCCCCCCCCCCCATGGTGTTGTGGCTAATGTGCTGAACTATAATATCCTAGTGAGTGAGTCTGAACTCCAGTTACATTATTATATTCACTTTCAGATTAATACACTTAGGAAAAGTATGAACCCCGTTATTCCCCGCCCCCCAGCTATGGGTTACTAAATAGTACCACTATTGTTCTACAAGGATGGCCTTGGTATTGAATAATCCATGAAGATTGATATGCCATTAAACAAAGAAACCAAACCAAAACTTATGATAGATTTATTCTTCAAATGAAAAGTAAGTAAAGTTGGCGACTTTTTCAATAGCTACTACACCAAGATGTAGAGGAGGGTGCTACTCCTTTCCCTGGATTGCTCCAATTTACCCTTGATCCTTACCTTATGATGCTGAGTGTTAAGCAAGGAGGCATCAAGTACCATTTTTTGAATCTTTGGTATGACTCAACTTAGGATTGAACCCTGGTCTCCCGGACCATTGGCAAACACTGTACTCATTAGGCTAATAGCGAAACAATTTAATTTGGTTAATGTTGATTACTTTTTGACTTTTTTTTTTTTTTTTGTATCTATCAAAGATGATATATTTAAATAAGTACTTCATTCGTTAGGATTCCATAAAAAAATTAAAAAAGAAACGTTATCTTTAAGTTATTTAAATATTACTTATAAGAAAATTATTTCAGGCATGTCTCCTCATTTCACTCTTGACTCTTCCATACAAAAATTGGGGATGAGACAATTCTGCTAAATCAGCCTCAGAATAAATTAATTATAGAGCCATTTATCTAAAACCACTTATTTATTTTTTCTTTTGTGTTGTTGTTTTTGTTGTCTCCACCCGTCCAACAAATTTGTGCAATTATGTCTGTAAAGATTTGCTGATTTATGTGCACATATCATTTTGCTAGTGTGATCAGTACACTTGTGGGTAAGCAGTGTCTGCGGGTATGTATGGGTATATGCACATACATGTTGTGGGCACTTTCAGCTTTTATTTCTTCTTCTTTGTTGTCTGTATGTTTGGCTGGGTGGGGTAGGAGATAAAAACTCTTCACCCCTGTCCACCTTTGTAATTTTTTTTTTTTTTCCTTCTAAAAGAATAGCAGCTAATAATGAAATAGAACAATTAAAACAATACAGTGTAATATATTATATGACTGCTGGAAATTTTCTTCTGGTAGATTTTGGGAACATCACCATACAACCTTTTTTCTTTGCTTGTTATTTTTCATTTTAAAGACAAACCTTTATGGCTTCTCTTTAGCATATCCAAATTGTCAGTATCGTTACTCTTGCACTTTTAGACCATTATGATATAAAACCATAAAAACTTTATTTCTTTGGTCGACCACAGATATTTTAAACCTATACATAAAGGATGACATTTGTGTGGATGTGTGTGTATATATATATATATATATATATATATATATATATATATATATATCTTTAATAGCACTCAATGTTCAGAGATAGAGCAACTGTAAAGTGTTAACTATTGAAACCATTTCCAAAAATGCTTCCTTCGAAAGCAAACACGTCTTTTATGTTACTACCAGTTTTACTAGTTTATTTGAAATTTGGACATTTGAGGTTCAAATAAACTTTGTGGAAGTTACAGTAAAATAAGGTAGTTTGTTTCTCGGTGATCTGTTTTTGGAAATGGTTTTAATATCAACAAACATATGCATATACCCTCTTGCTAACATGCAAGTGTAGATTTGTGTGTGTGTGTGTGTATGTATGTATGTATAATATTTTTTAAAGTTGTGTGTATATATATATAATATATATATATGATGATCTTTTAAAGAAGTTGTGAGTGTGTGTATATATATATATATATATATATATATATATATATATAATTTTTTAAAGTTGTGTGTGTGTGTATATATATAGATATATAATGATCTTTTAAAGAAGTTGTGTGTGTGTATATATATATATATATATATATATATATATAATGATTTTTAAAGTCAATTCTCTTACAGAAGTCATATAATTCTCTCGACGAATGATTTTTTTTTTTTTTAAGTTATACACACACACATTCTATGATTTTTTTTTTTTAGGAAATCATTGAACAGAGAGACTCTTTCTTTTTTTCTTTTTTTGTCCCATTTCTCACAAAATATTACATCTTTGTACTTGACAAAATACCCCCCCTCCTCACAATTATGTAGTTACTTACTTAAGAAACTGCAATACAAATATTACCCCCTCCACAATTCACTTCCTCCTCTTCATTTTTTGATTGTTTGTTGCTTTTTGCTAGTGTTGTAATGCTTGATACCACCACCACCACCACTACTACTACTATTCTTTTCTAGCATGAGATGTTCTTTTTGTTAAGGTGCAAAAGACAAAAGCTCTATAGAAATGTCAGTGCACTTTCCATTCCATTATAAATGTCTTACTCCCTGCTTCATTGTAATCAATGTTATCCTTTTTCCAACTGAAGACAAATCTAATAGTATTTGTGTGTGTGTATGCATTTTCAGTAATTCTGGAACAGTATTTGGATTATACCATATTGAGTCATTGTTTTTTTTTGTTGTTTTTTTTTTAAGCTTTAGCTTTTAACATTAATTGCCTTAGACTTTTGGGATTTTTTTTTTGTTGTTTTTTTCAAACCTAAGATATTACATGGATGAAATTAAAAAGAGTAGAAAATGCATTTAAATGTTTTATGGAGCAAAGTATCTGAATCACCAAGTCAGATCACCAATAAGCCTGTTCAGTACTTAGTCTGGCACACAGTCACCCATTTTAAGTTGAAATTATTAACTAATAATATTCATTGTCTTAACACTTTGCTGGCAGATATTTTTTTTTTAGCCCTTGTAGAGTAGGCAAATTATTTTCAGAAAACTTGCAAGATAAAGGGTATGTTACAACAAGTAAATTAATCATTAAAAAAAAAAAATTTGATCAGCGATTGTGTGTCACAGTACACCAAAGAAAATGCATTTAAACATTTTATAAACATTGAATATTATGAAAACAATAAAACGCTCACTTTTAATTATAGTATTTAGCAAAACAACCTTTACACAGTGGGGTCTCCTAGACATTACCATGGTTCATTTGGCTGGGGCTGTAGAATGCATCAACTGCGTCTCTGCTGAGGGATAAGACCCTCCCCCGAGTGTCCTGTATATGACTCTAAACAATCTGATGGTGAGGCTTTAGTAATGCTGGACCTTTGGGGATTGCAGAGTACTCATTCATTGCTATTACTCCCAGGTTCACTCTGGCCCAGAGGGGTAGTGCCTGATAGGGTCCTATCTATGGGCCAAATAGAACTAAACTGTATGATTACATTAAATTGAATTGTTTGAAGTAGGACTGTTTTTACATTTAACTGTGTGTGAACAAAAGACTGTACTTATGCTAAACTGAATTTTTGAAATTAAGTGAAACCATTTAACTGTGTGCAAAAAAAAAATCAAAAAGAGCTCAGGCTTGTTTAAAAATATTATCTTCAAAATGTGTTTAGAAATCATATGTTTGATATATGTATGAAGGATATGGCATTAAATGACCTACAAGGTTTGATATGCTATAAAACCAAACCAAACCAGAACTGTTTGACATTTAAACTGTGTACTTATGCTAAACTGAATTGTTTGAAATAGAACTGTTTGATCATTTAACTGTGTGTAAACTAATGACTGATGTTTAATTGAATTGTTAGTGATACATTGTAATACTTGAAAACATTAAACTATGTGCAAATAAATAATCAATAGTAAATAGAATAATTCACATTAGATAGAAATAAGTGAAATCATTTAACTGTATCCCTTCCAAAAAAAATAAGCTTTGGTTCATTTAAGAATGTTATCTATAAAATGTGTTTTGAAATTATATATTTAATATATATGTATAAAAAGGATTTGGCATTAAATAGCCCATAGTGGTTGATATGCCATAAAACCTAACCTAACCAAACCAAACCTCGACATTAATATTGAACAATGAGCTGCCAACAGGAAAATGCCATACATTGAACTAACACGAAAAGGACAAGAATGTGAATTTGCCTGTGTATCATTGACAACAAAAATGTTGCCCTGTCTGCAAAAGGGTTAATTTGGCTGCTAGATTATGTAGAAGGAAATTACTAGCCTCAATATTAATTCTTTATTGGATTCTTCATAAATATGAACTAGTAGATATCTTTTGAAATTTCAACTTTAAAAGGCTATTAATGTAAGGAAATTTTACAATTTTTTTTTTCCCAATATGATATAAACCAATTATTAGCTTGAATTTGTAGATAGTGGGGTTTTTTTTGGGGGGGAGGGGTGTGTGTGTGCTGAAAGGTTCAGTTTTGCTTTGTGTTTTCTTTCTTCACTTGTAGTGTTTTTATTTCTTAAAATAAAGTGTGGTCAATGCTATGCAAAATTATTATTCTAAAGAGCTTTAATATGTATTTACAATCTGGTAATCTTCAGGCATTCTTAATACAAACACCACTATAAACAAATTGTGGTATAATCGTCTTCCGCGAAGCAAGATTATTTCTTGTTTTCAAAGGTAAGACAATAATAGTTTTATCTTTTTAACAAAATTTGTTCACAAGATGACCAAAACAAAATCAGGTTTCATGAATTGATATATAAAGTTTACCTGTTTAACAATGTATGTGTGTGAAAAATGTATTTTCAGTGTTGAAAATGTAACTTAACATGTTCCTTTGAGATTTGAACCCTTATTGTTAGACTTCCCATCAAAAAATGCTATATAAGACTATTTATGCTTTATTTTGGTAAATAGAATTAAATTCATTAAAATATAACAAATGCTAATGTGTGTTCTCAGTAAAATCTTTTTTAATTTGTTCTTAGTACCATCTGATGCACATATATCAGTTAATGTTTTTTTCATCAGCAATGTACCACAAGATGCATATATATATCAGTAAATGTGTTTAGAAATATAAGAAAATTTTAAAAAATTTAAGACAGGTAAAACAATTTAACTTTTTCAGCTTGGGCTAGTAATAATTTATATTGCATACAAGAAAAAATATTTGTAGTTTTTAATTATATATATATATATATATATATATAACTACGGTCAGAAGTAATCTACCTTGGTTTCACCTAACCAGATCATCAGGATAATTCTGACTACCCTACTATTTAACCCATTGCTGGTAGGGAAAAAAAAAGATATGGATCCATACATTTCCTAAGGTATAGGTACAAAGTAAAATGCTAACAGTCTCATCTAATATATATATATATATATATATATAACAAATATTCTGTAATACATGTTCAGTGGTTTCAAAATCTGACTTCTTTGCTCATTTTATCAATTAAAAGGCTGCCAGAAAGAATAAAAAATTAGCATAAAAAAATGAATACTGACTTTGTAGATATTCACATCTTGCTCTACTTAGTGTATTGAGCACTCTTATGTTTTAGCTAAAGGAATTTTGTCAGTGTTCTTTCTTTTGAATAGGCATCGCGTTATTGGTTGATTATTCTGTTTTTCTTTTTTATATGGAATTTTTTTCCCAGGTATCAGTTTGTGCAATATTTTTTATTTGAAAATTGTATCATCTGGGTATTTTTCACACTGTCAGAATTATAAAATAGGTATAAAAATAATATATATACACACACATACTACTTATAGATGTGCAGGGATACATTTTCAGTGACATTCATGAATTATCACTGATTTGTGTGTGTGTGTGTGTGTGTATCTGTATATAATTAAATTGATATGCTCTGCTATATGGGTAGTTTCATCAGAAATTAAATTTTATTTTTCATAAATGAAGTCAATACTTAAATATAACTTAATTCTAATGAAGCTTATCTTAAAACCTATCAATTTATTTTCCATATATAATAATAATAATAATAATAATAATAACACAAAAAAAAAAAAAAAAAGAAACTATTTTACCCAGAAGTTCATCAGTATTGAATTGATTACAATTTATTTTATTGTATATAATCTAATTTATCCATATTTTGGTTTTCTTATCCTGTTTTGAGAATTATATGTATTTTTATAATTTATTTTTTTGCACTGTGGTCTAGGCATAAAATATAAAGCCTTTTTTTTTTTTTTTTTTTTTTTTTTTTTTAACTGTAAAAAAAAAAAATGTTTTCATATCTTTACAAATGTGTGGATTTTGTTTCATATGATGTGCAGAAAGAATATTTTTATTTTCAGTTATTTGGCAGGTTTGCTTGATATATAACAAAAACTGATTCAATAACTAATTATTTCAGAAGTCTTGATTTTTGCTTATTTGTTTTTACTAGGATTCACATTTTTTACATTTAAAACTTTCAAGCCCATTACCCTCCCCCAAAAAAGCCTTTGCTGTACTGATATCATCTTTTTTTCATTTTTCTTACTTTGCCTTATATTTAAATTCAAGGATTTTATTATTTTGAAGGCTGTAGAAAAAAAAAATCTTAAGATACTTTATGGAAGTTGAAAGAAGATAGTGTAAATATTTTAAAAAAATATGTATCAATCTAATTTAAAAAAAAAATTTTGTGGCTTTATATATATATATATATATATATATATATATATATATATATATATATATATCAAGTTAATGTCCAGAGATATGTTTGGAATTATTCATACATAGAATATATGAGAAATTTCATATAATTCTACTGAAGTGCTTGATGTATGGTGATAAATATATAACTATCAGGATATATGTAAAAACACTTGCATACAGAGCATATATATATATGTCTGAAAACATGACTGGTTATCATAAATTTATAATGGCACTGTAAATTGTTTGTTTTTTTTTTTTTTCCACCATTTGGTGATTATTTACAGTCACAGCCTTCTTTTACCTATGAGTTAAGTATTTCTATTTTGTAACAGAGATTGTATGTAGTCTAACCTTTTTGGCCCAATATTATGAGCTGAGCCCTGTTTTCCCCACCTCAACATTTCAGGCTCAGGGAGATCGCATCAGATATGCTCATGATAAAAGGCAAACATAATCTTTCTTTTAATGGAACAATGGAGTAACTTTAAACAAGTATGTCTGCACCCCAGAACAAAGTTTGAATATTTTTCAATGCTTAGGTACAGGGTATCAATGGACTAAAAGACTAAATGTTCAAAAGTGTAATCTTGTAACTTTAATCAAAAATTATATTTGTATATTTTTATTATTTCAAAAACTGTCCAAAATTCTTTGAATGTCTTTAGATAATACAAAATTGTTTTTTGTTTAAGTTATCGTTTTTTGGGTTTGTTTACAATTCATAATCAACACTTTTTATGAACTTCTTTAATCTTTGCATTAATCAACTCTGTCTTGTCTGAATTTTTGGATATAGATCTTTTAGAAACTTGAAAGAAATTACCACTTTGTGTTAAAAATGGTTGTCTCCAGTGAATTGTCTGATCTTTAATATTTACTGCTTTTTTTTGTAAATGTTGTGTAGATTACTTGATGCACTTCTTATGCATGTTTTTAAAAAATCTGCACACTTGGATTTTCACATGAAACGCTTGTTAGCCTTTAAGAAAATAATTGCTTAGAACACCTGCCAACAAATGTTAAATATAATCTATTTGTTAAGTTTTTTTGATTTTTGTCACCTTGATAAAATGGTTTGGTTTGTTGAAGTGAGTGTTCACTAAAAAAGCTAATTTTTTCTAAAAAGGGGGGGGGGGAAATACATGAAAGCTTATCTATTTAAATATTGTGGAGAACAAGTTGTGAAATATTGCTGTAAATATTTATAGTATTGATTTATTAAAATACCAATGTAAGATTAGTCATTGCCCCAAATATAATGATTGATATCACCCTAATTGTAATATGATTTGAAATTGAATCATGTTATAAATAAAACGTATAAAATTGATCAGTTTTGATCATGGCGTCTAAGTCAATGGAGATAACTGCCTTTTTAAATGGGGGGAAAAAAAAAACGATACTTGTCTTTTTTTTTATCTTTGTAAATGTTTCCAGTAAATCAACCTCATGGCACTACCTTTTACCAAAGACCTCCCATACATCTTTGATTTTGAGTCTGAATTCTTAATTATAAGATTAATTGCAAAAATCATTTTTGGTCAGATATTTTCAAAAACAAACTTTTTTTTATCAAAAGATCACAATTAATTGCTCTTTAGAAGGGTATGTAAGTTGTTGTGCAAAGTTAAAATTGATAGATTCTAAACATTTGTTGGCAGAAAGAGTAATATGAATAATTTAAATATATTCAATTAATCAATAATATTTCTTCTTCACAGGATATTACCAGCCCCCTCCAAAAAAAACATACACTTTGCGGTTTTGTTGTTCTGAGTTTTCTAAAAACCATTTATGTTACCTCCATCCCATAATAGTTGTTACATCTTTACACAAAATTTATGTGTAAATGTAACAGCTATTATTAGACAGAGGAAGTTGTTTGTTTGTTTTTGACATAAGTTATCATAAACTTTTTGCCATATGATATTTATACTGAAAATATAATTTTCTTTATAAAGATCTGCTGGATCTCCTTTAGAGAGAGAGAAGACAAAAAAAGATATTAATTTGGATTCACCTAAAAAAAATTTTTTTTTTTTTTTTTTGCTGATCAATGAAGACAAGAATTAGTTTCTTAGACCAGCATTTCTAAATAGTTTTACTTTTGAAATCATTTTCAATCCTCAGAGAATCCCTACATAAGATTATTATATACAAAAATTCCTCAGCCTATTTATTACTGTTTCTTGTGAAACCCTAGGGTTTTAAGGAATCCCAGTTGAGAAACACTGCCTTAGATCTGTGTTTGTAATTCATGTTTTTGCCTGAAAAGTAATTTGAAAAAAAAAAAAAAAAAGTCTTATCAGTTTTCAGTATCTTGAGTTATTTGATTTCTGAGATGAAGTATTTTCATTATCAATTCATATCATGAAATTTGTGCCTCTCATGTGACCAAATTGATTTCAACACTGTCTTGAAGGATGGAAGATATGGCATGTATGTTTCTTACTTTAACAAAATGCTTAAAAAAAAAAAATAGATGGGAACTACCGAAGGATGCTGTGTGCCGTTTTGAACAAATCCTGGAAGCAACACCCCTCAAAACAGCAGTTGTACAGCCACTTACCTCCCATCTCACAAGTCATGCTAGTAATGATGAACTCAAAAGCAAGTTTCTTACTGTCTCTTGTGGACATAGACTCACCAGTGTTAGCTGACTAGTAACAACTTGCAGAAGAGTCAAGGGAATCCATACTGTTAGTACAACTTAATGAGAAGGAAAATTAGATTGAAAAAGTTCTGCTATGGAAGCAATGAATTTTATTTCTTAAAATAGAATTTTCTTACTTGGTCTGAGAGTATTTACACCAAGAAAAACAGCAAGAAGAAAAAAAAAAAAACGGTCAAATTGAGGACAAAAATCATTAATAAATTAACTACTTCTGCCCTATAATAGTTGTTATACTTTTATATATAAATTGTTACACTTTTATATATAAATTGAATGTAACAATCTTTATGGGACAAGTAGTATGAGCAATGAAAGTCTCCAATGAAACTTGAACTCTCATCCCATTCTTTTGAAGCCCATCTTTTATATCGGCCATGGAAATATCAATGATGAAGTAAAATATAAATTTGTTATCAATTTGCCTCGTTAAAGCTGATACTTAATTTTCACTTTTTCAGTGTTTTAAAATATATTGATCCAAGATGAGAATTTTTTTTTTTTTAAATTTATTTATTTTTTTTTTTTTATTTATTGCGGACACAAAAACTACCAAGATGAGGACAAAAAGTCCACAATAAATTTAAAAAAAAAAAAAAAAAAAAAAAAATTCTCAGATTAAGAAGCCTCATCTCAAAATGCTTCCAATTAAAGACAATTGATCCAAGATGTTGTGATAAAAAGCAATAATAATAATATGGAATAAAACTTATAATAATAAAGTGTGTTACAATAAGAAAGTAAAGTTCATAATAAAATGATAGTAATAATGAAGAATGTTTTCAACCCAGTGTTGAAAGAAAAAGCAACAATAATTAGATGAAGTAAAACTTTTAAAAAAAACCTTTATTTCACTGTATAGGCCTATTATTTCATTTATATAAAAATAAGCCAAAATTTGCCTTATTTTCAAATCATACATTTTTGCAGAGTTGAATAATGTTTTTTTCTTAGCATATAATGTGTTGTTTCATAATTTCTTTTTTACCAATCTGTTTCATATAAATGTAATTCCTCAATATGCATGAATGTAAATCTTGTTAGTTCATTTGGCTTTGATAATTTTTAATTTCTGGAATTTTTTTTTCAGCTGTTGTCTCGAAAATAGAAATTGGTTTATTAAAATCAAAGAAAAATATCTTTGCTTTAATGTTTATTTCATTTTTCAGTCACTGTTCTTTTGTAAATAAAAATTTACTAACAAATGCTTTAGAGATATTACTATATTTTCTGGCATGCATGATACAAAAATTACAATCATAGGAGGGGTGGGATAGTGTCCACTGCAACTTCTTCAAGCCTCATAACTGTTCATATTGAATCTCAGCTGACATACAAGGAGTCCCTGTGGCGTAATGGTCAAAGTGCTGGACTGTGGCCTTGAAGTAAGCAAGTTCAGACTCCAGACTAATACTCATAGGAAAGGTATTGAACCCTCTTATTCCCCCATAGCTACAGGGATTAAATAGCATCACTACTGTTCTTCTACAAGGATAGCTTTGGAATTAAATAACCCATCAAGGTTAATATGCCTTAAAATAAAGCAATCAAACCAATTAACTGATAATCCCTCTAATTATAATGCCAGTGTTTTGAATGTATTGTAATTTGTGTATATATATATATTTTTTTTTTTTTTTGCTTATTTAAATGCACATCTTATATGCCAGCAAATATGGTATTTAAAAAAAAAAAAAATCAAACCGTGGCATTTAGATTTTAGAATTCTATCTTGCTTTATTTTATATGTATTTTTCTTTGAATGTTCTCTATTGTTGAAATAGGTAATGAATATAATGATAATTACTTAAAATAATTGTCCTTTACATGTTAGTGTATGGGACACCCTGTGAGAACTAAACTCAGTCCAGATTGCTAAACACTACATTTGAGACATCCAAATTATTTGCTCAGCTTAACTTGGTTTAGCACAGGGCCAAAAATATAGGTTACCCAGAAAAAAAATGAACTCGCTAACAATGGTCTGCTAGTCCAACTTAATATCCGTTATGCAACTAGAAGTATCATCATTTGCTAAGGTTTGCTTTGCCTGGCACAAGACCACAAGTATAGAGCATTTAGTGAGAAGTGAACTCACTAAGAATGATCTGTTAGCTTAGTCCATTTATTTTTATACCACTTGGAGTATTCTTCCTTGTTATATATCTCATGCTGATTATTCCCACTTTTAATGACATTCAATTCTCAAAATCAGTCTATCGATAATACTTACAAAGAATTTATAGATATATGAATAATTGTCACAATTGCTTGGGAAGCTAGCTGTAATAAATTTGATACAAGATTCAAAACAGGTGTTAGATCTCGAGAAAGAGTCCTACCACCTTTTTATTGAAAAATAATAATGGCATATGTAGTACTTACAGTTTCTTAAAACTTAAAAACCAAATTACAACAGGTAATTCCAAACATAGGGTATTTCAAAATTGTAATCCTGTCCCAGATTAAGCTGCAGTTAAGGGAACTTGACTATTTGTAGAAGCCCTACTATAAAATCCAACCTTGATTTATGTATTGGATGGATATACAGATCCACTAAAAGAAATTCTATTACTTTGTGGTATTGCAAATACTGGATACTCTGTCTGGTCGGGAGAGCTCCCCCACCATTCCTTTTCTGTATAGATTGTACATCCGAGAAAGGTCATTGAATGGATCTGCTGAAATGTGTTAAAAAGAATGAGATCAAATAGTTCAAACTCTTCAAATAAAAATGACTCTTTCAAAATTACAGAAAGTGACTTTACTTGGTTTATGTTTTAAACTAGAAGATTACTATGGAATTGAGTGCATGTTCATCTCCAAATTTTTTTTTTTTTAATTACTGACCTGCATGATTTGTTGACTAATTAATTAATTTTTTAATTTGACAGCTGAAGATTCCTCCATTAAAAAAAAAAAAATATTTTCCTCTCTTCCTTATTTATAATAGCAACCTTTAATTACCTCCCTTGTTTTTCTTTTTAACTCTGAATTATCTCCCTTATATATTTGTTATCTCTTTCTCGTCTCTTATATTTTATCAAGTGTTAATTACATGTTTTAGGTAAAACTAGATCAGTTCTCTACGAGCCTTCAACACCCAAATTTGGTAAGTACACAAACGGAGCGAACATCACATTTGTAATGATCACGGCTAGTCCATTCATTGATTCTTTTTTTTTTTTTTTTTTTTTTTTTTTTTTTAATTTTCTTGAGTTGTAGCTGCAATTTTTTTTCTTGGTGCCTCTCTTTCCCTTTTCATTATGTTGTTATAACAACCAGACACTCTTTGTATCATATTTATCTTCACAAATTCCTGCAAAGTTTTCCTTATGTGTTTACATCTTGGAAGCAAGTGTTTCCCTGCCTTATTCTTGTACTTCCCTGCCATTGTCACATGGTTTCATCTGTGTTTTATCCCGACATGTGACCCTCATCTTGCTCTCCAGAAACCATCTTGGAAATTCTTTGTTACAATATCAATTAGTATAGCTACCATAATACTGGTTGTTTATTTTTTGGGGGGTGGAAGTTGCTGACATATCCGGTTGCTTAAAACTTCTTTTAAATTTTGAATATAATTCTCTGTCTGTCTCTTGATGTAGCGATCACAAAAGAACATTATTTTATCAAATCCATAATTATAATCTTCTTTGTCTTTTGGTTTTACTAAGGTCAAAGATGGTGGTTTCTATTCTGTCCTTCCAAATTGTCAATTGCTATGCTTGTATCTTGTTGAAAGTCGTGATGATCAATCAAAAATGTACCCTTGTAATAACCATGAATTTATGTGCTATACAGAATAAAACTTGTTCAATTTTAGATACTTTTAATTTTTTAATTCCCATAATTAATAAAATTAAGCAAAAGAAAATCTTATGGAAATATTAGATAAAAACTTTTAATTTCATGACTAAAAAGCCATTATACATATAATAATCTTGAAATGAATCTAAATTATTTATATGAAATATAATTATGTGCATTGAGACATGGACTACTAAATAATTGTAATAAAAACATTGTATGATGAATGTTAAAGTGTCTCTTTAAAGAATGGTATAGACTACACTACCAATTACAAAAGGTATAGACCATAATACCCATTAGAAACAAACTCTTCCAAAGATTTCTGTCTTAAGTAGACTTAAATAGATTTTTGGTTGCATTCTTAACTATATAACCTGGTGAATATAGGCTTCTACTTTTCACTGTGGTTGCTGAAATTTTTCTTATTGAAATTTTCACAGATTGTAATAGATTATTAAATATGACTAGGTGTATCTCTATCTCTCTCTCTCTCTCTCTCTCTCACATATATATATATATATATATATATATATATATATATATATATATATATATAACAGAGTAATATTTGTGACCTCAGGTTTCTGGTTTTACACATCTGTCTAATGAATGTGTAAGGCATGAAACCTGTGGTCACAAATATTACCCTGATATATATATATGTATGTATGTATAAACAGCTCTATCATTGATATTGAGCACTCTGTTAATAATACCACAAAATTTGGTCCAGCATTGACTCACCAAGTGAGTTCATGATAACCAAAAACTATTTATTTATATATATATATATATATAAAAACTATCCTACAAGCCACTAAAACTACTTGAAATTTCATAGCAAAAAGTGATCATCGGTGAATTAAAAACAGAGGATTTTTATCATCTTTAATTGCCTGATGATCAGTTTGTGGCATGAAATTTAAAAGTAGCTGTTTTAGTCATTTGTGCTAGTAGGTATTGTTCATTACATTAGATATTGACTACTCTAAACACTGATAATCTCTTGATTTTATTATCTAATGGATATCTTTATTATTAATATAGGAGCAACAACAATGGTTTATCATGCAGTAAACTAGTACAAAACTTAGTATGACTATGTTGGAAAAGGTGATCCACTGAGAACTGTGCAAGAGGTTAAAATTTAACCATTCTGACAAATGCTATATGCTCAAACAAAAAGAATACAAGAGTAGGCATGATTGGGTGGGAAAACTGATTATTGGGAATTGTGCAAGAAACTAAAATTTGTCCACAGATTGCCAAATCCAGACCAGAAGACCGGATCTAGTGTTGATTAACAAAAAGAAAAGAACTTGCCATCTTGTGGATTAAAGAGTGAAAATAAAAGAAAGCAAGAAGGTAGACAAATACCTGGATCTTGCCAGAGAGCTGAAGAAGCAGTGAAACATAAAGGTAACGGTGATACCAATTGTTGTTGGTGCACTTGGAACAGTTCCCAAAAACCTGGGAAAGACCCAATTAACAGGAGATTAAAAGAAGAATTAAAACCATTCAGACCACAGCTCTGCTAAATTCAGCTAAGATACTTAAGAATTCTTGAGGTCTGAGGGAATTTGTTATCTGTCAAACTTTGATGAAAAAAACCCTTTTAAAACTTGGGAAAAAGGACCAGGTATTTATTCAGCTTTTCACTCTGTTTGTGATCTGCTGGAACAGTAAATTCCACTTGTTAATCAAAACTAGGTCTAATCTTCTGACGAGGATTGGGAGATCCGTTTGTCTCTCAAAGTCCTGGAAAATTTTGTGTTTCATTTTCAAGGTTAGCTTCTGGTTTGTAAGCATATACCATTAATATGGAGAAATTTCAGTTTCTTGCACAATTCTTGGTGGAACCTTTCCCCCTCACTAGTCATCCTAGTTTGCTGAATTCACTTATATTAAACCTTGAGTTTATATTGTTTCAGGATAAGTATGCATTTACAAGATCCATTCTTATCTTGAAGGAACAGATTTTTTAAATACTTCAATTCAAAAATGTTATTGCTATGATCAGTTACCATTACAAAAATTCTAACAATGAATCTCTGTACTGCTCTTTGACATTTGGAAGGACTTTTGCTATGTGCCAGTCATGTCTCATGATTATTCTATTATTAGGTTCATAAATAGCAAATCGGGTTGTTGAATATTCTTTGTATACTTCACGATAAAGCATTAGGAATACCAATGCATTTTATTATTACAAGTGCTTTTCATTTATTGCTAAAAGTGTCTGCTTTATGCCACTTTAGTGCTGTCCAGTTTCATCTCACTGCTGAGCATGGCACTTAGCAGCTCTTATTTTCTGTTTTTTTTTTTTTTTTCAACCTGCCATCACTTTAAACAGCAATTTGTATTTTGTTTTTGGCTTTCATACTTGCCTGTATTTTAATTTGATACTATCACCCTTCTGACCTCTTCCTTTTTGCATGACTCATCATCATTACAGTGTTTGTTGCTGTAACTGTTGCTACCAAGTGTTTAGCTCTCTACATTCTTCTTATCTGCCTTTTTTCTTTATAACAAGGGGGTGGAAAGGCTCCTTTCTTTATTTTGCCTATTTCTAAAATATCTAATTACCTTTTTGGTTTATTTTTTTGTTTTGTTACCATTTCAGCTTCAAGTTTTTCAATGTTTGAAACATCAAAAGAAAATTCTAATAAAATCCTAATTTTGGTAATATCTAAATTCTTTAATGGAATCTGGGTTTTGATTGATTGCTTTTAATGGCATGTAAACTCATCTAGGGTTATTTTATTCTTAGGGGTTAGGGAATCATGTTTATTGTCTGTTCATATCCACATTTTTCGTGTTGTTTCTGAAAAGTTTTTTTCATATAGTTGTATGATATAAAGTATTCCTATCTAATACAAATAATTTTCACACTGTTGTATGGTTTCAAGTATTCTTAATACTAATAATTATATGGTTTCAAGGAATTCTCTATTTAATAATTTGTTTGCACATAGTTATATGGTTTCAAGTAACTAATAATAATCATTATTAAACAGTTATAACTTCCAGTTAACCATTCTTAATTTAAATAATTTACAATCGTGTTATCAAGTATTCCTATGAAATACAAATAATTTTAAAACATATTTAACATATAGATTGGATCCTAAGAGGTACTACCACTCCAATTTTAAGTGAATCTGGGAGTAATGGCAATGAAGGAGTGCTCTACACTCCCTAGAGCTCTACAACAGGCATCTCACCATCAAATGTGGTTTAGTGTCATACTCATGATACCCTCTTTTAAGATTGGGTCTTATCCCTCAGCAAGCTATACAGTCAACATATTCTAAGCCCTATTCCTTGGGTGATGTGGAATCTGGTTTTCTGCTTATTTCTCTTCCTCTTGTTTATATTATAAGGTTTTATTATTAGTATAACTAACATTTGATTTATTCACATCATTTGTTTGTGTAGGAAAAAATGTGAAGTCCATGATTTTCTCAAAGGCTGTTGGGAAAGGCATGAATCCATCTCTTTTCTCCCAGCTGTAGATAAAATAGTAGGTTAGACTGATCACTTTAGCTTTGCTATGGTGACCAGTCTATGTCCAAACAATCACACATTCAAAAACCAGATCTTTTTATTCTAATTTTTTTTAATTTATTTTTGAAATTCTCAATTTAAATAAGAGTAATTTATTGGAATTTTCTTTTGTTTTTGTTTTTTTTTTTTTGTTTTTTTTTTTTTTGTTTTTTTTTTCAAATTATAAAATATTTCAGATTTATTTATAGGTGAAAAATTTTATTCATTTTTACTTTTGATGTAAACTTTTTTCTTATCTTTAAAGTTTCACCAATTTGCATAAAATTTTTGTAGACTCTACTGGGTGTACAGGTGTCAAATGCAGACCCCCCCAATCACAACAGAAAGTCATACTTTGCCTCCATTTACAACATGATGCTTCAAATCATGAGTAATACAATTGTAATTTCTTTAATGCCAAATTTTTCACCAATGTATGAAAACTAAAATACTCTGAATCAATAGGTTGGTTTATTTAATGGTATCATCATGATGGCATACTGACAACATAAATTCCTTTGATTCTCTCTTGCCCATCACTCCTGGCAGGTCTTCTAGACGGCATCCAGTGTCTGCACAGAGCTGATGAATGTAAGTTTCTGCTGATCAGCCTATAATAGTATGTCCATGCTTTTGTAATGCCCAGCATGTCTTACCTGGACAGTTTTTGAGATGGGAGGTAAGTTGCCATACAGTTGCTATTTTTAGGGTGCTGCTTCCAGGATTTGTTCCAAACGGCATGCGGTATCCTTGTATAGTTCCTATTTAGCTTTTACTCCAGATATTTTTTTCCAAGTGGTGCAACCATACAATAACACTGACTTGGAAGAATTCCTATTTTATTTTATCTGATTGATCAGACTAATAATATGGTTATCATTCTGAGGAGTTGATTTATACAAGGCTGTTTTGAAGCAGGATTTTGCTCAGTACTTCTTGTTGAAACTTTCAAGATAAGAAATCATGTGATCTCATTTGTTTGGGGTTTCTTTTTGGTGGTGGTGCAGGGATACTCTTACTCTTCAGCTTGTCTTTTCCTTTTGCTTCTTGGTGTCATTGTTTTGTGTCTTTATTTTGAAGCAGCTTCTTTTCCAGGTATTTCAAGAGAATTTATGCACAAAATTGAAGTCATCAATCTTTTCCTTCTCTTATTTGTCTGTACTTCATTTTTTTAAACATCTTATTCTGTTGAACTTTAGGAAAAAAAAAAATTTGCAAATCAAAAATAATCCTAAGTAGTGTGCATTTCTTAGACAAAACATTTTTCATTATGTATTTTGAATAGTTTATCTTTCATATTGTTTTATTAAAGATAATAATAGATTGAAAACAAACTGATAGAAATTAATGATTAACAAAATAGATGCATGTTAACTCTTAAAGATAAAATATAGCAAAAAATTAATACAATATTTTGAAATTTCCTTGTCTTATATGTAGTCATCCACAGACAGACTATTTTGTTGTATCACAACTCTTCAGTGTGGCTAGATACATAGGATGCTTGAAGCTGGGCTCGAAACCCACCCAACTTTGTTAGACTTAGTATCAGACCACCAACAAGCGTACAACGTCAGCTAAGGAATTATATGGTATTATGTAGCAACAGCAGCAGCAATGTTCATTTGTTTACATTTTATACCTTTCCGTATACTAGAGTGCTTAATTCGTTCGAAGAGCTTTGCATTATGCGAGCAGCAGCCAAAAATTCCTTTGCTAGGGTGCTCAACCCCCATGGGGGAGTGTATATATTGTCATCCACAGACAGACTGTTTCGTTGTACCACAACTCTTCAGTGTGGCTAGACACGTAGGACACTTGAAGCTGGGATCAAAACCCGCCCTATATATATATATATATATATACACACTTTTTAAAAAAGGACAAAAGCAACTTACCTTTAAGTAATCAATATTTTAAGAAAATTGTGCTGTTAATTGATGAGAAGATTATGTTGAAAAAAAAATTGTGTCAAGTGTTTTTTCATCATTAGGCTATAGACTTATTGTCATCCACACACATTTTTTAGAGTAAATTGCTGAATAGTTTTTGAAAATTATTAAATCTTAAAGTTAGCCATTATAATTTCATATTTCTTATTTAAAAAATAAAACTGTACCTCTACCTCATAATAATTGTTACATTTGCATATAAATGTCATACACTAAATATAACAACTATTATGGGACAAATTTTCAAGTATATACAGGACAGGTAAAGCAGAAATTTAAACCGGCTCATTGGCCTAGGGGGTAGAGTGTTCACCAATGGTCTGGGAGACCAGGGTTCAATCCCAGGTCGCGTCATACCAAAGACTTAAAAATGGTACTTGATACCTCCTTGCTTAACACTTTGCAGTATAAGGTACATATCGAGGGTAAAGTGGAGCAATCCAAGGAAAGGAGTAGCGCCCTCTCCTACACCTCGGTGTAGTAGCTATTGAAAAGGGAGCCTTCTGGTCACCAACTTTACTTACTTATTAATGATTATCATTTCATTCGGCAATGAACATTGTATCATAAACCATTCTCTGATAATCGAAACCAATAATCTCTTCTTGGCTCCCTTTGAGTCCTCATTTTTTTCAAAAAGCTTCAAGTTAAATCACCTAGAGTCAGTTTAAGCTCCCAAGTCTTGACACATTTTTTTCTTTCATCATGTTATATATAAACAATAGTATTAATATCATTTGATTATAATAACAAATTCTCATGTTGTACCTTTATTCTTTTATTGGAGGCATTACCATTTATTATTAATGGTTTGGTGCTAAGGAAGATATTTAGTCACAGAGTTTCAATATTAGCATTAATATCTCCATTGATACACTATCACTGAATAAATGGAAGGAACCATAAATACCTTGTATAAATATATAAGTGGCTTTATATTCTCATCCCGAGACAAAATAACAAGATTTTACGAGTGGTGAGACCAAGCCTGTTCAATGAACAGAACTGCAAATTGGAGGTCTCATTTATTTAAGGAACAGGAATCAAAAGAGGGAAAAGAAAGGGTTCTGAATTCTCATGTGACCAATGGATATGTATCCCTAGACACACCCAAAAATACAAGGGAAGACAATTATCTATTGGCTCCCTACTCTTTCAAACACAAAGAGAGGTATATCTAAAAAGCTAGATGTCCTGTACCTAGCAAATTCTGAAACTTTTAAAAGAGAAGATTAATATAAGATATAAATTTAAATAATTGATCCAGTTTAAAGTCATAAGTTTTTTACTTTTCTTTTACTATGAACCAATGCCTGGTTAGAAAAAATTCATTTACAAATAATATATATATAATTTTTTTATCATACGTATGAGAACACGTTCAATACCCTGTCCTCATCAGCCACCAACCAGGGATGATGCCTGCTTGATGGCTGATGAGGACTAAGGTATCACATGTGTTCTCATGTTGTAAGATAAAATTTGAATATATATATATATATATATATATATATATATACATTGATCTTTTTTAATTATGTATAGGATTTGGCATTAAAATGTATTTCTGTCTCATGAAATTTTATACACTAAATGTAAAAACTATTATTAGAATGACTACCTTGTTGGTGGGGCTTAGACTATACAAACTGCATCCTCTGCAGAAAGGTAAGACACCTCACCCCTAAAATGATGTTTCTTGTGTATGACATTAAACTGCATCTGGTGGTGAGGCTCTTGTTCTGGAACTCTGGGGAGTATGGAGTCACTCTTTCATTACCATGACTCTCTGGTCCACTCTGACCTGGATTGGTAGTATCTGATAGGGTCCTATCTTTGGGTCAAAATTATTTGCATTAAATAGGAATACTTGATACCATATAACTGTCTGCAAATGATTTGTATTAATAGTTACTTGAAGCTATAATTGTTTACTTAGGATTATTATTAGTTCGTTGAAACTATATAATTGCTTGCAAATTATGTGTGTTAGATAGGGATACTTGATATAACTGTGCAAACAAATAGAAATTATTATTAAACAGGAATAGTTAGTTTAAACCATATAATTGTGCAAATTGTTTGTATTAGATAAAACTACATGTTCATCCAGCCCAGTTGGCTGGAGCTAGAGAATATGTTAACCCTCACCCTACCAGTGTCCTAGGTATGATACTAAACTGCATCTGATAGTAAGGCTCCAATTCTGGAGCTTTCAGGAATGGGAAGTACCGCTACCCTGTCATTACTCCCAGGTCCACTCTGATTTGGAGTGGCAGTACCTGTTAGGGTCTTGTCTATGGGTCAAAATTATTTGTATTAGATAGGAATACTTGATAAAATATAACTGTGTGCAAATAGAACTATTTGTAATTTACTAAGCTTTTTGCTCAGATGTGGCACAAGGCTGTATGAATGGGACACCCAATGAGACTCACTCATTTGTGTAGGTTTGCTAGTCTAGCTTGCTAACCATTAAACCACTCAAGACAAATAGAACTATTAGTGTTAGATTGTAATACTTGAAACTATTCAACTTTATGTAAACAATAAATAGCAATACTTAAAACTATTTAAATATGTGCAAACAAATAAGTTTTAAAATGTTATCTATAAACTAGTCATTTATAGATAATATATGATTTGGCATAAAACGCAACCAAATATTTGTTCACATATATTTACCTAACTCCTCTGCTGGACACAAGATATAATCTTTTGAGTTTAATAGATTGGAATTCAGTTTTCCTTCTCCTGGACTGGTTGCCATAACCAGTTTACTCTCCTATTTATCCTTAGATGAAGGGAGAATAATTGGATTCATACCTTTTCTAAGGATGTTAGCGCTATGTGAAATGGAACCAGCCTCATTTAGGATTTGAACTCAGTACCTGTCCATTGCCTCCAATGATAATCCTTTTGCCATAAATGCCTCCATTTCTTGTTCATATAACTAGGTGCAAACAAATGATTATAGAAAATATTTTAAAAAAAATTAAATTGAACATTGAAAATATCATAATTACAAATATTAGACGCTAACTAAACGACTGGAGAAGAAGCTAGACGGCAATTACACAAGAATGCTGCGAGCAATATTGAATAAGTCCTGGCGGCAACACCCCACAAGGTACCAACTATACGGCCACCTGCCTCCCATCATGAAAACTATCCAAGTTAGGCAAACCAGACATGCTGGACACTGCTGGAGAAGCAGGGACGAGCTCATAAGTGATGTACTCCTATGGACCCCACATATGGCCGGGCAAAAACAGGATGACCAGCTCAAACATAGATTCAGCAGCTATGTGAGGATACGGGATGTAGCCCTGAAGACCTGCCAGAGGCGATGAACGATAGGGAGAAGTGGGTTAGGGATATCCGTGTTCCAGAATGAGAACCTCACCATCAGATGCAGTTTAATATTATACCCAAGGTACCTCTTTTTTCAGGGCTGAGGGTTGTCTTACTTTTCTGTAATCAGTATATTTTAAGTCCAACCAACAGGGTAAAAAGTTTGAATGTGTTTTGTACTCATTTTTTCTTTAGCTCGGGTACAGGGTATCTAAGAGCCTAAGAGGTTTTGTGGTTACTCTGTCAGTTCTTTTGCTAAGTAATGAATTTTTTTTTTTAAATAAAGTGCATCTTGAAGATGTAATTTAGAATATGCTCCCTAGAAATATTTGTTTTTTTTATGGGGGTGGGATGCAGATATAATCAAGAATTTTTTTTTTTTTTTTTTTTTTTCTACTAGTACATAAAATGCTAAATATAATCTTATTTGACAGCAGTGAAATAAAAATGAAATATAAGTGATGCCTTCTTCTGTATCACTTGCTTATCTATCAATGTACCAAAAATAAATGCTATAACCCAGTTATATTTGAAAATATGAATGAAATTTTCTTCAAAAATATGAATGAAATTTTCTTTGAAAAATATTTTTCTGTTTTATTTTTTTTTCTTTATAAAATTAGAATTGTGTTTTTTACTGTTTTGGTGTCTTTGTTAACTATGTATAGGTAGTAATATACGTACCTTGCTTTCCTCCTCCTTCTCCCACCAAATATCCTTATATGGAAATTATACCTTCCTCTTCCTCCTTCCTGTTACACTTTTATTGTTGCATGTATATTTGTTGTTGTTTTTTTAATCCAGTATTTGTTATAGACCACTGTTTTCCTATTGTCCGACTTGGTCAACTGGATTAGCTATTTTCCTTAAATATTCCACCTAGCCATGGATTTTTTTTTTTTTTTTAAAAACCTAACTTTAATCTCCATCAGCTGTTCTGTACCCAGTTCAGCTACCTGGTACCCTGAAAAAGTGCATGTTAGACATTTACCAAGCTAGCTTACTTTAGCACAAGGTCAGAAATGTAGAGCACCCAGTGAGACTCAAACTCATTAACAATGGCCTGGTAGTCTAACTTGTTAACCATCACACCACATTAGACACCTGATGACAGGGTACATGGTACGTATTTACTCAACCTCTCCATCACAGACAGGATTTGACACCAAGGCTAAAGAACCCAATTTGCCCTATTATTTACCCATAGCTCGGGAAAGTGAATAGATGGATTCATGCCTTTTCCAAGGGTATTACCGTGAAGTGAAATGTAAGCAGCTTCATTGAGGAATTTATCTCTGGTGGCCAATTCCATTTCCCATGATGATAACAATTATGTTAAATGCATCTCCAAAAATGGTAGATTACGTAAATTATCTATCTTTATATCTGTTCCAAACAGTAAATACTTTGAAATGTGGTTAACATTCCTCAGACTATTTTTATATTATTACGAAAATGCTTACTTTAACCTGGAAGTAGATGTTTGCTATTGAATTTGTCCAATTATTGGATACTATACCACTCACCACCAATTGAATCTGGTCAAATTATAATTTTTATTTCAGTCACCAAACTTGAGCAATATTCCTATTTCTTTTACAATTGCAACATCTGTAATATATTGCCTTGATCTATGGTGAAATCAGCTGATACCTGTGATCATAGATAAAATCAACAAAGTGACTACTGTGTGTAAACAAAACTGTACTTATACTAAAATGAATTAGCTGAAATAGAAATGTTTTTCACAATTAAACTGTACTTACACTTAAACTGTATGCTTATGCTAAACTGAATTATTTGAAATTGAACTGTTTTTGACATTGAAATTGTACTTACATTAAACTGAATTGTTATATGTAACTACTTGAATAGTTTGAAATAGAAATGTTTTTGACAATTAAACTGTGTACTCATGCTAAACTGAATTGTTATAAATAGAACTGATTATTTACATAAAAATGGATTTGGCATTAAATAACCTACAAAGGTTGATATGCCATAAAACCCACCAAACCAAACAAAGTGACAACTGGAAAACAAACAATGCATAGGTGAAAACTGTGACCAATTGAGAACAAGCATTGTGTGGGTGTAAACCATAGCCAGTAAAAAAAAACCAAGTATTGTGTGGGTGAAGAGGCATGGCCATGTGGGTTGCATGGGATTTTCAAGATTGTATAAGGTCAAGGACTTTGGCTGAAGTCATTTCCTGCAGGCTGGTATGACTCCCGACAACTCCTTTGTGTGCCTGAACTCTTTCTCAAATTACTCTCCTGCTACACAGGAGTATCACCATTAAATAAAAATATTAATAAATTTTACTAATTTTAATATATACGAGTTCCTCGTTGTTTGTCAAGATCCAGTTGTAGTATACTATCCATGTGCTTGTAAAACCTGAAGTGTTCAGGTAGTAAAAATGTTAGTCTATATCAAAAGATGACATCATTAAACTCTTGATAAGGAATCTTTAGCTCTAATAGCGTTCATCTTGGCAGTAGAAAATTGGAACTGTAATTCTTGGCATTGTATGTCAATCTTGTTTGTCATCATTATAATGCAGGAGTGTTACCAACCTCTTAAAAAAAAAAAAAAAGCACACAAAGTACATTTATGTACTTGTAAAATAGTAGACGTTACAGATTTTGGTTAGTATGAAACAAAAAAAAAAAAAAAAGAAATATTACCCTTTATTATATTTTAGCCAATGTACATTGACCAAAATGTAGTCTGCCCTGTCAGCTGGAGGCTGTAATTATCCTTGTTGATTTACTTCTCACTCCACTAAAAATAAGAAGTGTCCCTGCATAACAAGACCGCCCTGTCAGCTGGGGGCTGTAGAATATGCTGATTGCACCTCTGCAGAGAGGTAAGACCCCCTACTCCCCACAAAGAGTGTCCTAGGTATGACACTAAACTACATCTGTTGCTGAGGCTCCAGTCATGGAGCTTTGGGGAATGTGGAGTAACCCATCCATTGCTAGTACTCCCAGGTCCATTCTGACCCAAATTGGTAGTACCAGATCAGGCCTCACATACAAGTCAAATATAACTATTCAATCATTTATGAAGGATGATCATTAGTTATTTAAAACCATACAACTGTGGGCAAATTATTTATATTGCATAGGAATACTTGATAAATAGAATGATTAATGTTAAATGGCAAGGCTTGAAACTATTTAACTATGTGCAAACAAATGAGCTCCAACTCATTTAAAAATACAAACTATTCACCTACAAATTTTATTTATTTATATATATATATATATATATATATATATATATATATATATATATAAAATCAGGATTTGACATTAACCCACAAGAGTTGATTTGCCATAAAACGCCTGCAAACCAACCAAAGGGTGGTGGTGGTAGTAGTAGTAGCAAAAACAGCAGAAATGAAAATGGTTTGCACAATCTGTGGAATAAATCAAAAAGAATTCTTTGAACCTTGGTGCTTGGTTCTTCAAAACGTCCACCCACATCGTTTAATAGTTTACTGATGAATAACAGACGATTGGGATGGGATTATAAGGTCCCAGATCCATGATCCATTTACACATTATTATAATCTGCTGACTGAACTTATCTTCTTTTTTTTTTCTTTTCAAAAAGTTGCATTTGTTTATTATCTCATGATGAACAAAAATCTTTCACTAACAAATACTTGTATCGACATAAAATCCATATTCGTTGATAACTAGCTTGCTCCAAAATTCTTGACTAACTCTACTATGAATGTAAATTTTCAGGACCAAGTCCTATTGCTATTATACATTGATTCTTTCTGACCACTTGTCTTGTCTTTGTTGTCTTTATAATTGTTGTGATGCTGACAAAAGAAAGACGCAAGAAACACAAAAGGTTTGATAGAAAAACATATATTCAAGTAACGGAAACAAGATACAAGTGAACCTGGTTAAAGAGAGAGTCCAGTGGGGAAGTGACTATCTATCCATTATGCAAATGGTATCACACGTGAATGTGTCATGCCTATTGGTGAACTCCGTCTGATGCTCTCGTTGATGTGTATTTATGGAGGAGGGTGAGTCTATTATGTAGGGAGTACAACAATAACAATGTTGTTAGGGCTGCCATAACCTCTCAAGTATCTGTCATTCAATAAATCTTCCTGGAACTAAAGAACTGTGAGAGTTGACAATTCTTCACATTGGATATGCTGAGCTGATTATTTAGGTGTTTATTAGTTTTTGAAATACATCAAATGAAGGGGAGAGAGTCTCTGGTGTAGTAGCAGTTCTGCAACATTGTAGTAAGGAGGTTTAAACTTGAGTTGTGCTACTGCATTCACTTTTGGACTACAAAGCCCCTTATCCCCCGTAGCTATGGGTTAAATAGTATCACTACACTTCTAGAAGGATAGCTTTGGCATTAAATATCCCACAAAGATTTATATACCATTAAACAATGAAACCAAACCATCCCCTTCAGGCAAAATGGGATCCCAGGTCATTTTGTTTTATCATCATCATGTTGCGTTGCTAGTGCAGATCTCTATGACCCTCTCCCACCACACTTCTCTATCGTCCATCGCTCTCGGTAGGTCTTCAAAGCTACAACCTGTATTGGCACAGAGCAGTTGTATATAGATTCTAGCTGGTCGTCCTGCCTTTGCTCGTCCATGTGAAAGGATCCACAGGATTATGTCACTTATGAGTTCCTCCCTATTTCTTGAGCAGTTTGTTTTATAAGTATTTCTATTCAGTACAAAACAGAATGGAAGGGGTTTCCGTAGTGTGGTGGTTAATGTGCTGGATTGCAACATTATAGTGAGTGAGTTCAAACTCTAGTCGTGCTATCATGTTCACTTTTAGACTAACACCCTTGAGAACAGTATGAACCCTCTTATCTCTCCCCCAGTTATAGCATCCCTAATTGTCCTTCTACGAGTACAGCTTTGAAATTAAATAACCTATTAAGGTTGATGATAGATTTGTATTTTAAATTAAAAGTAAAACAACTTGATTTGGTTAATGTTAATTAAATCTTTTCCTTTCATTTTTTTTGTATTGATCAAAGATGATATATTCGCATAAATAATTCATCAATTTGGATTACATTTAAAATTAAAAAAAAAAATGAGCTTTAAGGTGTTTAAATATTGCTTACAAGAAAATAAGGAAAGAAACCAAGTCAAACAATAAAGCTTCATTCTGATTCTCTTGATTACAATTTTTTTTTTTTCGTCTTTAACGTTCCCAAATTTGAATTTAGAAAGGTTGTGATGGGAAATATATTCCTGAGGACCTTTTTAAATTTATACTATCAAGAGTTTGTCATGATTGTTTTTCTAATATAGTTTGCAAATTCTGCTTTACTGAATTGCTACTCAGTACATGCCATTTGTCTAGTAGGTAGAATGTTCACCAATGGTCTGGGAGATTGGGGTTCAATCCTAGGTAGGATCATACCAAAGGCTCAAAAAATGGTACTTGATGCCTCCTTCTATAGCACTCAGCATTATAAGGTATGGATCAAGGGTAAAGTGGAGCCATCCAGAGAAAGGAGTAGTGCCCTCCCTTATACCTTGGTGTAGTAGCTATTGAAAAAGAAGCCCTTTGGTCACCTTTGACTACGGTTACCAACTTTACTTACAACTTTCATGCCTTTTATAATAACGGAGGTACTCTTAGTGTAACGGTTATCATCAAAAGAAATGGAATTGGTGTCTGATTTAGATTATTTGCATTTTACTAATGCCCTTGGAAAAGGCATAAATCCATCTATCTTCCCTTTCCACCATCTATGGGTAAATAGCAGGGCAACTGGGTTCTTTAACTTTGATTAAAGAAACTAGTTCAGAAGGAAAACTCTGAATTCAAACCAGCTTTACTCTGTTTAAAAATGAACCTTGTCACACATCATGCCTGTCAGAGAGGTTTGGTAAATATATACCTACTATAAGAAGATTTATTTTGTCATAAATATTTATTTAATTTTATTATTTTTTTGTCTTAATATGATTTAGTTATGTGTGACAATTTTTCAAATGAACACTTAGTGATAATTTTTTATATGGGTCAGTGGGGTTTCTAGGGAAATGCCACATGGAACCTTTTATTTGATACATAACAAAGGTGAGAAAGCTGGTCTGAAAAAGTCAATATACAGGGTGTTTCAGAAAAATTGATATCATTTGATAATTTGACCAATTTTTATTCAAATGATTTAAAATTTTAACAGCATGTCTAGAAACAAGTTAAAATTCGGTTTAATTTTTTTTTTCTTTCTTTCTTTCTTTCTTTTCAGGTATAGAAATGCCATTCAGTAGAAAATAAGACTTTTAAAAATTAAACATAGAACTTTGAGTTATTTATAGTCTTGCTGTTAACATTTGAGATTATTGAATGAGAATTGGTCTAGTTATTAGATTACAAAATGATATATTTTTCTGAAACACCCTGTATAACTAACAAATTCTCAAAAAACTTAGCACTTCATTTAAAAAAATTTTTTTTTTTTTTTCAAAAAAATATTATTCCTTTAAAAACATCTCTTTTGCTAATCAGATATAGTTTGACCTCTCTCTTTGTTTTATACTGGTTTCCAAAAAATACTTCACTAACCCTGTAGCCTCTGGGTGCCTAACAAAACTCCCAAGATCCTTCAAATCACTTTTCTCCTCCTCCTTTCCATTCTTACATTGATTAGATTGTCCATCCTGTGTTAGCAGGTAGTCGGCAATTCCATTTGTGGTGCTCATTCAACCATCACACTCTCCATTTATTGGAGGATACTAATCTGATCTTTCTTGACCATCTTAATGCTGTACCATTTTGCTCTTTTAAAATGGTGGTTCCACTTACTCTTGAACTGCCCCATTTCCTTCCAGGAGATACTACAAATCTTCTTTCTGGTAAAAAGCTGTCTAGTTTTCCATGACTTGCTCTTGTGGAAGGTGAGTGTTCCTACCATTTTGCCTGTTGCCTCGTCCTCTTTGTTGTCTCAGTGTTTCATTACAATAGCCACTGTCCGCCAACCTTGTGAGGAAACCCCCCCCAAAATCAGCATAGCTGTGACCAGTAGAAAAATCCTGGGGAGGGGATGATTTACATTCAGAAAAGACTTTGCTTTGTCTTTTACCTATTTGATGACAATCATGAGTTTTTTTTTTTTTTGTTTTTTTTGAGGAGGTTTCATTATGGAATTTTCAAACGTTTTTATTTATAATCACTGTTTATTCTATTAAATATGTAATATTTCAAATAAATATCTAAAAATTAAATGAGATGCTTTCAGTAGTCTTGTTGATACTTCATAGCTGATAATTTCATATACTTTTCTCAGATCAAAAGTATTTGCAGAGGTGATTAACATAAATCTTGTTATGCTTTTGTGTGTTTTTTATATATATATATATATATATATATATATATATATGTATATAATGGAAATAAATCTGACAGCATAAAGAAAATAGAAAAACAGAGTAATCGAAAAAGTGAAGAATTTATTATAATGGAAAGTCAATGTTAAAATATTTCGGTTTTCATCATCATCATATCGTGCTGGCAGCACGGATATCCCTGACCCTCTCTCGCCACTCCTCCCTATCGTTCATCGCCCTAGGTAGGTCTTCAGGACAACAACCTGTATCCTCACATAGCTGCTGAATGTACGTTCGTGCTGGTCGTCCTGCTTTTGCGCGGCCATGTGTGGGGATCCACAAGAGTACATCTCTTATGAGTTCATCTCCGCCCCCCCAGCAATGTCCCGCATGTCTGGTTCGTCCAACCTGAATAGTTTTCGTGGTGTTATTTTGATAAAACATCCATTGATGTTCAAGCAAGTCCTGATGAAGGTTTATTAAAACCGAAGCATTTAATGTTGACTTCCATTATATTAAAAAATGTAAACGTTAGCATGTAGGACAAAGTGGGAGGGAAAAAAAAGTGCTCAGCATCGATCGATAGAACTGCTATGCAAGTAAAAACAAGTATTCTCCTGAACCAATTTGCCATGCAGTGCTAGCTTTGGAAGTTGGCTATCTTCAAGGTGCACCGCATCACCAGAACATGTCATTATCATGGTCAGCTGACTGTACAGATTTCCTTGACTCTCTCATCATACATCCCTATTAGCCATTCTTCTAGACGTCATCCAGTGTCACAACAGAGCTTTTAAATGTAACTTTTTACTAATCAGCCAATGCTGTTGTGTTTCTATATAAGAGTCCATAAGAAACATCGCTTATAAGTTTGCCCTTACTTCTCCAGCAGTGCCTAGCATGTCTTAATCATCTTACTTGAATGGTTTGTGAGATGGGAGCCAAGTGGCCGTACAGCCACTATTTTATAAACTGCTGCTACCAGGATTTGTTCAAAGCAGCCCACATCATCCTTGTATAGTTCACATCTAGCTTTTTCTCCAGTGGTGCAACCATACAATAGTATTGACATGGCTAAAGCTTGTTAGAATTCTCATTTTATCTTATAACACAGGGTGTCTACAAAAATGTCTCCTGGATTGGTTAATCAGGAGAAAACATTCTTCCTAATAATGATTATAGTTCAATTGCTAAAATATTTTTGCTCTGATGTATGTTTCCTAAGGAATCCCTTCCCAATGAATATTAAACATGATTTCTTAAAGCATCTCTTATGCGTATTCTTTTAAAGATAATAATTTTATAATTTTAACTGCCTAAAAACAAGTATGAACAAAATTATTTAAATTGGTAAGTTTTTGAAATATAAACAAAAATCCAATATCAAATTTAACTTATCGATTTATGTTTCATTTATCTTTGTCCGATAACAATTGCTGCATTTGATATATGAAACTCATATGTAAATATAGCAATTTTCTGACAGAGGTATTATTTGTTTCCTGTAACATCTAAAAGTCTTGCTTTAAAATTCTTAAAAATTCTTTAAGATGTAATTTTAAAAATTAGCTTCTCCCCCGCCAAAAAAATATTCAATACTCTTCTATTCAAATCAGAAAGTTGAAGTATTTATGATCTAACATTTATTGTCTTACAAAATGGATATGACGACCTGAGTTCAAATCCTGGACGAGGTTGTTTGCATTTCATATAGCGCTAATATTCTTGCGAAAGGTATGAATCCATCTTTGGGTCAATAAGTAGCAGCAAACAGCTCTTTAACCTTGGTATGGCCAACAGTCTAGGAGAAGGAATACTCTGACTTCAAACCTGTTTGTAGATGGGTTCTGCCAAATTATTCCTGCTCAAGACATGCTACACAAGTCGTACCTTTACGACCAAACCAGGTTATGGAATATGTCTCTCTCTCTCTCACAAACCAGAAAACTTTTTTTTTTTTTCTTTTTTTTTTTTTATCCTTAAAAAAGGCTTTTCTTATTTTTTTGCAACATTTTTGTATTGACAAATTCATCTTAACAAATCATAATTCATTTATATAGAGAAATATTTAAGCTTCGTTGTCTATATTTGAAAATAACAGAAATTAAGATAAATGGTGAAAGAAAAAAAAAAAATGCCCATCTTTTCCTCCCAAAATCACTCATTGCCACTGTCTGTCCCTCAGCTCATTTGTATACTTGTTCTTGTTGACCACTGTTTTAACCATTGTGCTTGCTTCTTAGTTGCATGAGATAACATTCCATCATCATTATCATGATAAAATGTAAACACATGACTCAAGTACTGATCATCAGATGTTTCATCTTTGAAAAATATATCAAAATAATTGAAATAGGCTGTAAATGTTTGTTTGTTTTTTTTTTATAAAAGAAGCTTGGAACATTTTTAACGTCTCTTGTTGGGAATACTGGTATGGAAACATCTTTTTGTTTGTTCTTTGATTAAATACTAATTCTCTTCACTTCTAGAATTTATTAAATAAAACAAAAAAAAATATAAGCTGAATAAGAATTTTCAAGTATTTTTCTCTCCTATTTTGGAAGATTGTTTAACGTTTGATATTAAAGGTAGATTTCTTCCATTCTATCACCCACCCCAACCAGCCATTAGATTACACCGGTAGGAGGTGCCCATGGTGTAATGGTTATCATCGTAGGAAATAGACACGGCAACACCAGTTCAAATCCTGGACATGACTGATTGCATTTCACATAGCACTAATACCCTTGGGAAAGGTATGAATCCAATTATTCTCCCTCCAGCTATGGGTAAATAGTAGGACAGACTAGGTTCTTCAGTCTTGGTGAGGCAACTTGTCTAGGAGAAGGAAAAACTCTGAATTCAAACCTGTTAAACTTCGCTTTAAAAAAAATTGACCTTGTGTCATATCCTGCCCGAGCGGAGGGTTTGGTAAATAGGATCACCCACCCCAACCAAAAATACAAAAAATGTAAATATCTTCTATCAGATTCTTTTTTTTATTATTATTATTATCATCATTTTTAAATAATTTATGATTTAAAAATGTAATTTTTTTTATTTACTGAGGCTTCTGTGACTATCCTGGTTAAGGATTCTTGGTAAATTCATCAAATCAGATTAATTGCTCTTTATAATATAGGGTTACTGTAACCCTTTAGCTTTTGATTAAATTCTTAAAAGCATTGATTCTGAATTTAATCACAAATAATTTGCTGGAAATAAATTAACCATATGATGAATTTACCAGTGTAATCTAATGACTTGTTTAATCTTAACTCTAAAGTTATTAAATTTCAAGAAAATCAATTAATGAATAATATTTTTTTGAACACAGTACATACATATATATATATATATATATGTGTGTGAGTTGACTCTTAATTATCTTTTCAGAACTCAATTTATACCTTATAACAACATAGACAATAAACTCTTGCTGATAAAACTCACACTAGGAGAATTGAAATTTATTTTCAGAAAATTCAGAAAGAAACAAATGACTATATCCTGATTATGTATTAGTCACATTAGACTTCCTCTTTTATACTCAAACAACAGGAACAACCACAGTGTATAACATGTCAAACACCCTACACTGTAAAATATTTCTCATAGAATGCAAAGATTAGATGACATCAAGGTTTCAAAAGTGGGAATTACAAGTTCAAATCTTTATAAAAATTATTCTATTCTAATTACATGTTTTCTGTAAGATGTTGAAAAGCAAATCAGTCCAAAAAAACAAAACAAAGGTGTCACTCGTAATAAAACAAGATAGACTGTAATGTATATTTTTTACCTATCACTTCCACCATGGGCAGAATGTGACACAAGGTAATTTTTTTTTTCTATGCTGAGTAATGCTGGTTTAAATTCAGTTTTTGTTCACCTAGACTAAAGAACCAAAACTAAAGAACCCAGTCAGCTCTACCATTATCCATCACTGGGATGAGAACGGATAAATTCTTGCCTTTCTCAAGAAAACCAAACCATTTAACTGTGTAGAAACAATAGCAATACCAGTGTGCAGACAAATTAGTTCTAACTCATTTAAAAATGAAATTACCTACAAACTCTTCCTTTACAAATCATATATCTATATCCATTTAAATATATGCAAACAAATGACAGATATTAAATTGTTACTGTTACATGGCAATACTTGAAACCATTTAATAGTAAATATAATTATTCGTGTCAGATAGAAATACTTGAAACCATTTAACTGTGTGCAAAAAAGAGCTCAGGCTTGTTTAAAAATGTTAACAAAATGTGTTTACAAAGCATATATATATATAAGGATTTGTTATTAAATAGCCTACACTCGTTGATATGCCCTAAAACCCAACTCATTTAAACCAAAACAAACCTTTCTCAAGAGTATTAACACAAAGTGAAACACAAACAGCCTTGACCAGGATTTGAACTTGGGTTGCTGATTCTGTTTTTAACAACAATAACTGCTATGCTAATCTCACCCTTTGAGTGCAGTGTAATCTAATGACTTGTTTAATCTTAACTCTAAAGTTATTAAATTTCAAGAAAATCAATTAATGAATAATATTTTTTGAACACAGTACATATATATATATATATATATATATATATATATGTGAGTTGACTCTTAATTATCTTTTCAGAACTCAATTTATACCTTATAACAACATAGACAATAAACTCTTGCTGATAAGACTCACACTAGGAGAATTGAAATTTATTTTCAGAAAATTCAGAAAGAAACAAATGACTATATCCTGATTATGCATTAGTTACATTAGACTTCCTCATTTATACTCAAACAACAGGAACAACCACAGTGTATAACATGTCAAACACCCTACACTGTAAAATATTTCTCATAGAATGCAAAGATTTAGCTCACATTTGACAAAATTTTTGTAGCTATTTTTCAACGAACCGGAGCTCATTATTAAATGGTTCCACCTCTTGTTATATAACAGTCATAATTTAACATCAGTCCTATTTGTTTGCATACTAGTATTGCTAGTGCTTCGATGCAGTTGAATGTTTTCAATTATTGCTTTCTAGCACTGATAATTCTATTCAGTATATATCATTGGTTTACAGACAGTGAAGTACTTACAAGTTTTGCTATTTAACACAAATTATATTCTATTGAATACTATTCATTTGTTTGCACACAATTGAATGGTTCTAAGTATTGCTATGTATCACTAACAATTCTATTAACATCAGTCATTTATTTACACACAAATGATCAGAGTTCTATTTCTAACAATTCAATTTAACATTAGTCATTCGTTTGCACACAGTTTAAATGTCAAACAGTTCAATTTGACTTAGAGATCAGGTGCTAGCATTTCAGGTCAGACCTGGGAGCAATTGCATTGAAGGAGTACTCCACATTCCCCAAAGCCTCACTGTCAGATGCAGTTTTGTGTCATCTGTAGGACACTTGTTGAGATGGGGTTTTTACCCTTCTGCCGAGATGCAGTCAGTGTATTCTACAGCCCTAGCCAACTGGGCTGTTTACTGATGAAGTATCTGATGAAATATATATAGATTATCTTGTAGCAAGCCAGTAATTTTTATACATTATTAGATAAAATAGTAATCATAGCTGTTGAAAAAGAATTAGATTTCAAGCTTAAATTTTGTTTGGAAAAATTGCTGATCACAAATAATTTAATTCAAAATGACAAAATAGTTTCAACTGGCTCATTAGCCGAGTGGGTAAAGTGTTCGCCAATGGTCTGGTAGACCGGGATTCAATCCCAGGTCGAGTCATACCAAAGACTTAAAAAAAAAGGTACTTGCTTAGCATTATAAGTTAAGGATCAAGGGTAAAGTGGAGCAATCCAGAGAAAGGAGTAGCGCCCTCCCCTACACCTTGGTGTAGTAGCTACTGAAAAGGGAGCCTTTGGGTTGCCCTCATCGACAGTCGCCAACTTTACTACTTATGCATAAGTCATTATTGTGTATCAACTGGCTATTTATGATCACAAAATAATTTACAGAAGTAATTTCAAATCCATGGTTTGTTCCTGTCTCTTCTTATACTTGAAGTTGAACTTTACAAAATTATTACACCTATTGGTCAGTGTCAATTTTTATCTAAAAATGAGATTTTCAAAACTTAAACTATACATGATTATATATGATAATGTTTGTTATAAAGCTTTTTTTAAAGTAGAAATGATTACATATACCATATCATACTTAAAAAATACTTTCAACTTACGTGGGGGGGTGCTTAGTGTAATGTTTATCATTGTTGGAAATGAACTCGGCAACCAGAGTTCAATTCCAGGATGATTCAATGTTTCACTTCACGATAATGCTCTTGAGAAAAATACAAATCCTCCTGTCCTCTCCCAGTTATTGATAACTGGTCTGGCAGACTGGATCCTTTAGCGTTGCTTAGGCAACAACCAGTCTAGGTGAAGGAAAATTTTGAATTTAAATCAACTGTATTCCACTTGAAAATTGACCTTATGTAGCATCCTGCTGTGACTGAGGGGTTGGGTAATTATATACTTTCAACTTAGTTAAGTCCTGCTGAAAGCCCCAGTTCTTGTCAGATCGCCAAAGTTAAGCAGCAATGAGCCTGTTCAATTCTCACGTGCCTAACTACTTAGGAACAGCGAGTACTACAATCCGAGGCCGTAGTGCCAGACAAAGCCAAGCTCAATAAATAACAACTTCGAAACAGTTGTAGATTCAAGGGAGTTAACTGCATATGCTAATTTTTTTTTTTAATCTAACATGACTTTAAAAAAAATTCTTCTGTTTTATAAAGACTTCCAAACATTTTCAGGTCAACAGTTATGGATAATTACAGTCTTATTTGTACCTATGAAAATGCGATTTTTTAATGTCGTTTTTATCTCTAGATTGTTCATGTGAGCATGTGGAACTTGGCGTATTTTACAAGTCTATACGGTGTACACTTTCAGCGGCTGTGCTAGATGTAACATCACCATCTGTCATCATTTCTCACCAGGAATATCATCATTATTCTCTTTTTTCTTTTTTTCTTTTTTTTTAATTTGATTTCATTTTTATCAGCACTGCTCTGTAGCCAAAATCATTTTTTTTTTTTTTTTTTTTTTTTTTTAAATAATGATGTCACTAATGCTCTTTATCCTTTATTTTAGCCACTTTTACTTGAGCAATGATTTTGCTGAGCACTTTTCATTCATCTAGCTATTTCCTTATTTGTTTTGCATTAAAACAATTGGATTTTGTCTTATCTTAACAGGTCTTTGCTTTAAGTAATTTAAAAAAAAAAAAAAAAAAAAATCTTTTCTTTGCCTTCCACATTTCTTTGCTACTATAAATATTGCTATTTTTTATGTTTGTATGTTTGCTATACATCATCTGAAATGTTGTATCTTTTAACATTAAAGGAAAAGTGATTTTTGTATATGTACAATGCCGTGTCTAAATATAAAAGTTACTATTTGCATTACCTGTCTGAAAACCACCCCATAGGCAAAATTTTGCTGGTTTTGGGTCCAATACGAGCTCATGAATTTGAACTATAGATCATACTTAATTTAAAAATAACATGAAATGTTGGATCATGTGTTGTGGTCTTCAGATAAGACCGGTGGAAGAACAACTCAAACAACGGGTGATAGGTAAACGTTATTGTATTAGCAGAAAAAGGAAGTCATACAAAGGAAGTGCTAGCCGTTTTCGGCTCGCAGTCTGTCTGTCAAATGTCTTGTAAGAAACAAGAAGTTGTATTCTCCGTAAGCTCGGCGAATATGTTTAGGTTGGACGAGTCCATCTTTGGGCTATGGTAGGATATGCCCCCATAACATCCTGGAAGTCTGGAAGAATTTTACCAAATGTCTTCTTACCTATGGTTTTGTCATTGAAAGGTTAACATTAATGACTCGTTTGATAGTTCATTGTAAGTACTACAAATGTAAACTTTTTTCTGCCAGCTGTCTACTTTATATGTTTAAGCAAAAAGATGAAGATTTGGTTTAACTAACCTGATGGACATAAAAGAAGGGTTCAGTTTAGCATTATATTTACTTGGTAAATCAAACCCCTCACTAAACTGTTGACCTGAAAATGTTTGGTGTGATGCAACTTTAGTTCACATAAATTAAAATTTTGGATCTTAGATTATATACTCCCCACAAAAGTGCCTCTTGTTCCGTATACCCTGGCCCTAAAATTAAAAAAAATAATACTTTATTGCTTCTAAAACTTTAGTAAAATGGTCGTTTTTAGAAGAATCAGGGAATTAAAAAATTCTCTTATGAACACACTTGTGTGATATACCCCCTGCTGTAACACCAATAGTGTATTGTAGTATTGCAATCATGAAACTACAATAAGCTTTTTTTTATTTTATGGTCATAGCCCAGTCAACTGGGGCTGTAAAATACTTCAACTGCACTTCTGCAGAGGAGTAAGACCCCCACCCTAACAAGTGTCTTGAATATGACTCTAAGCCATCAGGTTTCAGTCCTGGAGCTTTGGGGAATGTAGAGTACCCCTTCATTGTCAATGCTCCCAGAAATACTCTGACCTGGAGTAGTAATACCTGTTAGGGTCACATCTCTGGCCCAAATAAAACTGTTTAATAACAAATTGAATTACTAGTATTAGATAGCATTACTAGAAATCATTTAACTGTGTGCAAACAAATGAGCTTTGGATTGTTTAAAAAGATATTTCCTACAAATCATTCACTTAAAAATCATCTATTTAAACTCTGACATAAGATCCAGCCCTGGCCGGTATGTCTAGTTTAGCCTGGGAATTTTCACTGAAATCAAATCCCAAGGCTTCCCTCTGTTGAATCTGAAGTAACTGCCACCATTCGCCACATTGTGAATTTTTTATCCGAATAGTGGTGTTTTAGTTACCTCAGATCGTTTCAACTGTGGGAGTTGATCTAATTTTGGCTGGAATTTATGCCGAAGAAAAATTGGTGTTTATGGAGAAAATAGTTCCTGTCGCGATTCACAAAAAGAAGAAAAGCGACACTTTTGATTGTTGTATAATACAACTTTCTCAAATCTATTGTCTTTATCTCGATATAGAAGAATTTACATCAATGCGTAGAATACAAAACGAAAAGGTCACACAAAACTTATCTGCTCGTTTGGAAAGTGACAGATTACAAAGAGGGTGTAAGGGAGGCAATTAATGATTCTCGGTTACTTTTAAAACTTTGTTCATCTCGGCTTTTGTTGACATAACAATCGGGAATTTGCAAAGTTCCTATGTTTAGCTGTTGGTTCTGATCAGGCCAGGCACAATTCACAAACTTGTTCTGTCTCATCGAACTCTCACTTCGAACTCTCAACTCTAAGTTCTGAACTATTCTTGACTTCGCCCGCAACTCTGGGGCTAACCTTCAACTCTGAATGGGCTCTGAACTGAACCCTGATTTCACCCTCTATTGCTGAATGGGCGCTACGCACTGCTTATATAAATTGGGGGCAGGGTCTCGACAATTTTTTGGTTACACCCATGAATAATGATATGTAAATTGCCTGGACCAACTGATATTTTGTATATCTTTTAAAAATTCTAAATGACCGTTTTTTGACAGGTACTAAAAACGAATTCAGGATGCCTGCTGTTTTTTCTGTTCAGACAATTATTATTAAATCAACAAAATCCACTTATCCTGTCTCCTCTTTTTTTACATCTGGAATTCCTTAGACCACACAAGATTTCATTAACCCTTTTATCACAGGATTCAATCAACGAATCCATCTCTCCACTCCCCAAACCATCACCTTACTTACTAAAGACTCAATTCCAGGAACATCAGTCAACAACAAAAAAAATAAACAAATAAAATAAGATAGAAAATGAAATGATAAATAAAAAAAAACAGGAATTTTCTGTACATATTCTCTGTTTTATCGAAAAACAAACTTATTTCCAAATCTATCCTTTTATCCATTTAATTAATAAATTCATTCTAATCCCTAAGAATCATTAATTAATTAATCCACCTGGTGGGTGGGGGTCTCTCTGTCACGAAACAGGATTTTGCAATTAAATGACCATCAAGGGTTGATATTCCATCAAACCAAATAACCTAACCTATAGTTAAAAGTGCCCTTCTGCTATTAAATTTATTGCCAAATGCACACCATGAAAAGTTTCATTTGAAAGAACCCTCTTTTCAGCTGCTTCGTCAAAAAAAATTATACTCAGATTTTCAAAACTGGTTAGGCTGAGAACTTTTAACAACCCATTGTATAAATTCATTTGCATCTTTAAACTTTACGTTTTAAAAGAAATATCTTATTTATTTGTTTCTGAAAAAATTCTCTCAATATTTTTGGAATTTTGTGGTGTTAGCTTTTTAAAATTTTATCCTTATTTTTTTTTTTTTTTTTTTTATCTCCCACCTAAGTTTTCAAATTGTGTTTTCATGTGTCTATTTGCTTTCATGGGTTTTATTTTCTTCCTTTTAAAATTCCCTCTTTTTTTAAACTGCTGCTTAAATTTCTGTTCTGTCTTAGAGTTAATTTCTAATTATCATTTACTTTTTAATGAATTTCTCTGGATTGTTCAATTCAGGCTTTTTCTTAAAAAAAAAAAAAAATAATAATAATTATTATTATTTTAACAGGGGAGATAACTCGTTTTGAAGCTGCTTCGACTTGATTAAAAAATGGCTACATTATTTACATCAAATATAATACTTTCTCAACATTAAGTCTAAGCTATTCGTAAATAAAGCAATGGTTGTACACAGCTTCATCTGCAGGAACAAAAGCAATACATTTCTATTATAAAAATGATCTTTTATTCAAAGGGATGCTGAAAAATTCTCATCCCAACCAAGAAGGGAATGACCTAAGACAAACCTTTTCAATTCAATTTATATAGATCTCTCAGGGATGAATAAAAGTACTGGTGAATTTACTAGTTTGAATTTATAAATCCCTTTATAACAGAACAAAAATCGTTATATCATGTAGACAACTTACCAGATATCATACACCTAGCAGAATGCCTGATTAGGTGTGATGGCCAATAAAGATGTGTTGTTCACATACAGTTCATTCAAAACATATGGGTCATTTAAATAAATAAATGATGTTGAAGTGGAAAGTGCAAATTTAGACCACTTTCTTAACAAAGAATTTATTGAAATGACTTTCAATCTTGAAGCGAAGTCTATATACACATTTAAAAGAATTGGATATTATTGGATGAACAAAAAACTGTAGCAAAATATCCCAAACTTTGTGCAACTGTTAAGTTCATTTTACTAGCTTTTTCCAAGTTTGTATCTGGTGAAATCTGGCTTTAACATTATTTACTTTGCAAACAGAGAAGCACTTTAAATATGGTAATGTGCAGCTCGAACTCACAAACCTACAACTTAATTTCCATAATCTTCTCAGTGCTCACTAACCCCACCCCACATCTTTCCCATTAAAAAATAATTCAAGAATTATGGGGACATTTACATTCATAGTTTACAGATTCTTTTCTCTTGTAAATTATAATACTGGTAAATTGATTGTTTTGTAATTTGATATTCAGTGAATTTATTTGGGGTGAATGAGAATTAAATTTGGTTACAAGGGGTGTATCAAATAAAAAGAGAAGCCTTGAACAAGTTCCTAAAAACATAAATGCTATTACACACACATTCATCCAGAAGTTCAACACACTTGGCACATTGTGTCACAAACTTATTTAACCCTTCAAAAAAAAAAATCATTATTACCCTTTTGGTTAGGTTGAGAACTTTTCAGTAAACTCTTGTATCACGCACAGGTTTATCGAGTGTAATTTAAGTCATCAAGTAATGGTTATTGTCCTCCAGCTTGTTTTGTATTAAAATAAGAACTTCTGTTTATAAGGACGTGCATTTGGTTATTGTCATGAGAAAATGGAATCAATGATCTGAGTTCAAATCCTGCATGAAGCTGTTTGCATTTCATTTTGTGCTAATACCCTGGGGAAAGGCATGAATCCATCTGTTCTTCTCCCAGCTACGGGTAAATAGTAGGGCAGACTGAATTTCTTTGGTCTAAGTTGGGTAACCAGTTTAGAATAAGGAAAACTCTGATTTCCAGTTTTACTGCTCTTAAAAATTGACCTTGTGTGAGAATAAGTAATCTGAGTTGGGGTGCTTAACTCCCCCCCCCCCCAAAAAAAAAACAAAAAAAAACAACGAGACAAATTATTGTTCAAGTTAATTAAACATAAGTTTGTATTATTTAAAATCTTGTGATCCAGCTCCAGCAATTATACAACAGGGGAGATAACTCATTTTTTAGCTTGACTAACTTGATAACATGAACATAGTCATTGAAGTATTTTGAATATCACCAAATATAGTAATCTCTTTTTAATACTCTATCCGTTTCTACTTAAAATAAATAAATGGCCAAGTTAAACTGTCAAGAAAAACTAATTAGCAGCCTTTTCATTTAATTATTTACTTTTTGAGAGCAAGATTTGACTAGATTTTTTTTTTTTTTAATCTTAAGATTTTAGCTGCTTTTTATCATAACTTGGACTTCTATAATAGCAAGAAATATCTGATATTTGAAAGACTCATATTCCCCAAGGCAAACAAAGAGACCAAATCTTCAGATTATCATTCCAAACTACTTTGCTATCATGGCAAACAAATTTTATTTCATTTTTAAAATCCATGTAAAAATATTATTTATTCTTCCTTCAAAAAACAGTCAAAATGTCAATATTTTTATCAATCTTTTATTTTTTGACATAAGGCATTGTTTATTATTATTGTTAATTTTGAGTAGCATTTTATTTCAGCTTTTAATTTTTAGTTGCATTTGACTTGGGACGATGACAGCATGAAACATGTATCAAAGACAATGATAAAGGATAAAACCCCAGTGAGACTCAAACTCACATCCTATTTTGCCTTGGTGAAACCTGGTTATCCATACTTACTGCTTTACTAACTAAGCTACAGGAGCCATTGGCATTGGGGAAGTCTAAATGACACCTCTAATCTTTCAGTGCTGTTGGAGGCACAAGTAACATGATGGATATCGTCACAGAAAATGGATTTGGCAAGCCAAGTTCCAAATTTGGATGACACTGAGTTTCACTTTACGCTAATGGGAAAAATCTGAATCCATCTTATTCCTCTTACTCCTTATCTAAGCTATAGGTGAATAGTAAGATAGATTGGGCTCTCTAGCCTAGGTAAGGGCAACCAATCTAGAAGAAAACTCAATTCAAACCTCCTACCAGTGTGATAACTTGGTGAGGTGGAAAAACCATAAGTTGGAGTTTTAAAAGTTCACAGTTGTTTCACTTTGATCTGGTGTTGCTTGTATCTATCCAGGATGCAACACAATGTCAATTTTTTTAAATGGCTTGAATTCAGTCTTCCTTCTCTTAGACTGGTTGCTATACCAAGGCTAAAAAGCCCATTCTAACCAACAAGGGGCAGAAGAGATGGATTCATGCCTTTATCAAGAGCATTAGCACATAGTGAAATGCAAACAGTTTCATCCAGGATTTGAACTTTGGTCACCATGTCCATTTCCCATGAAAATAACAGCTATGCAACACACGCCTTCAAATGCCAAGTGGCATAGCACCCTACTCTTCCCTAGGACAACATTGGTATTGTGAAGAGGGGGAATCTGCCGAGTACAATCATACCTAGATCCAAATATGGATCCAGTCTCCCAAGACTGACAGATCCATGGTATGTTTCCCGCTGACCTAGACTAAAAATTAGTTTCAATAAAATGTATGTCAAGACACTTGTCAAAATTAAGAATAACAACACCCATTAATATCTTTTCCTTTTCGGAAACTTGTGTGAAGCCTTAAAAATCAAATGTCTTTTTGTCTATCGATGAGTATTCATTTTTTATTTTGTATGTGGGTTTCTTTTCAGTTGACAACAAAGCTGAGACCCTTAACAGCAGTACTGGATGCCACCAAGCACGGACATTACCAGATGTTGTGTACACAGAAAATGGTTCTCCTCCTGTGGAAAAACATGTCCATCCAATCTGTACCAAATCGTGGCCAGAAGTGGAAGCCCGCAGACTCATCCTGCATGATAATGCTGACGGCAACTGTGACCCAGTCCATCAGAATATTTGATGGAGTCATAGAGGTCATCATCATCATCATCATTAACACTTCCCTCTTCTCTTTTCTCTCCCCTCCCCACAAACACTTCTCTCTATACTTTTCTTTCTATTTTTTCATCACATGAGTACCTTTTTTTTTCTTTTTTTTTTCCTGTTATTTTTGTACAGTAATTTTTAAAGGACAGATATAGTCCAAAAATTAAGTTATATATATATATATATATATATATATATATATATAAAAGCAAAATTTAAAAAAAAAAAGCCAATGTTCAAAATTTATCATATTGCAAAAAAGAAAAAAAATTTCCTTAAAATTTTTTATAACATTAGCTACTTAAAAAAAAAAAAGAGTTATCAACACACACACACACACACACACACATATATATTTCAATGGTAGATTTTTAATTGACTAAGAATAAAACAAAGTGGATCTTTGATGTAAATAAACATGCTTATTAATTCAAGTAATCTTTTGTAAATGTTGAGTGCTTAACCAATTTTATCTGCTAAGGGTCAGAAGTTTAAAACCACCTCTTCCTTAATAGGATGAGCTGTAATCAGATTGGCTAATTATTTAAATCCCAGTAATGGCTGATTTTTATTCAAAACTTGGCTTGTATATTCACTGCTTTTACAATATGCAAACACACACACCCTAAAATTTCTGTACCAGTTTGGCTCAAACATTGTTATAGATGCCAGAATGGTCGCATTTATAAGAGACACCCACCTCACACTCCAAAAGAGCCTGCGGTTTAAGAAATGCCATCTGTAACACTACTGTCAATGCTAAAAAGTTAAACTTTTGCTCTCAAGTTTATCTATTTAGCAGCGGGGTCGGTGGAGTATTTTAGATACGTTTGTGACTGGCCCCCACCCCTTCAAAATTGCTTATGTTATCAAGTTATTAAAAAGAAAAAAAAATTAAAAAAGGATTTGCAATATGACTACATTTGAACATTAAACACCCATCCCAAACTTCACAAAGAAAGAAAAAAAAAAAAAAGCTAAATAAAATTAAATATATCAATATTGTTGTATGCATTAGCAGTGTCTGTATCTCTGCGTGTGTGGAAGATTTTTTTTTTTTTTGTTCTTTTTTTGTTTTTAATCTTTTTTTTTTCTTTTTTTTATATATATATATATATATATATATATATATATATATATTCAAAGTGTGTTTCTGTGTAAGTTTTATAACAGACAAATATATTTAGGTATATTTGTACTTTTTTTTTTGTTTATTTTTGTGTATGGGGAGGGTGGGGCATTGCATGAGGTGTGGCAATGAGAACTATTTGCTATTTCATCGCCTTGGGAGGGGGGAGATAATTTGGGGGTGGCTTGTGGGTGGGGGGTTGCAATGACAGTATGTCCAATCACTGAACAATTGCTTCAAGTAATCAATTTTTTATTTTATTTTATTAATTCACACCATTAATCTTGTCGTTCATGGTCCAATTTCTCATGACTATTCTAACCTGTCAAAACGTCTCAAGTATCAAATTGGATTTTAATGAAAAGAAGAAAAAAAAAAAGGGAAAACCACTTGTCTCGTATAAAATCCAGGTAAGTGATTGATATTTCTGACTCGACAACAGCTCACTTTGAGCCTATGGAGGGGTATCTAGACCTTCTGATAAATGAGTGGATCTTTAACTGGTCATGTTAGTAATTAGCTGGTCAGGTATGTATGAGCCTATGAACAGGTATACGCACTCAATTGTATAGGTGGATATCATGTCTTATTTGGTAAATAGGTTAGTTCTTGAACTGATCGTTTTTAAAAGAATTTTTTTTTTTTTTTAATGCCTTGGACAGCTTTTCAACACTTCATTCCATTGTGTTCTCAGTCCATTTGTGTGCTTATAAAATCCATGATACACAAGGATATAAATATCTACATAAATCAATGACCAAAGCAGAATATGTATGTATGTATGTATGTATGTATGTATGGGTGTGTGCGTGCGCGCAAGTTATGGTTAGATGCTCATTAAAAACAACAACAACAAAAAAAAAAAACCCAACTAGTTTTAAACTATTATGGTCAATTATAGCATGCTGTGCAGTAACTGTCAAATAAATAAAAATTTAAAAAAAAAATGTAAAAAAGAAAGAGAATTTAAAAAAAAAAAAAAAAAAAAATGGGTATCCTATTTTCAAGTTTCTTCTGATAGGCGGTTGATATAAAGTTAATTTTTTTTTTTTATTTTTATCACATCAGCAACCCTTCTAATCATTTTGGTGGGAGTCGGAAATAATTTTTTGAAAAAAGAAAAAGAAAAAAAAAAAAAATCGAAAAGCAAGCTGACCGCTAAAAAAGAGAAATTGCTCTGATGTTTTACTTGCCAATTGCGGCCATGTTTGCTCCTTCCTTCCTTTTTATTTTAAAGACACCATTTATTTTAAGATAGATAAAAAAAAAAATTTAAAAAACCTTTAAAAAAAAAAAAAGGGTGGCAATTTCTACCTCTCTTTGCCCTTCTGATTTCTCTTCTTTACACCCTGTCACTTGATCTTGTTCATCAAACTCTCTGCCTTTTTTATTTTTTTTTGTAATTTCTTTCATCTTAATTTCAGTTGCTTTTTATTGCCACTCTCAAACTGTCATTCTCTAGTTGTTAAATAAGCTGCCTGGATCAGGAAATAGACGAATCCTCCGACATGATTTTATCCTTGGGGAAACTGTTTTAACAGCTGCCTTACTGCCGCTTCCAAACAACCATACAATGACAAAGAGGTACTACCTATCCCATAGTAGTTGTATATTTGCATATAAAATACATACACTATATGCAAAACGGACATCCTGTGTAGTGTAATGGTTAATAAGCTAGATTGCAGACCATTTTTAGTAAGTTTGATTGCCACTGGGTGCCCCATATTTGTGGCCTTGTGCCAAGCTTTGTAATAAATATAACTATTATGGGACAAATAGTGACAATGCCTCATAAAAAGAAATTTTTTAAAATTTCTGCACTTTTCTCAACACCACCTCCACAATCATCTCTGCTGCAACTATTTCTGCATATTTTGGACTTTTTTTTTATTTTTTTATTTCATGTGCATGCCCCCCCCCTTTTTTTTGCAGTGATATGTTAAAAAATTCATCATTTTCATCCTTCCTTCGTCTTGAGATTCCTTTTCCAGTTAACTCTTCATCTCTGCTGTTTATTAAAGAGTCTTTATGAATATGGAGACCTCAGCTACATGAATCTTTTTTTGCCATAATCTCCTCTCTTGTCTAATGGACAATCTTATCTGACTGAACTGTTAAAACGCTCCACCAAAATAAAATATTTCAAAAGTGGGGGGCAAAGCTGTGACTTTTTTTTTTAAAACCAAAGTGTTGTCAACCACCTGTTTCCATAATCAGCCAGGAATGTCACAAAAAAAGAAAAAAAAAAAAATAATAATTCGACTTTGTCCTCTCTCGTTTTTCTTTCTCTACCTTGGCTATTCAGATTTCTTTTTTCTACTTTTCATTTCATTATTATATTTAAAAGAAAATGAATAAAAACCATTGGAAAAGTTGGCTTGTATTATTTTCTTTTTATTACAGGTATAAGCTTGAATCTTTAAATTCCTGTCGATAGGAATTTAATGATTTTTAGCGGGAAGTATTAAAAAAAAATTAGAATACTGTGGTATGTCTACAAATTAAAATGGATTGTAAAAGATTGAAATCTTAATTCTGGTGGCAGTTGCATTTGTTTATAGAGAGAAGATGTGAGTATGAATGTACAAAAGTGAATGTGAACTTTGGCATAGAAAAAAAAAAAATATGAAAAGTGGATAGGAATTCCTTAGGTTGTGCAGAATATACTGTTAAAATGTTTAAAACAGTTTAAATTGTAATTTTATAGAAAATTCACATTCCTAGTAATTAAAATGCATTCTTTGTTAATTTCCTTTCACATTTGAAGGTCATGCCTCTAATAAAAAATTAACTGTTTACTTTTCACACTTCATGACAATGCTTGACTACATGTCAGGATAATACTGTAAAAACTGACTTAAGATAGATTGGAGACTTTTCTTCATCCATCCTACTTCCCCCCCCCCTCTTTTCAAGTATCTGGACATTTTTATGCCAAAAATCATTCTATTGTAAATAAGTAGAAACTGCATTTAAAGATTTGACAAAAGCTTTAAAGTTTTATCTTAGAAGTATAAATGTTCAGGATCAAAACACTTTAAATTCCATCCTGTTCTCTCAACCACTGACTACCATCCCCCCCCCCACTCATTTCAAGCATTTGGACACATTTTTATAAGTTATAAATATTCAGGGATCAATGAAAGTTTATTCTAAAATCTGACAATTTCCTCAAGAACTTAATTCAAATGTTGAGACTGACCAAAATTCTATACTACTTGTATTATGTTCTGGGCAAGCCAAGCCTCAAAAAAAAAAAAAAAAAAAATGCTAGGCTTTGTAGACTTTTATATGCTAGAGGTTTTACAGAATTGTAAGGTTGATATAAAAAATTTTGAAAATTTAAGCTCAGAAATCTATTTTTTTTCATTTATTCAGATTCTTATCCAATTTAGCTTAAATTTTTTTGAAGCATGGATACACCTGTATTGGCCTATCAGAAAAAAAAAAATTCATCAGCTGTGCAGACACTGGATGCTGTCTAGAGGAATTCATGCTGTTGCATTTCTATTTTAACTTTTCTCTCTGCTGTCCAGACAAAACTTTTTTCCTTTTAAACAGGAAGGAAATGGACACTGACCCAATTTCGAATCCTGGAGATGACTTTGCATTGCATATACTGTTAATACTTTTGGTAAGCTATGGGTCAAATAATTGGGCAAACAAACTAGGCTCTTTAATCTTAATATGGCAATCAGTCAAGAAGGAAAACTCAAACTTGTTAAACTGTGGAGAGGTTTGGTAAATGTAAGTGTAGAAAGTTTTCATGTAACATTTTGGACCTTAAATCTGCCTGTTTTATTGTGGTGTTAAGCTTGTCTAGCAGACAAGCTCAATCAATCTTGAGTTTTCTATAACTTTCTAGAAACAACATTCTTATAAACTCCAACCCGTGTTAGCCAACCAGGTAAAAAAAAAAAAAAAAAAAAAAAAAAAAAAGCAATGCCCAATACGGATGGATGATGATACCTTACAACTCTGTACAGCTTGTATTGTTGATGGTTCTAGGCAAACCAGAGGAAGGATACTATATGCTGAGGTTTTCTTCACTGACAACCTGGATTGAGGAATGGTCCTTTCACCATGTGCCCATATTGATTCACATGTTCGTAGACTTGTTTATAGTCTTCAGTTTCTTAAAATGCAAACTCGAACGACTAAAATTTTCTCAAAATACCTTGGAATAATTTTAGTTTCTTAAAGAAATTTTTTTTTTTTTTTTAATTGCAGATTAGAATTAGTCCAAGTGTTGTATAATACACCGTGTCGTTATTCACGAGGAACATGTATGTATATAAAAATATAAGATTATATTTTCATTTTCTATGATACCTGTGTGGAGCAGAAAGCAATCGCAGAGAGTTCGCACACACGGAGGAGCTGTCGGGAGACACACGAGCCAGTGAACAACTGACTTTAGCCGAAATTCGGTAACTTACATAGTCTACAACTCTCACGTGACCTGCAGCAATTCCTCTTTTTCCTTAACCGTGGTTATGCTCACCTCTCACCTTTCCATTGGTGATGTTATCTGCTTCCCATTAGCTACTTGCCCAAGCCCGGTTCTGTGGGCATACGCATCTGCCAATATCACAGAATTCAACAACACCCACTGTTCAGGTGATTTTCCGATATCTTCGACTGGATGCACCCGTTTTCAACATAACTGTGGGCACGGTGACATTTCAGCAATCACTTTGTTATCCTTGAGCGAATATAATCCTGTCAACATCCTGATACACAGCACCTGTGGACATAACATTTTCGTGATCACACCAGTCTATCCATCAACAACATCCGCCGTATTCACACCTGCAGGTCACGTTATTCTGGTGAATGGGTCATTTAATAAAACTTACTGTGCTTTTAAATTGAACTACTCAGAAATTAGAGTTTGCATATATATATATATATATATATATATATATATATATATATATATATATATATGAATAAATATAAATCTGACTAGAAAATTTTAATCTTTTTTATTTTGGTTTCCATTGTAATATAACAGAGCATTGCGAATGTTTCCATAAAAAAATTTGATCCAAGAGGGGAAAAATAAAAAAATATAATATTACATGTTCAGTCATATTATACTCAAAGTAATGACAAGCTTGTTTAGTATTTAGATGAGTAACCATTTACATACTCCAAGTAATAATATTCACAAATATATTTGAATTGATTTTTTTTTTGTCTATTTTGAAGTAAAAATTTGGGAAGGGGGTTTATTTTTTTTTTTTACTATGTCGTGTGTTTACTAAAAACCAAATAGATTAAATTAAGTTTCTCTGAATTGAAAGTTGTGTTAACAATTAGATGTTTCTAAAAGTTAACTTTTTTTTTTTAAAACCACTCAGCAAATCTGCATTTAAAATAAAAAAGCTGGCCATATTTAAAAAGTTCAAAAAATTAAACTATACTCTATATACCACCTGCCTATCCCATATTAGTCATTAAAATACACTAATGTAACAAAGATTATGGGATAGATTTTTCACGTATAAATCTTACAAACGTGAGATTCTCGTTTCAGTTTTGTGACAATATTGCAGTTGACCGAGGAGTTTCAGGATCGAATGAGCCCTGGTCAGTTATCTTTGTCAACTGCTGAAGTTCTGATTGAGCATTTAATCCTAACTTACTCGAAAAATCCCTCAAATTTATTTTTGAAAGTTGATCTATCTATAACTACAAAGTTAACATATTTCAAATACAATTTTTGTTTAAAGTGCAAATAAAAGAAGAAAAAAATTAAAAAGATGTCTTTTCATGTCCACCCCCCTCAATAGACTAAGATGAGTGACTGATCATATATTTCAGATAATGATATTTAACCCTTATAATATGGGTGGCCAGAATTCTGGCCACAGAATCCCCATTTCTACATCACTATTGCCAGTCATGTAATCTTTTATGTAACTGATTACATTTTTAGTCAAGAGCTCAGAATTTTATGGGTTAAGAGAATTTAAAAGAGTAACTTACTGAATATAATATGATATGCGAGATAAAAATTTTTTTATATGATAGTTTTAACAAAAATGTAATTTGAAAATATATATCTTCTCATTTTTCCAAGCTTAGGGTTAGTTAGGAGAGAGGTGACCCCTGCCTGAAGTGCTTGTATCAACCATACCCACAAAAGACATGACGGCTTAGGCTGTTGACCTTGCTTTCAAAGACATCCATGTGTTCCTTTATAAAGTGACTGTGCTTGTTAATCATAAAACCTGAACTGTCAACCCAGAATTTGTGTCTGTGAAAGAAAAAAATAATTATTCATCAGTTTAATATTTTATTTGCATAAAAAGATCAAAGTTAGATTCACAATGAATTTGAAGAAAGAGGATAAGATTTAATGGTTGGGTTTCAACCTTTGTAGGTTATTTAATAACAAATCCATTTTTATGCAAATAATTCTATTTCAAACAATTCAGCTTATCATAAATACAGTTTAAATGCAAAAAACAGTAAACTCAATCCAGTTTAGTTCTATTTAACCCATAGATTGGGCCAGAGTGGGCCTGGGAGCAATGGCAATAAAGGGGTACTCTACATTCCCAAAGCTCCAGCATTACTGGAACCTCACTATCAGATTATTTAGTGTCATAACCAAGACACTCATTGGAGAGGGTACTCTGCAGAGAAGCAGTCGGTGTATTCTACAGCCCCAGCCGATGGGTCAAATAAGATTTAAGAAAATTCTGTCGTTTTGATATCTATTCATGGTTTTCAATATCATTAAATTATTAAAGGGAAAAATTGTACAAAATATCTTTGTTTTCATAGACTGGTCGGCGTTACTAAAATCTGAAATCAAACCAGCTTTATTCTGCTTAAAAACTGACCTTGTGTCACACTTTGCCTGTAGCAGAGATGTTTGGTATATATTCAGTTTATGAATGGGTGACTAATGTTATTTGCTACTGTAAGCAACCTAATACAACTAGCTCAATGATGAGTATTCAGGACTTAGAGTGATAACTTAGTAACAGCTGCTACTGCAAACAACCTCAGGCCTTTTTATGGTTGCTGTATGTCTTGGCAACTAGTGTAGGAGAAGGACAATTCTAAATTTAAGCCAGCTGTTTTCTGCTTAAAAATTGACCTGGTGTTTCATGTTTGTTCAAAATTGCTTGATTATAGATTTTAAGACAATTCATCATGGTATTTTGGACTTATGGGACAGTTTAGTGTCATATCTAGGACACTAGATGGGGGGGGGTTACCCCTGCAGCAGAGAGACAATTCTTGTATTCTACAGCCCTAGACGACTGGGCTGATCAGCAATTTAGTGTCAAAGTACCAAGAAAACACTCACTTTTAATTATGACATTTTGCAAAACAACCTTTACACAATCCTACACCTCAGGCCTATTGATATTTCTATACATTGACATCATATTGGTAAACAGGCAGCCAATAGGAAAATGCCTTACATTGAGCTACTATAATAAATTTTCTCTTGAAACTTTCTAAAAAATAATTGAGTCAATCAAATAGTCCATGTTAAAAGCACAGTGATTTAAATCCTATTTTTTCGATGTGGGTGTCATTAGGGAATGAGAAAAATTTTGGTTGGTTGGTTCTATGGCATATCAACCACTGTAGGTTATTTAAGCCCAAACACATTTTTATGTAAATAATCATTTCTATTTAAAAACAATTCAGTTTAGCATGAGTACACAGTTTAATTGTCAAAAAAACATTTCTGTTTCAAACTATTCAATTTATTCAAGCAGTTATATATAACAATTCAGTTTAGTGTAAATAGTTTCAATGTCAAAAAACAGTTCTATTTCAAGCACTTCAGTTTAGCATAAGCACACAGTTTAAATGTAAGTACGGTTTAATTGTCAAAAACATCTATTTCAAGCCATTCAGTTTACTCAAACAATTCAGTTTAGCATAAGTATGCCATTAGTTCTATTTAACCCATAGATAGGGCCCTATCAGGTGCTACCATGCCGGGCCAGAGTGGACCTGGGAGCAATGGCAATAAAGTGGTATTCTCATTCCATAAAGCTCCAGCATTAATTCTTTAGTGTCATATCCAGAACACTCGTTCGGGGGGGGGGGGGTCTTACCTCTCTGCAGAGGTACAGTCAGTGTATTCTACAGCCCTAGCCGACTGGGCAAGAGAAAGGTTTTACTAAACAGTAGATTAAAACAAAAAAGTTCACTCACCTAAATCGATTAAGCTCATCCAATGTATGAACTCTCTTATTGGACATTATTAAATAAGTTTCTCCAATTTTCACCCGTGGACAATCACAAATTCCTCTCTGGAAAATGGCTTCATGATTTACCAATTCCTTAATATTGGTTTCTGGAAAGCAAAAAAATATTTCACAAGAAACAAATTAAAAACGAAGACATTTTTCTTTTGAAGATTGTCAATAATTACTTGGGAGTCAAAAGTTCTGCTATATTTTGGTTAACACTAATTTGTAATGTGTACATCCCATGACCAAAGCAGATCAAGCTGTGGTAGGTGTTGTGCTGACATGTTATGCATGGCTTCACTGTATGATTTGAAAGTTGCACAAATGAATATGCAACAGTCTCATTCAGGAACTTATGCTTTTATGGGTTCAAACGTGGCTGTAACATGATAGAAGAAACCAAAAATATCAGATTTATTATGTTTCTATCTAGTCTTACAAAAAAAAAAAAAAAAAAAAAAAAAAAAAAATATATAAAAAATACAAGAGTTCAAATAATTCTTTGAATTGATACTTTGGGGTATAATGGTTAGCAAGCTTAATGGTTTGATACTCACTGAGTGTCTTATGACTAAGAAGTTTTAAGACACCAGGTACTTTTTTTTTTATCCAAGAGAACTCGAGAATCTCATACTGGATGTGAAATATTTCTTTCTACTTGGACTTCATTTGATGAATTATCCATAAAAGTGCATTTTAATTCTTCAGAAGTATAAAAAAATTTAGAATGTTTTTAATTTATAAAATATTCATTTATATCTAATAAAATTGCATATGTCATCCTTTCTTGCTTAAATAGTTCTCGATTTTATTTTTTGTTCTGTGGAATTTTTGTTTTATGGGTCCTGCTTAAGTAAATGAGTATATAAATTTATAAATAAATAGATATAAAAAAAAAAAAAAAAAAAAAAAAAGGTCCTTACTTGACAAATCACTTAGCACAAGTCCACGAGCAGTGCCGCTACTGTCAAATGGCTGAGTCATATTGACTATCATTACTGTTAAAAAAGAGGGGTTAAAAAATGTTACACGTTATTTTATTTAAAATCAGTGTCTGGTAAATTATTTGTTGCTCAATTAAAAAATGTAAATTATTGCTTTTAACAATTTAATAATACATTAAAAATTAAAAAAATTTTTTTTTTTAATTTAAAAAAATGTTAAAAGATTAGGGTTAAGGAAGTCCCATATAATAAAAAGCAATCACTGATATGAGTTGACCAACAATGAATTTACCAAGAATCCCAAAAGTCCCTTATCAGCCAACAATGAATGCCTGAATTGTTAAGAAACACAGACAATGTTAATTTTAGATTTTTTTCTTTTTATTTTAAAAATGTAAGGTTCAATTTTAGGTAAAAATTGAACAAAATTTTCTCCCTGAGTAATCGCTACAGTCATATTGTTTTTCGTTCTCTAAAATCCAGTGAAACTTATCTTTGATATCTGGGATGTTTTCTACCCAAAGTGTTGAGAGATTTTGAATATTTGTTTTGTTTTTTTTATTAATACCAATAATATGCTTTCTGTAATTAATACCCAATATCAATTATTGGTATTAATTATTAAAATGTTAATTATTATATTAAGTAATAACAGTGGTAGTTGTTGATATCTGTTTTTGTTGGCATTGATGTTATTAATATTCATTATAATGAGTTGATTAGTTTATAATGTTAATAGGCTTTACGATTAGTTGTAATAATTGTAATAGTAATATTCATTGTGATGATAATTCTTAATATGGAATTATCTATAATACTTGGTATAATTTTATTAATAGATTTAAGGATTACAAAAAATATAAGTAATTTTTAAATGTTTTTCTTTTATATGGAATTATTTGCTCAGTAATTTATTCTATTATCATTTTACATTGAGCTCTCTTGGATTTTGAATTAAATGGACATGGTAGATAGAAAATCCAAAAATAGAATCGTTCCGACCATTGGCTGACTTGACGGATTATATATATATATATATATATATATATATATATATATATATATATATATATATATATATATTATATATAACACACACACACACACACACACACACACAAAAATTCCATCAAGTACTTCAGGAAAACTATGGGACTTTTTTGAATTCATTCCATCCATATGTCAAAAGACTCATACAAAGATCTGAATGAATAAAAAAAAAAATTTAAAAAAGGCAGAAGAGAAGTGTGTTCTATTTAATCAAACATTTGAAAGAGAAACTGTTGCATATATATATATTATATATTCCCCCCCACAAAAAAAAAAAAAAAAAAAAAACAAAAACGGTCACATTAGGATAAATTTATTTCCATTCTGTTATAAATCAATGCTTAAATAAAATTAAAAAATAAACAGCACTTCATCAGATCAAATACGAAATAAAATAAATTTTACATTTACAACCAGACAACAAACAACCCTATTTCTGAGATTATATATATATATATATATATATATATATATATATATATATATATATACATACAGTTTTGTTGTATCACAACTCTTCAGTGTGGCTAGACACGTAAGACACTTGAAGCGGGGATTGAAACCCGCCCAACTTTACGTTAGTATCAGACCACTCGGCCAACAAGCGTACCACATCAGCTAGGGAATTATAAGGTATTAAGTCGCAACAGCAGCATTTGTTTACATTTTATACCTTACCGGATGCCAGAGTGCTCAATTCGTTCAAAGAGCTTTGCATTATATATAATAAAAACACACACAAACTCATACATGTGTGTGCATCTATGTTCTTAATCTATTCAGTTTGTTATCAATTTCTTTTTCTCAGCACTTGTGTGGGAAATATTAATCACATAGATCAAACATACTGTATAAATTTCGGGTCAAATTTGAGCTATCTCTCTGGCTACAGAATTATTGATTTTACTCTTGTGTGTGTATTATATGACTGATTGAAGAAGCTATCCATATTACTACTTTTTCCCCCTTCATACTATCAGATCCCATTTTACTGTGTGCTGACTGCACCGATTCCCAAAGGAGGATGAATGCAAGTTTTTGCTAGTAGGCTAACACTGGTGTACCCCTGCATAGTAGAACATTACTTATGAATTCATCCTTATTTCTCCAACAGTGCCAATCATGTCTTGCTCATCTTACTTGATGTACTGTAAGATGGGAGGTAAGTGGCCATGCAGCTGGTGTTTTATAACGTGCTGCTTCCAATATTTGTTCTAAACAGCAGACAGCTTCCACATGTTTCCCCTCAAGATTCCCCACCCCCCGAGGAATTTCGTTAAAGTCCAATCAAGCACTGGTCTCAAATAAGCATGAACTTGCATAAAACATGGTGCCATCTCTTCATTAAATAGCAAGCCTCCAAATTAAACCAGTTCGCTTATCTTGGTAGCAATATCTCATCTACTGAAAGCTATGGATTGCTATTGTTAGGTTATCACAACCACATGGAAATTATATTGGGAATTTTTCCAAGCTGTACCCATGTCAGTACTATTTCATGGTTGCACATACACACATTTTTTTCTCATTGAGACAATCTAAAAACCAATAAATGTACTGATATAAAGTTCAAATGTTTTTAAAAAAACTTGAGAAATATCATCCAACTGACTTACCAACTTGTTCTTTGACACAAGCTTTTCTCTCCAAGAGACCTAAGTTGATTCTAACCAAGTCACTTACGCTTTCATAGCAGCTCACGCACTCTCCTGAAAAAAAAAAAAAAAAAAAAAAAAAAAAAAGTTTAAAATGTGTGTGGGGGGGCAGTATTTTTCATCAAAAGAAAATCAAGACAAATTTGGTGAAGAAGAAATACTCCTACTGTTGTTGTTCATATATTCTGTGATATCCCAAGTCGGATTTAGCAACCCTTGGAACTTGAACAACTGATATTCACACTCCTACTAAATGGGCTAATAGCAAATTTCTATATCAGTGTTGCTTAATAACACTACAGCCAATCTCATGTATCCTAACAACTGAACCCTGACCCAATGCATTCAGCTGGAATTTGTGTCTTAATCAAGATGTAGATAAACTTTGGCAGCCCAATTTCCAATCAGCAAATACCCATTTTCACATCACTTATTTTGGTGGCATGCTTAGTGTAACTTATATGAAATGGCATCAGCAACTGAGGTTGTCTGCATTTCTCTTGTAACAGCTTCTCATGGCAAACATTTCAATAGAGTGACTGGCGGATAGTAGGTCAAAGTTCAAAAGCCACGTGTGAATTAAAAGCAAGTTAAATTTTACAGAGGAGTTGAATTTTAAATTCTGAAATTAACAGATGTATATTTTGGAGCTAAAGTGAGACCACAATGTCCTATAATTTATAAGAGAATGAATCTCATTGAGGAATCTTAACCTTCTGCAGAGATGTAATCATATTCTACAGGCCCAGTTGACTGGGCACACACACACACACACATAGGTGTGTATATATATATATATATATATATATGTATATATATATATATATATATATATATATATATATATTATATACATATATATTATATACATACACACACACACTAGTGGATATTGTCAATTCAATCATTACAACCACCTCCCAAACTACAAATAAAATACATACCACTTATGTTACTTACTTTGAGCACACTTGCAGACTTTTTTGCTTGAGTCACACAAAAGGTTAATCAAATCTTTTTCACGAGACAACTGATAAAATTTTGTGCAGCTTTCAGCTGAAAAAAAAGGGGAAAAAATATTTTATTTAACAATAGGCAATAGTAAACCTCAACCAATTACTTATAGCATTTCAACTCCGAAAAGGAAATATAAGTACCCATATACATACATACAAAGCAATCAAGAGTTGGTCATTTCAAATTAGTTTTCTTCTGCTTATGATAATTGTATCAAGAAACAATAATGGATGAGTAAAACATTAATATTTAATTCCCTGCCAACAAGATACTGGCCACAACAATCCATAGAAAACAGATTCAAACTAAGTTTTGGCACGTCAATAAGATTAAGAAGGAAAAAATGCTTCATCTCACAAAAATAATTTAAGACTATAATAAAGTAGAAAAAACAAAAAACAAAAAAGATCAGTTAAAGGATTATAAATACAAATATCATTTAATACATAAAGGCGAATTTTTGCCTAAGGAGTTGGGAATAGTTTGGTTTGATGGCATATCAATCATTGTAGGTTATTTAATGCCAAATCCATTTTTATATTCAAACAGTCCCATTTCAAACAGTCCCATTTCGCATAAGTACATTGCTTAATTCTATTTTATTTGACCCATAGATGGGACCTTATCAGGTGCTACAACTCCGAGTCAGAGTGGACCTGGGAGCAATGGCGATGAAGGGGTACTTTGCATTCCCCAAAGCTCCATCATTACTGGAACCTCACTATCAAATTGTTTAATGTTATATCAAAGACACTGCAGATGTGCAGTTGGCGTATTCTACAGCCAACCCCCACAATAGGAAAAGTAAACACTCCTTAGAGTTGCAGCTTTTTCAAAGAAATGACTGATGCCATTTCAGTGAAATAGAATATCCTGTTTTTGTGAATAACTTGCATATTTCTTGTTCAAATTAAACAGTTTAGTCTTAATAGCATATCAATTTGATATATAGAAATAATCTAGCATTTCCTCCCTGATAATCTAAAATTTAATGACTTACATGAAATGATTTAATGAGTATTCTCAATGTCAATGTATTTGTATAAAAAAAATTGTCGGTTGTTTGCGTTTTATGGCATACAACCTTTGTAGGTTAACACCAAATCCAAAAATAGTTCTATTTCAAACAATTCAGTTTAGGATAAGTATGCAGTTTTATTGTGAAAAACATTTCTATTTCAAGCTATTCAGTTTAGTCAAGCAGTTCTACTTCAGCTAATTCAGTTTAGTATTAGTACAGATTTCGTTTACACTCAGTTAAATGTCAAAACAGTTCTATATTAAACAAATCAGTTTAGTATAAGTACAGTTTCAATGTCAAAAAACAGTTCCATTTCAAATAATTCAGCACATTAAGCACACAGTTTAAAAGTAAGTACGGTTTAATAATCAAAAACCTTTCTATTTTAAACAATTCAGTTTAGCATAAGTATACTGTTAGTTCTATTTAACCCATAGATAGGGCCCTATCAGGTGCTACCTCTCCAGGCCAGAGTGGACCTAGGAGTGCTGGCAATAAAGGGGTACTCAACATTCCCCAAAGCTCCAGCATTAATGGAACCTCACCATTAGATTGTTTAGTGTCATATCCAAGACACCCGTTGGGGGGGGGAGTCTTATCCCTCTGCAGAGGTGCAGTCGGTGTATTCTACAGCCCCAGCTGACTGGGCAATGTATTAAAAGAGTGAAATCTTCAGTGTTAAGCATATTATCACCCATTATCATAAATGGCAAGAATTAAGAATAGATCAGAGATAGATAAAACAACAAACACACAAAAAAAAAAAAAAAGAAAAAAAAAAAAAAAAAAACCACAACAAACAAAAAACAGCAAAACACGCAACAACAAACAAACACATAACAACAAACAAACAAACACAAAACAACAAACAAACAAACACAAAACAACAAACAAACAAACAAAAAACAACAAACAAACAAACAAAAAACAAACAAAAAACAACAAACAAACAAACAAAAAACAACAAACAAACAAACAAAAAACAACAAACAAACAAACAAAAAACAACAAACAAACAAACAAAAAACAACAAACAAACAACAAACAAAACACAGACACCAACACATTCAGGTATTGTGCAAAGCTAGCAAAACTCAAAATGAGAGATGTCCAGCTGTCAATCTGCCCTCTCAAAGATTACAAGACAAACTTGTCCAAAATGCTCCAACTGTAGTTCCAAACCCAAGACAATAGCTAGAAATAAATGTCAGCTGAATTGGATACTTATTTTCAATGAATTTGCCAATTGTGATAAAGTTTCCAAAGCTTGGAATGATGCTAGTGTATCCATTTCTCAATCCGCAACACTCCAGAGACTTCCTCAGCTCAGATATGACTGACAACAAGATACAAATTTTGAAGTGAAAGTGTTCAATATGGGCTTGAGATCATCAAAATTGGTCAGTTGATCAATAGAACTAAGTCATCTTCAGTGATGTATTGAGATTCTGTATTTTTCTTTGATAATCATGGCTCCTGCATCTGCAGAAATTCCCTCCATCTGTAATGGTTTTTTTTTGGGGGGGGGTCTCCCACCAGGGTTGAAAAGATTGATTAATGTTGCTATCCATCAGGAGGTCCTAGAACATTTCCTAATCTTATACATTGAGGACAAGTTTGGAAACAATAAATTCATCTTCCAGCATGGCCTTGCTCCACCCCACACAGCAAACTCTATAAAAAGAATGATTCAAGATGTTACCCGTTCTTAATTGGTTTGGTTTGTTTGTTTAATGGCATATCAATCTTTGTAGGTCATTTAAAGCCAAAGCTATTCTCATAGAAGTACAGTAAAGTAGGCGACCGTAGTCGAGGGCAACTAGAAGGCTCCCTTTTCAATTGCTACAACACCGAGGTGTAGGGGAAGGCGCTACTCCTTTCCCTGGATTGCTAAAACTCTTACTAGAGAGAAAGGTGTTTCTACTCTATGGACTCCCCCCCACTACAACTCAGGCTAATCATGGGTTTACAACTATCGCCAATTTGTAAACCCTCTTTTTGACTAAAGCATGCTTCTCTGAACACATTGTTTGTACTTTCAGCCAACAAAAAAATTCATGACAGACCTCTGTTCATGCCTGGAGCATTCTGTTTGATTTGCTGACAGTTTGAATTACCTCAAAAATATTTTTGCAATGAAGAGTTTGCATTTATGGATTTAAAAAAAAAAAAAAAAAAAAAAAAAAAATTTTAATCCATTTTGTTTTTTATCAAAAATATTCTCTTATTAAATGACCTTCATATAAACGTATGTAAAATAGTTAGTTGGCCAACCATAGTCAAGAGCAACTCGAAGACTCCCTTTTCAATAGCTACTTCAAGGTGTAGGAGAGGGCGCTACTCCCTCTCCCTAAATTGCTCCACTTACCCATGATCTTTACTGTATAATGCTGAGTGATAAGCAAAGAGGCATCAAGTACCATTTTTAAAATATTTGGTATGACTCAACCTAGGATTGAACCCTAGTCTCCCAGACCACTGGCCAACACTAACCATTATGCCAATGAGCTGGTAAAATGCCAACTTAAAATTAAATGATCAAACCTTTTAGGATTTCTCAATTTATAAATATTAAAAAAAAATATCAATTGTGAGGGTTTCTTTAAGTTTTTAAAGAGCGATTTATCTATCAGTATTTAACTTTTCAGGGGCTCGAAAAAACTCAAATGTGTTAATGATTTTATGGTTTCAAGTAATAATAATAATCCTTTGTAATCAATTATGTTTTCAAATACAAATAATTCTTATATCAAGTATTCCTATCAAATACAAATAATTTTTAAACAGATCTCACTAGTACTACACAGGGGACCTGGGAGTGATAGCAATGAAGGGTTGACTCGTGAGCTCCAGATTTAGAGTTTAGTGTCATACCAATATTACCCCTTTGAAAAGAGGATGGTCTTCTTTGCTGACAATATGGTCAGCATGTATTCTAAGAACCAACAACAAAGCTGAAAGTTGACGTATAATGTCAGACTACTTACTAACATAATAAATGTAGATGTGTATTGGTGCTGGTAGGAGACGATGGAGGATTACTTACTAGCATTGTAATAAACATAGATATGTATTGGTGCTGGCATCAGGCGATTTGGGATGATCACTGGACGAAACAGCAAAAGTTTTACCTCTAATTCTCTGTCAAATGGAATCTATGTAGGTGGAAGAAAAAAATTTGTGCATTTAAACAAAATTTTAAAGAATTGAAATTGGTCATTTTCATTTGTTGTTCTATGGTTTCTCTTTACTTATGAAACTAGAATCCTTCAAAACCCTCCACATTTCAATTGAGGCAGAGGGTAAGTGTCATTACATAAGATATCCGAGACAATTGGAAAAATAAGGAGGACTCACAAGTGACGTTCTATGAACCCCTTCACATGGATGTACTGCTAGCATGGATATCCCTGACCCTCTCTTGCCACTTTTCCCTATCATTCATCACCTCTGGCAGGTCTTCAGGGCTACATCCCGTATCCTCACATAGCTGCTGTATGTATGTTCTAGCTGGTCATCCTGCTTTTGCTCGGCCATATGTGGGGGTCCATGAGTGTTGGCCAACCAACAAGAACTTACCTTCAACAGCTGTGTATGGACGCAGGATGTAGTCTAGAAGACCTGCCGGAAGCAATGGATGATAAGGAGAGAGAGAGAGAGTAATCTGTGCTAGCAGCAACTTTTTTATTTTTTGTTCCATGCTTATGGAAATAGAATCCTTGAAAACCCTCCACACTTCCATTGATGGGGGTGTTAGGGGTGGGAGGTCATTACCCATCAGGAGGTGCTTGTGGTGTACAGGTTATGGTTATAAGAAATGGACATGGAGATCAGAGTTCAAGTCCAGAGTGCTAATACTCATGGGAAAGATGAATCCAACTTCTCCATCTAGTTGAGGGTAAATAGTAAGGCAGACTATGTACTTTAACCTTCATATGGTAACCAGTCTAGGAAAAAGAAAACTGAATTCAAACTGAAAAACTGACCTTGTGTCACATCCTGCTCATGACAGTTTGGTTTTATGGCATATCAACCTCTGTAGGATATTTAATGCCAAATCCTTTACATACATATATATCAAATATGATTAATATTCTTAAAATGAACCTGAGCTCTTTTTTCACAGTTAAATGGTTTCACTTACATCTAATACAAATACATAGTTAAATGTCAAAACAGTTCTATTTCAAACAATCCAGTTTAGTATAAGTACACGGTTTAGTTCTATTTGACCCATAGATAGGACCCTACCAGGTGCTACCACTCTGAGCCAGAGTGGACCTGAGAGTAATAGCAGTGTCATATCCAGGATACTCGGGAGAGTCTTACCCCTCTGCAAAGATGCAGTCGGTGTATTCTGCAGCCTCAGTCGACTGGACCATGCTTGTGACAGAGGGATTGAGTAAATACATAACATCTTAAAAACTGTTTGGTTTATTTAATGACATATCAACTCCATATGGGTTATTTAATGTCAAAATTTGATTAATTTGCAAATGTTTATAAGTACAACTATAATCACACTTAATTTGTTTGCATAGAATTATATGGTTTAAAGTATTTCAGTCTAATATCAATTTCCCAAAAAATCTATTTGACCCATAGAATGGACCCCCAACAGGCACTTCCACGCCAGGTCAGGGTGGATATGGGTGTAATGGCCATGAAGGAGTATTTTACACTAAGAGCTACAGCTTTACAACTAAATGCAGTTTAGTGTCAGAGGCAGAACACACATTTTGGTGATGGGCAGGACAAGTAATACAAAACAAATGAGAATTTTTTGTAACATTTTATAAAACCAGTTGGAATCCAAGGTAAAAAAGAGGGAAAAAATTGTAAAAATGAATTAAAGTAAAAAAATAAATTAAAGTAAAAAAATAAATTAAAGTAAAAAAAATAAAATAAATTAAAGTAAAAAAAAAAAAAATAAATAAATTAAAGTAAAAAAAAAAATAAAATAAAAATAAAATAAATTAAAGTAAAAAAAAAAAAAAATAAATAAAATAAAATAAAATAAATTAAAGTAAAAAAACTAAAATAAATAAATTAAAGTAAAAAAACTAAAATAAATAAATTAAAGTAAAAAAAAACAAAAATAAATTAAAGTAAAAAAAAAAAAAAATAAATAAATTAAAGTAAAAAATAAATAAATAAATTAAAGTAAAAAAAATAAATAAATTAAAGTTAAAAAAAAAAAAAAATTAAAATGAAATAAAGTAAAAAAAAAAAAAAAAAAAAAAAAATTTTAGAGCAAAAAAAAAATGAAAAAGTAAAATAAAGGAAAATAACGAGGGAAAAAAAACCCTACCGTGTTGAAATAGAGGATGAGTTTGGAATTGTCATGTTTGTAATATTTGGCAATAATTCTTTCCTGTTTGAGCTGAAGAAGAAAAAGAAAAAGAAATCTTAAGCAAGAATTTCATTTAACAATGTGATTGCTTTGTGTATTAGTCTATATAATAAACAATCCAACTTTCGTTTAAAGATGGGAGCTTTCCCCACCCATAAATCAATAAACAAATAGTTAATATTTTAGAAAATGAAATTAAAAATCCAAGTTCAAATCGGAGAGAAGGCTATTTTGATTTTACTTTGTATCAATGCCCTTGGGGAAAAGGCACAAATCCATCCCTTCTCCAGCTAGGAGCAAAAAATAGTAGGGCAGATGGGCACGTGTGTGTGTTTCTCTCTGAAAGACGTCTATACTAGTTTACATGTTTAATCACAAGCTAAAATGCCTTATCCCAGCCTCCACATCATGCTGTGGTTTCCTAAGAAAATTTAGGGTTACAGTTGGTTGGTTACTTTTAAACACCAAACAATAATGCAAAGATAAACATACCTGTTCTAAGAGTTCTTCATGAGTGTCATATCCAGTTAAAAGATCCATTTCTAAGACAACCATTCCAGGATCTGACATTCCAAGATACCTACAAGGAACCGGCAAGATATTTTAAACTTTAAGCTCTAAGTTTTTAAAATATAGTAAAACATTTTTGGCAACGAGAATCTTTGGATTGTAGATCTTGAGAAAAAATTTAATCTTTATAAAGTTGCTTTAGTTGAATGATTTAGTTTTACAATGAGAATAGTATTTCTTGTTTGACTTGAAATATCTAGTCCAACATTCTGCATTGGGTATATAGTTGATGTGACTTTCAAGTATTTTGTCTCTCTCTCTCTCTCTTATATAAGTTGACAACCTTAGTCGAGGAGGACCTGAAGGTTCCCTTTTCAATTGCTACAACACTGAGGTGTAGAGGAGGGCACTACTCCATTCCCTGGATTGCTCCACTTTATCCTTGATCCTTACCTTATAATGCCGAGGCATCAAGTACTATTTTCGAGTCTTTGGTATGACTCGACCCGAGATTGAACTCCAGTCTTCTGGACCATTGGCGAACACTCCTCATTAAGCCAACAGCCTAGGTATATGAGAGAGTAGTTTTGGGTGGAAAAAGAGCTGTAGTAAGTTTTGGAATTCCTTTTAAATAAACATTTTGCAATTTTAATATAAAATCTTAAGATCTTAATTTCCTACAGATATCAATCAAGTGGTGATCTAAAATTTTACCAGAAATTTCCAAAATGTTTTATTTTTTAGTGAAATGTTTTTGACTTTGGAGGCACAACTTTAGTTTGTTGTCCCATTTTGCTTAGGATCAAAGTGTAGTATCTGTTTTATTCCAGTAAAATATAGCATTATCTTTCAATCGGGGTGTTGAACACTTTCAATATAGGGAAGTTGGGTGATTAGGTTACAAAAAGGTCTATTGATTTTAACTGGATGTCAACCCGTCATGGGTTATTTTATGCCTAGAGGTTAGGAAATGGCTTTCATTTATATTTTTTTGCATAAGTGTTTTTCATACAGGAAAACTGGATATAATCTCTAATCCTAATAATTGGCACACAGTTTGCATATGGTTTCAAGTATTCTTATCTAATACTAATAATTATATGGTTTCAAGTAACTAATAACAATCCTTAGTTCACAATTAGAGCATCAAGTAATTTTTTTCATACAAATACTTTGCTGTTATATGGCATCAAGTATTTTTATCTAATATGAATTTTTACACGGACCTGTTTGATCCATAAATGGGAGGAATGGCCTTGAAGAGGTGACTACATTCTGTAGCGCTTTAAAACTGGAACCTCATCAGATGCAATTTACTGCCATACTTTAACTTTCTTTAACAGGGGATACAATCAGCATATTCTAAACACCCAATAACAGGGCAGCACTGTTTTATGATTAAGGTAATATGGAGAAGGTTAAAAAAAAAAAATTAAAAAAAAAAAAAATTATTTGTACCTGAGATAAATTTTCATACAGATTGTTTGTCCGTTTACATCCCAGTTTCTGAGAATGGGTCCATTCATAATGAAACAGGATTCTCCACACAATGGACATCTAAATTGGAACAGACAGTAGAAAAAAAAAATTATCCAACAATATTCAGATTACAACACAATGTTTGATTTTCTAATTAAATCTTAAATGATATTAATAAAATGAAATTCAGTTTTCCAATAAAAACACATAATATCAATTAAGTTCAGTTTATTGTGACAAAATGCCTTGGCTCCACAGTGTATCTGCTCACCGATTTCTGTGACCCAAAGCTGTGATGGTGTCACAAAATACAAAAAGGAAAATTGAAAGTTTGAAGGATTGGACTTGCTCATAGATGGAGGGTGTGCATTACACCAAACCTTTCTTTTGCTCAGCTCAGCCCAGCCCATGCATCCAGGATGAATTCTTTGGTTTGGTTTCATAGCATATCCACCATTGTAGGCGTGACGTTGAATTCTACTCTGGCCTCAAGAGATCGACTTCTCGGTTATTTGTCTTCAGTAGAAGGCTGTTATGTAGAATGTGTATTGCCAAGAGCAGCTTGGCACTCCACAAAAATCAATCTCAGTCAAGACTCCTATTTAGGGCATATGAGAAACAAACAAATAATGTGGATGCTGATTCGAGGTTAGACTGGTTTCAGACACCGGTAAGGGGTTGCCAATTCACTTTCACATACACCACCAAGTCCTTTGTCCCCCACCCCCTCATAGCATGGAGGAACAAACTTCTAGGTTAGATAATATTAACTGTAGACAGATTTCCAAATTCTCTTGTAATGTTTAAGGAGGCAATAAGACATTTAGCGAGAATTAATGAAAGCGGCATGAGACTGAGACGAGATACATGAAATCAGCATCTTGTTTCAATGCTAGATTTGTCCAAACTAAAGATTCTCCTTTAAATTTCTCTAACGCGTGCCGGCCTTTTTGGCGCAAAGATTCTGTCGACCAACCATTCGACTTTCCTCTCCCACCACCTCACCGGATCACGCCACCCGATTGACCTTGACTTCTTTCGTTTCAATAGACTAAAGTGCAAAGGATACAGATTGCTTACCTTTTCTCTCCCCTACCACTTCAAAGGTCAGTCCCTGTTATCTGATCTTTCTTAATGCCTGTTGATTCAAATAAAAAGGGTAAGGGTATTGACCTCCCCTTCACTCTCTAGCATACCACGTCACATAGGTTATTTAATGCCAAATCCATTTTCATATACAAAAAGTTCTATTCCAAACAATTTAGTTTAGCATAAGAACAGTTTAGTTCTATTTGACCCATAGATAGGACCCTATCAGGTGCTACCACTCCGAGCCAGAGTGGACCTGGGAGTGATGGCAATAAAGGGGTAATCCACTTTCCTTAATGCCCCAGCACCTCGCCATCAGATTGTTTAGCATCATATCCAGGACACTCATTGGGGGGGGGGAGTCTTACCCCTCTGCAGAAATGCAGTGTATTCTATAGCCCCAGTCAACGGGGCCAAGTGTGAATTCTACTTGCTCTTGTAGCATCAGCAGATTCTGTGTGCATCTAACTGCTTCTCTCAATCAACCAACTCCAGCAGATTCAGACAAACTTTGCCCCCACCCTCCTTTTTTCGAAAACAGGAAATGCTTGATCATTTCCTGTTTCTTTCCCTTTTCCCTGCATGTTGTTTAGCCCCATGCTTATTCAAGGCCGTAAAATCACTTCATCCAAACCCACAATGACCTACTGACCAGCCAGGCTGGTAGGTGAATTGCTTTCTCATTATGCACCTTATTACATACTGAATGGATGGATGGACACAGACTAACTCATATGTCCACTGTGATATGTAGTTACACATACACACGCATAATCCTATATACAATCATTCTAAGGGTCCAGTATCACATTACAAAATAGTTCTTTTTTAAAAGAGGCAGTTTTTTTTTGGGGGGGGGGTTACTGTTTACATGACCATTAATAATTATACCCAAATAAAATCATTTTTCAACACATTGAATTTAAACCGATGTATGATAATCATGTCCCTCAGATATAATAATCATGTCCCTCATATATTTGGCTTGTCTGTTCCTATTTAATGATAATTGTTTGCATACAGTTATATAGTTTCAAGTATTCTTTTTAATACTAATAATTTGTACACAATTATATGCTTTCAACTATTTCTATTTAACAATAATTTCTTTGCACACACACATTACTATAAGCTACAAATAATTTGTAGACTGATCAATTTGACCCATAGATGGAACCTTAACAGGTGTACCATAGGACCAAGGTTTTGTGCTGTAAAGAAAGAAGTCCGCAGAAAAAGAAATACTCAAACTCGAAGGTAAGGGAAGAAAATATAGCAGTCGTTTTTATTCAGCTATGATCACTGCAACTCGAAAAGTTCATTTTTGTTGCGTCCTTCTCCCTTCCTCTTGGTAGTGACGGGGTGTGGGTGAGAACTGGCTGTTTGACACACGCCTGTCATAGCAGATAGGTCGTAGCAGACTGGGGTAGGACGGGTCCTCTGGAACCTTTAATGCACCTGTTTTGACAACTGCCTTCAACTCTGCCAAAATCTCATTACTTGTTTGCTTATATAGAGATTTTGGGGAACAAATCGAAGATCCTTGAATTTTCGATGTCACTAGTGAAACACTTGATAATACATCTGTGATTATTTTAAAACCACATCTAAAATGGTAAAGTATACTGCACATTCCCTAGAGCTCCAGAACACTAACCTTACCTTCAAATATAGTTGAGTCTCATACCCAGGACACTCCCTATTTCGGGGTGAAGCGGGAAGCCTTACCCCTCTTCAGGGGATACAGACGGCATATAGACAAGACAGAGAAACAAAAACGAAATATTTAAAAAAAAAAAAAAAAAAAAAAAAATTTATCTTTACTCTGCTATTCATTAATTTTAATATAATATTAAAATAAAATTACAAGCTCTCTTTGATATAGACCAGTGGTTCCCATCTAATTTTGGGCCATGCCTCGCTTTGATATTTCTAAGATTCGGACCCCCCCCCCACTTTGTAATATTTAATTTTTACATATTCAAAATTTTACAGAAATTCACGTGAAGAAAGTTTAAAAGGCCATTAACTTAATCTCTAAATAAATCCCACCAAAATATTACCGTGCCCCATGTTGGGAATTACAGATTAGACTATTTCCCCATTACATTTGGTAGCATTTTTAGTGTCACCATATGTATTTTGATGGCATCTAACTCTTATGCAAAAGCTATTCTTGACAGGTGATAAAGTCTTAAACGTTAACAAAATTGTTTTTTTTTTTGTTTCTTGTTAAAGTGCACTCACCCTTTCTTGATTGAGCGTCGAGTGTTTTTATTGATTGGGGTGATGACATGAGTGACGTTAAAATGACAGATTTCTCTTTTGGTTGGTGGGCGGTAATACCACATATTCAGTTCCATCTGAGCAGAACCAATTCCCATTGATTCTATAAGGACCTCATCATTGATAGGTACCTCAAGTGAAAATAAGAAATAAACAAGATAAATAAAAAAATCATTGGACAAGATATCTCTCATACAACATTGAAGAAAAAAAAATTTTTTTCAAGTGTCTTTTCACAGGAAAAAATATAACAATTGTCTCCGTTAACAAGGGCACACAACTCCAGATTAAGTATAAATAGCCACCATCTAGGGTGAACTAGTTATTATGCAATTTGTTTCACAATCAAGAGTTAAAAAAAAAAAAAAAAAAAAAAAAAAAAAGAGCAAAACCAAGATTATGATACCGTTTTTAAAAGCCTTAAATGTGCGGAAATAGTAAATAAAGTGAATGGTTGAAAGAAAGTAAACAAAAATAAAAAAATCTTTACATCAGGAATGACATGACTCCAAAGTGATGTCTCTTTGTTGACGGACAAATGTCTGTGAAGATGGGCACGAGATGACGTCAGGTTGAAATAAAGGTTGATGTCTGGAGTAATAGTTTTGATTCCGTACTCAGCTAAAGCTTGAAGAGCCATCACAGTATCCTAAAAAGGAAAAAGATTTTTGGTTTTTAATATAAACGAAAAAATAAAATTACAAAATTAATATTTATTTTCAATAGAAACTAAATCATTTTTTCAATTTCTTTATTGTAAAAATATTTTCTGAAAAAATATGAACTTTTATTTATTGATGAGAAAAATAATTAGAAAAACTAGACCCAAATAATGACCAATTCAATTGAGACCTATAAATTATTGTGACATAAATTTATACAGACAAATACTAAGAGACATGTGCAATTAAGGAGATAGCAATAAATAGAGAAAAAAGATTTTTTATTGGAATCGCAAGGACCCTTTCATCTGATATTTGTCAAGTGACAACATTAGTTGGTTTGGTGAGTTTTATGGCATATCAACCTTTGGTTATTTAATGCTAAATCCATTTTTATGTAAATAATCAGTTCCATTTAAACCAATTCAGTTTAGCATGAGTACACAGTTTAATTGTCAAAAACATTTCTATTTCAAACTATTCAAGCAGTTATATATAACAATTTAGTTTAGTGTAAGTACAATTCAATGTCAAAAATAGTTCAATTTAAAACAATTCAGTTTAGCATAAGCACGCAGTTTAAATGCAAGTACAGTTCAATTGCGAAAAACATTTCTATTTCAAGCTATTCAGTTTAGTCAAGCAATTCTACTTCAGCTAATTCAGTTTAGTAAAAGTACAGTTTTTGTTTACACACAGTTACATGTCAGAACAGTTCTATGTTAAACAATTTAGTTTAGTGTAAATACAGTTTCAATGTCAAAAAAACTATTCTATTTGAAATAATTCAGTTTAGCACAAGCATGCAGTTCAAATGTAAGCATGGTTCAATTGTCAAAAAACATTTCTATTTCAAGATATTCAGTTTAGCATAAGTATGCCGTTAGTTCTATTTAACCTATAGATAGGGCTCTATCAGGTGCTACCATGCCGGGCCAGAGTGGACCTGGGAGCAATGGCAATGAAGGGGTGCTCCGTGTTCCCCAAGGCCCCAGCATTACTGGGACCTCACCATCAGACAGTTTAGTGTCATATCCAGGACACTCGTTTGGGTGGGGAGGGCTTACCCCTCTGCAGAAGTACAGTCAGTGTATTCTACAGCCCCAGCCGACTGGGCAAGACAACATTAGAAGTCATTTAAAACAATGTAAATAGATTAAATTGATTAAAAGGTTGGTGAAAGTGAGAATAGTAGCAAGACAAAGGATGTGGAAATTAATTAAAACCATCCTTAGTCAAGCAACAATTATCTCCAAGTAAATTTAAGGTGTGCTTAGGGTTTTGCTTGCACAGAGTTGGTTTATAAAGTAGGATGTAAAGGGCCTACAGGACAACTAAATGTTTTGTCATGGTTCTATGAAAGACACCAAAGCACTCGTCATTATAATTAACCATCATCATGTCGTGCCGCCAGCATGGATATCCCTGACCCTCTCTCGCCACTTCTCCCTATCCTGAACCCTGAAGATCCTGAGATCCTTCTCCCTATCCTGAACCCTGAAGATCCTGAGATCCTTCTCCCTATCCTGAACCCTGAAGATCCTGAGGACACAGGATGTAACCCTGAAGACCTGCCGGAGGCAGGTCTTCAGGGTTACATCCTGTGTCCTCACATAGTTGCTGTATGTAAGTTCGAGCTGGTCATCCTGCTTTTGCACGGCCATATGTGGGGGTCCATAAGAGTACATCACATATGAGCTCGTCCTTGCTTCTCCAGCAGTGTCCCGCGTGTCTGGTTCATCTTACTTGTATAGTCCTTGTGATGGTTCATCTTACTTGAATAGTCCTTGTGATGGGGGGCAAGTGTCCGTATAGTTGGTGTCTTGTGGGGTGTTGTCGCCAGGATTTGTTCAATACTGCTCTCAACATTCTTGTGTAATTTCCGTCTAGTTTCTTCTCCAGCCGTTTAGTTAGCGTCCATGTAGTGCATCCATATAGCAGTATCGACAACCGCTGCCTGGAAGAAACTGCGTTTCATTTTATCGGTTAGGTCTGGTTTCCATATGATCGAGAGCCTATCGATAACCGTCCATGCCTTCGTCAGTCGTGTGTCGATGTCTTTTTCGGTTGATGAGATGCTACTTCCAAGGTAGGTGAATTCGTCTACTAGTTTCAGAGAGGCTCTGTCTAGCGTGGCAATGTTGCCCGTTTGGTTGTAACACATTCAGTTTTGTGTGCATTGACATGGAGGCCAATGCCAGCTGCGGCTCGTTCCAGACTATGCAGTAGTGTCTCTGCTTGATTAGGCGTATTTGCCAGTAACGCCAAGTCATCAGCGTAGTCAGCGTCTGTGATTGTTTTTGCGGGGTATCTTTTGCTTCTTTTCTTAGTCAGCTCGAAGCCATTTTCTCTGATTTTGTCGATCGAAGTTCTAAGCACGTGGTCTAGACAGAAAGAGGTACGGGGCTAGCGTGTCTCCCTGTAGTACTCCTGCAACAATGTCGAAGTATTCCGTGTCTCCATCTAATAATTAACCGCACAACTATTTATAGCATGCAAATGCTTGCAGATGGCAGAATCGAGCAGTTTTGAATTCCCGGATGTTGTGTGGTCACGGATGTCTCTGGGAACATGCTGCTTAACCCTAACCTCAAAGCATTGGGAGGTGCACCCTATATATGTAGTATTACAACAAAATTGAAATTTATAAATTAAATTACTTTGTTGAAAGATAAGGAGCACATCCTCATGAGTAGAGTAAAATGCAGCTCAAGTTGTAAAGATGGTTCAAACAATAGCCACATTATAACAGCTTGTAACAGAGGAAGAAACCTTATCAGCAATCAACTGGATAGGAGATCCAATCCAAGGAAATCTAACTAACTGGACATTTAAGAGGGCCAAATGGCATAATGTTATTCCTAAACTTATCAACAGTTTTGTTCATGGTGTCAACAGTATATTTTTTTTCTTGATTTATTACTATCTCCTTAATTGCATATGTCTGTTAGTACATATTACACACACAGATATATATCCGACACTATAAGCACTTCCTGAGTTTGGTTTTTATGGCACATCAACCATTGTGGGTTATTTAATGCCAACTCGTTTTTATATATATATATATATATATATATATATATATATATATATATATATGTCATTTGTTTGCACACAGTTGTATGGTTTCAAGTATTTTTATCTAATACTGATGATTATATGGTTTCAAGTAATTATTTCAATTTAATAATAGTCATTTGTTTGTGCAGTTATGGTTTTAAGTAACAAATAAATCCTTAGTCAACACTTATAGCATTTTCTTGATAACATTTTTGCACAAAATTAGATTGTATTACAATGTAACATTAACAATTCAACATCAGTCGTTTGTTTGCACACATTCAGCATCATATTGCGCTGGTAGCACAGATATCCCTGACCCTCTCTCGCCACTCCTCCCGATCGTTCATCGCCCTAGGTAGGTCTTCAGGACAACATCCTGTATCCTCACATAGCTGCTGAATGTACGTTCGATCTGGTCGTCCTGCTTTTGCACGGCCATGTGTGGGGATCCATAAGAGTACATCTCTTATGAGTTCATCTCTGCTTCTCCAGCAGTGTCCTGCATGTCTGGTTTGTCTAACTTGAATAGTTTTCGTGATAGGGGGCAGGTGGCCGTACAGTTGGTGTCTTGTGGGGTGTTGCTGCCAGGACTTGTTCAGGATTGCACGCAGCATTCTTGTGTAATTGCCATCTAGCTTCTTAATAATATATAATATAATGTGTGTGTGTGTGTGTGTGTAAAATATTAGTTTGCCATTTAATGGCAAGTCATATATATATATATATATATATATATATATATATATATATATATTACACACACAAAATTATTTTGCGAGTCAGGAACTAACCTACTATAGCTTCGTCTGAGCAGCTCTTACGGTTGTTTTTTTTTCTTTTGACCAATTAATTGCAAATCTGTTGATTTTATTTTTCAATTGGTGTGACAAGGTTGGCCTCCCCCCCAATATATATATATATATATTCCCCCCCCTAGACAGTGATTCGTTGTATATTTTTATCTTCGAATTACTGGCGGGTTTTTTTTCCCTTACTGTAAGTGCTATTATTCAGCAAGTTATTTAATATAATTTGTGAACATATTTTGTAGATACACAGTTAAATGATCAAAGAGTTTTATTACAAACAATTTAATTTAGCATAAGTCATTTGTTTGTACTCAGTTTAAATGTCAAACAGTTCTATTTGACCCATAGATAAGACCCTATCAGGTGCTACTATTTCAGGCTAGAGTGGATCGGCAAGTGATGACAAAGGGGTACTCCACATTCCTGGAGCCTCACCATCAGATTGTTTAATGTCATATCCACGAAACTCATTGAGAGGAGGGGTCTTACTCCTCTGCAGAGATGCAGTCAGTAAGCTGCTTTCATTGTATATTGTGATGTAGTATCACTACTATGACAACGACCTTAAATTTTACATATATGTAACAAAAGTAAAATTACCAGCAAGCAAAAATGCATTTGTATTTTTTCTTTTACCTTTCAGGTTATGAGTGGAAGTGTTTACGTTTATTTTTGTCAAAAAATAAATCCAAGCAAAGGTGTACATTTCTTTATATTTCTGATTCCCCTCCCCACTAAAATCATATGATGTCACCCAGACATTAACCTTGAAACCAATACATGCAACAGCCCAACTATATAGTACAGGCACCCTTTTTGCATTCATGCAGATTTAATCATGTGACTGAGAGTAAAGTTTTTCCCGCCGAAAATAAAGTCCCCAACACAGTTTTGTGGCTGGTTGATGAAGTGGCAAGATTAATAAAACCTCCATGATGAACAGGAAAAATAAAAAGGGAAACCAGAAAAATCAGTTTGATTGAATCAAGACGAATATCTAACTTCCCAACCCTGAAGGAAGACCATCTAGTGCCATTCCCATACCCAAAGAATTGAGATTGCATCAGTTTGAACACCACCCATTTTTCCAAGTGATTTTGATTTATCTCCCCTATGAAGAAGATTTACATATATGTTCAACTATCAATTCCGTTTTGAATTCTACTTCAAACCTACCTTCTGATATAATGTAAGTGAACTTTCTCGTTTCTTCGTAAACCGATATTTTTGTATGAATGTATCCTTTTCTCATAAGTTGAACATCTCTCGTTTAGATCCCATTCCTCTCATTAAATGTTGTTTTCTTTTTGTTTTCTTACCCGCTCCTTTCATTTTGGGTTAAATAAATGTTTGTTTAAAATTTACGATTGGTGTTTTCTGTAATTTCACAAGCGCGTTTATCAATTGCTTTGAGTTACATTCACTGGCATCTTGAGAAGAAGTTCCCATCCCCTGCATTCTTTTATTGTTTATAATCAAACTCAGGATGGGTTGGTTTGTTGGGTTTTATGGCATATCAACCTTATTTATTTAACGCCAAACCCATTTTTATGTAAATAATCTGTTCTTTTTAAAACAATTCAGTTTAGCATAAGTACACAGTTTAATTATCAAAAACATTCATTTCAAACTATTCAAGAAGTTATATGTAACAATTCAGTTAAGTGTAAATACAGTTTTAATGTCGAAAAACAGTTCTATTTGAGATAATTCAGTTAAGCATAAGCACGCAGTTTAAGTGTAAGTTTAATTGTAAAAAACATTTCTATTTCGAGCAATTCAGTTTAGTCAAGCAGTTCTAATTCAGTTTAGTGTAAGTACAGATTTAGTTTTCACACAATTATATGTCAAAACAGTTGTATGTTAAACAATTCATTTTAGTGTAAATACAGTTTCAATGTCAAAAAACTGTTCAATTTCAAATAATTCAGTTTACCATAAGCACGCAGTTCAAATGCAAGCACGGTTCAATTGTCAAAAAAAATCTATTTTAAGCTATTCAGTTTAATCAAACAATTCAGTTTAGCATAAGTATGCCGTTAGTTTTATTTAACCCATAGATAGGGCCCTATCAGGTGCTACCACGCTGGGCCAGAGTGGACCTGGGAGCAATGGCAATGAAGGGGTACTCCGTATTCCCCAAGGCCCCAGCATTACTGGAACCTCACCATCAGATTGTTTAGTGTCATATCCAGGACACACGTTGGCAGTGGGGGGGTCTTACCCCTCTGCCGAGAAACAGTGTATTCTACAGCCCCAGCCAACTGGGCAATCGAACTCAGGAATCTCGTATCTCATTTTTGTGCAAATCCCTTCATCAACCCCAATGAGCACATGCATGACTACATATTTACCAACCCCTCTACATGGACAAAATGTGACAAGCTCAGTTCAAGTGGAGTTTTAATTTCAGAGTTTTTTTTCTCTTAGATTAATTGTCTAACCTGGTCACCTACCCAAAGCCAAAGACCCAAGTCTACCGAACTACTTACCCATAGCTGGAAGGACAATAATTGGATTCATGCCTTTTCTCTAAAGGGTATTAGTGATATAGGAAATGCAATCAGCCTGGTCCAGGATTTGAACTCTTGTCACCGTATCAATTTCCTATGATGATAACCATTATACTACAAGCGCCATCATTCACATTTTTGTGTCATTGTTTCTTAATAGTTTTTTGCACACAGTTTTAGGTTTGGTTTTATGGCATATCAACCTTTAACGCCAAATCCATTTTTATGTAAATCTGTTCTACTTAAAACAATTCAGTTTAGCATGAGTACACAGTTTAATTGTCAAAAACATTTACATTTCAAACTATTCAAGCGGTTATATGTAACAATCTAATAAGTGTAAATACAGTTTTAATGTCGAAAAACAGTTCTATTTGAAATAATTCAGTTAAGCATTAGCACACAGTTTAAATGTAAGTACGGTTTGTCAAAAACATTTCTATTTCAAGCTATTCAGTTTAGTCAATTCATTTTAGCATAAGTATGCTGTTAGTTCTACTTAACCCATAGGTAGGACCCTTATCAGGTGCTACCACTCCAGGTCAGAGTGGACCTGGGAGCGATGGCAATGAAGGGGTACTCCACATTCCCCAAAGCTCCAGCACTGCTGGAACTTCACCAGATTGTTTAGCGTCATATCCAGGACACTCGTTGGTGGGGGGGGGTCTTACCCCTCTGCAGAGGTGCAGTCGGTGTATTCTACAGCCCCAGCCGACTGGGCAATCAGTTTTAGGACATCAAGTTTTCCAATCTAATACAAACAATTTGCACATAGTTGTATGGTTTCAAGTATTTTTATCTAATACCAATAACCATAGTTTCAAGTAATCATTTCTATTTAATAATGGTCATATAGAGGAAGAAAAAATTCTCCAGAAATAAGTAGTTGGCGACCGTAGTCGAGGGTGACCAGAAGGCTCTCTTTTTCAATAGCTACTACATTGAGGTGTAGGGGAGGGCACTACTCCTTTTTCTGGATTGCTCCACTTTATCCTCAATACGTACCTTGTATTGCAGAGTGTCATGCAAGAAGGTATCAAGTACCATATTTAAAGTCTTTGGTATGATGCAACCTGGGATTGAACCCAGGTCTCTTGGACCATTGTGAACACTCTACCCACTAGGCCAACGAGGAATGATAATAAGAGACATTAACCTGTGTTGATTTGAACATTCCAGCACTGTTTCTTTGTTCTATCAACCATTTGACGATGGAACCGACACCTTCGATTTCTCCATAGTGCATTTCAGTGAGCAATGCATAAGCTGTAGCTTCAACAGACAGATATGATTCCTCTTTATGGTACCAGGCAGAGACTTTCTCCTCAGTGACGTTGGAATCACCTCCAACTTTCCAATAAAGATAATCTTTACCTGAAATATTACCAAAAGATAGGATATATATTTTAACTTTAAGTAAAATAAATAAGAGTTCATATCAACATATTTAAACCATAATATCAATGTTCAATGCAAGAGTCATTAGAAGCCAACAAAGGGATACTTTCCAAAGAAAGTGTCTTGTTCATATAAGTTTCAGAAGTTAACTGGCTTTGGAACACACTATGTTGGAAAATCTTTAAAAATTAAGAATCTCTTCTGCATTTATTGCTGAAACAAACCAATTTTTCAACCAAATCTTGAAAATAAAAATAAAGTTTGTTTTATTTATTTATTTTTTTTTTTTTGGCAGGGGTATTTTCATGTATTTGAGCAGATTTTTGATTGGTTTGCTTGGGTTTTATGGCATATTAACTATTGTTGGCTATTTAATGCCAAATCTAGTTTTTATATATATATATATATATATATATATATATATATATATATATATATGTGTGTGTGTGTGAGAGTGAGAGAGAGATTTGTAAACATTTTGTCGATACACACAGTTAAATGATAAAACAGTCCTATTTCTAACAAGTAAATTTAGCAAAAGTTAAATGGTTCCAAGTATTGCTGTCTATCACTAACAATTCAATTAAAACATTAGTCATTTGTTAACATGGTTAAATGATCAAACAATTCTATTTCAAACAATTCAATTTAGCCTAAGTCAATTGTTTGCACAGTTTAAAATGTCAAAGTTCTATTTCACTCATTCATAGATAGGAACCCCATCAGGTGTTACCACTCCAGACCAAAGTAAACCTGGGAGGGATGACAAAGGGGTACTTCACATTCCTCAAAGCTCTAGTATTACTGGAGCCTCACCATCAGATTGTTTAGTGTCATATCAAAGACACTCATTAGGGAGTCTTACTCATCTGCAGAGATGCAGTTGGTCTATTCTATGACCGGCTTGGCTACTTTCATTGTATGTATATACAAATGTCTCTGCATGGGCGAGATATGATACAAAGTCAATTTCGAAGCAGACTTTAACTGGTTTGAATTCAAAGTTTTCTTTCTCAGACAAGTTGCCTAAATAAGGCTAAAGAAGTCAATCTGCCCTACAGGGTGGAACGATAAAATTGTCGCCCTAGAAAAGACGACATGATTCCATTTAATGAAAACCGGTTTTCTTTTGTTGCAGACCATCTACTAGTTAGCCAGTTGTGTACAAACCCCAAGAGTGATAGGAGCCTTCTATCGTGTCTGAAAGTCACAATGTTCAACAAGCGAGATCAGGGATGCGCTGCTGTACAATTCATGCTCTCTACCGATCCAAGTTATGACAACAGGACCATTGCCAGCACCCTCAAAATGAAAATCCGGATGGTTGAACGCTTGAGGGCACAGATCAATGCATCAGACGACCTTTTGGAGGTGGTGGAGTGGAAGGACACCACCAGGAAGACCCGGACCGAGGAGTTCATCGAAAAGGTCTAGGCAATCATTGATGAAAATCCCCAGCGGCCTATTCGGCAGATTGCCAGAGATTTAAGCTTCTCACACACAATTGTGAATGCATGTGTGAAGGAGGACTTGAAGTGTAGGTCCTACAGGCGCCAGACAAGCCAGATCTTGACTGAGAAGACAAAGAACCTCAGGCTAATCAAGTCCCCCCCTCCCCCGACTTGAACCTGCTGGACTACTTCGTTTGGTCATACGTTGAGAACATCACCAACATGACCTCCCACAACACCAAAGTCAGCCTGATCGCCACCATCCACCGGTGCTTGTGGAAAAGGCATGCTCCTAGTTCTGGATCCGTATCGAGGTGGTGATTACGGCTGAAGGCGGCTACATTGACCAGATTGTCAGCTCTACTACATAATCAAGTTACCCAATTGGATTTTTTCAATAAAAGTTTTAAGATAAAGCTGTAGTGTTGTTTTCTTTAGGACGACAATTTTATCGTTTCACCCTGTACTATTTACCCGTAGCTGGAGGGAGAATAATTGGATTCATACCTTTCCCAAGTGTATTAGTGCTATATGAAATGCAATCAGCTTTGTCCAGGATTTGAACTCTTGTCACTGTGTCCATTTCCTTCAACAATAACCATAACATCACGGACACCACTTTCATTGTACAGTTATATTTATATTTTCATGTAGTGATTGGTTGGATTTTATGGCACATCAACCATTGCAGGTTATTTAATGCCAAATCCTCTTTATACATATATATCAAATATATATGATTTGGTTGGGCTGGGTTTTATGGCATAAACTATTGTAGGTTATTTAATGTCAAATCCATTTTTATACAAATAGTTCTATTTCAAACAATTCAGTTCAGCCTAAGATTGCAGTTTAAATGCAAGTACGGTTTAATTATCAAAAACATTTCTATTTCAAGCTATTCAGTTTAGTCAAACAGTTCTAATTGAAACAATTCAGTTTAGCATAAGTATGCAGTTAGTTCTATTTAACCTATAGATAAGGCTCTTTCAAGTGCTACCATTCCGGGTCAGAGTGGACCTAGGAGCAATGGCAATGAAAGGGGGCTCTGCATTCCGAAAGCTCTAGCATCACTGGAACCTCACCATCAGATTGTTTAATGTTATAGCCAGGATACTCATTGGGGGGCATCTCATCCCTCTATAGTGGTGTAGTCATCGTATTCTACAGCCTCAGCCAACTGGGCAATTTTATGTAGTTGTTTCTTTTGTACATAGGAATACTTGAAACCAAACAACAACCTAATACTAATAAACCTAGTTTCATGTAATCATTTCTATTTAATAATGATTGTTTGCACAGTTTTATGGTTTCAAGTAACCAATCTTGATAATCCCTCGTGAACATAGTGTTACATATGTACCCTTGACCAAGCCGTCAATCAGAGATTTCTCTGCACAGGATGCATCAGTGTAAATAAGCAGAAGCAGTTACAGGGTCGAATGGAAATGGTGGGCATTGTGAAATGATATATGCAGATGCCCACGTGAAATATGGTCAGTCTTGAGTCAGTCTCAGCTACTCCTTACCCTGGATTGCTCCACTTTACCCTTGATATGTACCTTATATTGCCAAGTGTAAAGCAAGGAGGTATCAAGTACCATTTTTAAAGTCTTTGGTATGATGCGACCTGGAATTGAACCCAGGTCTCCCTGACCATTGGCGAACACTATCCACTAGGCCAATGAGCTGGTTTGATTTCTAATAGTTTGCTTTTATTTTAATAAATATAAGCAAAATTCTCATCTTTAAATTTTGATTTTATTCTTTAGTTTTAGTTAAATTAAGAAAAAAATAGCAAGGAAAACTGAGAATGATGGGAAAAGCTAGCATCCAAGTTGTTCTATGCTTTGATGATAGTCCCTCTGTTCAAAATAAGTTGAACAATTTAATTTTAAATAATATTAAAGGCTATTTTTAAAAATTATTTATATAATTTTGCATAGAAATCAAAAAGAAAATTTATTTTTGCTAGTAAAATATAATAAAAGATTTTAATTAAGATATTTAAACAAAGACGTCAAAATATTCGGAGTAAAAGCCCTTAGCAGGAAAGAAAAGCATTATCTTGTGGCATAAAACTTTCACGAGAAAGTGTTATGTCTTAGAGGCTTTGAAAATTAACTGCTCTTTTCATACTGAAATTTTTTCTGAATTTGTTAAAATAGTGTGACACTACAAGCACTTCTGTCCTCGGATGCACACATTTAGATACAATGCATGTACATTTAGGTGCAAGTATGTCTATATGGTCAATTTGATTTGGTTTTATAGCACATCAACCATTGGAGGCTATTTAATGCCAAATTCATTTCTATACATAAACAATTTCAAACAATTCCGTTTAGAAGAAGGCAGTTTAAATGTCAAAACAATCCTATTTCAAGCAATTCAGTTTAGCATAAGTACAGTTTAGTACAATTTGACCCATAGATAGAACCCTATCAGGTGCTACCACTCCAGGACAGAGTGGACCTGGGAGCAACAGCAATGAAGGGGTAATCCACATTCCCCAAAACTCCAGCATTACTGAAACCTCACCATCAGATTGTGTAATGTCATATATAGGACACTCATTGGGGAGGGGTCTTACCCATTTTGCAGAGGTGCAGTGTATTCTACAGCCGCAGTTGGAATATTTTAAGCTCCACAGACAGAGGAGGTGGGGATTTTTAAATCTACAGGTCAAATAGTCATTGGGCATCTGCCTATGAAACTAAATCTTCACACTTTACCGTAGTTCTCTACAGCCATGGAACGGAGTTTTCTTCGAGCCTCGTACTTTTTGGAACTGTCAGCCAAAGCCAAAGCATAAGAAATTATGGCAATATCATAAGAATCATAAGTTCTCTCCATCTGGTTTTCTAAATATCTGATGGCCAAATTGATTTCCTGTCTCCTCCTAGAAATCTGAAATAGAAAAAATATTCAAATAATGATTAAATTCCGCAATCAATAAAACTACCAAAGTCTCATTACTGAATATATTGAAGAAGCTTTAAATTAAAAAAAAAAAAAAGGGAAATGGTTTTATTTGTTGGTTTCATGGTATGTTAACCATATTTACCAACCCCTCCGCTCAGGCAGGATTTGACACAAGGTCAGCTTTTAAGTGGTGTTTAACAGGTTTGAATTCAGAGTTTTCCTTCTCAACTAGTTGACTCACCGAGGCTGAAGAACATAGTCTGACCTACTATTTACCCATAGCTGGAGGGAGAATAATTGGATTCATACCTTTCCCAAGAGTATTAGTGCTATGTGAAATGCAATCAGTCTCGGCCAGGATTTGAACTCATGTTGCCATGTCCATTTCCTATGACGATAACCATTACACCACGGGCACCTCTACCATTTATGGTATGTTAACCCTTACTGGATTATCTAATACTAATATTGCCCAGTCAACTATGGCTGTAGAATACACTGACTGCAACTCTGCAGAGGGGTAAAAACCCCACCCCAATGATAGCACCTGATAGGGCCTTATCTATAGGTTAAATAGAACTAAACTGCTTACTTATGCTAAACTGAATTGTTTCAATTAGAATTGTTTGACTAAACTGAACAGCTTGAAATAAAAATGTTTTTGACAACTGTACTTACATTAAAACTGCAAGCTTAGGCAAAACTGAATTATTTGAAATTCAAGGGTTTTTGACATTGAAACAGAATTAATTGAAACACTAAACTGAATTGTTTTGACATTTAACTGTGTGTAAACAAAATATGTACTTATACTTAGCTGAATTAGAACTTTAAATAAACTGAACAGTTTGAAAGAAATGTTGAGAAACTGTGTACTCATGCTAAACTGAATTGTTTAACACCAAATCCATTTTTATACAAATAGTCAGTTCTATTTTAAATAACCTACAAAAGGTTGATATGCCATAAAAACCAACCAACCTAATACTAATAATTCATACAAAATCATAAGGTTTCGAGTAATTATTCCAATCACATGATTATCATTCATTTGCAGTTATATGGGGTTTGAATTTTGTTTAATAGCATATTATATGGATCATTTAATGCCAACAACAGTTAGGTTGGTTTTGTCTTCTATGTGGATTTTAGGGTTTAGGGGCATAGGTTATGATTGTATTTGATTATATTTGGTCAGATTTTGGTGAAAAGGTGGGTTTTTTTTAAACTCAAGATATTCTCTAGTTGGGTTTTATGGGCATCAACCTCTGCCAGACACTCAATACCAAATTCCATTTATACGCATATCAAACCAAAGATTTCCAAATGAATAAGTAGTAGACAGTATTCTAAACAAGTCAGAGCCCACCTGTCTACACACAAAGCACTTACAGTTATATGGTCTCAATTGGTTTCATTTATTTAATGACATATCAACCCCTTATGGGTTATTTAATGCTGAAATTTGATTCATTTGTAAATGATTCATACCTATATTCTTAACATCCCAATACAATCATTTTTTTATTTCTCTTTATAATCATTTGTTTACTAAGTCATGATATCAAGTATTCCTATCTAATACAAATAATTTTCAGACATCTATTTGACAAATAGATAGGTTCCACCCTTCTGGGTGAGAGTGGATCCCAGAGTAATGGCAATGAATAAGCAACTCTATACTCTCTGGAACTGGAGCCTCACCACTTGGTGTAGTTTAATGTCATACTTGGACACTTTTAGGTGAGAAGTCTTAAACCTCCTTAGGGGATGCAGTCTGTATATACAAGACCCGGTCAACAGAGCAGATAAAAAGAGCTAAACAGGAAAATCTGAGTTATTTGGTTTAAGGGCATATCAACCCCTGATGGATATCTTATGCCAAATCCTGTTTATACATATGATTTTTAAGTGAATGGTTCATAGGTAACATTTTAAATGTTATTGGTTGATTGGGTTTCACAGCAAGTCAATAACTCAGGTTATTTTATTCATTTGCTAACTAGGTATAATTGGTTAGGTTAGGTTTTATGGCATATCAACCATTGTAGGTTATTTAATGCCAAATCCTAACAACATTTTTAGGAGCTTGGGCTCATTTTTTTGCCCATGGTTAAATGTTTTAAGCATTACCATGAATGACTAACAATTCAATTAAACATCAGTCATTTGTTTATACATAATTAAATGATCAAACAGTTCTATTTCTAACAATTCAATTTAACAAGTCATTTATATGCACAGTTTAAATGTCAAATAGTTCTATTTGACCAATAGATAAGACCCTATCAGCTGCTAACACTTTAGGTCTGAGGTAGGGGGTCCTGGGAGCAATGGCAATGAAGAGGTACACTACATTCCTAAATCTCCAAGAATGGAACCTTGCCATCAAATGGTTTAATGTCATATCCAGGACACTCATTGGAGGGGTCTTAACCCTCTACAGAGATTCAGTCAGCGTATTATACAGCCCCAGTCAACTAGGAAAATTTTTTTAAAATAAGTACAGTTAAATTTGGTTTGAAATATTACTAACCCTAATAATTAATCATTTGTTTACAAACAATACTTGAAACCATTTGACACAAATAATTCTATCATTACTCAGCCCTCAGTTAAATGGTTTAAAGTATTGCTATCTAACACTAATAATTCTAAATGCTTCCAAGTATTGCAATCTTACACTAATAATTCAATATAAATCATTTGTTTACACATAGATAGCAGTACTTGAAACCATTCAACCCTAATAATTTTAATTTTTTTTTTTTTTTTTTAAATTTTTATTTCCACTCAGTTAAATGGTTTCAAGTATAGTAAATTGTGCACAGCTCCTCCCCAGAGATTTTTCCCCTTTTTTTATGTTGATTCCTTTTTTCCAAAGGAAGACAGGAAAAATTTAATGAAAATGTTATAGCCAATGACAGAGGCAAGACATTAATTTAAGGTATAAAAGAATAAGTAACCAATGGAAAGAAAAAAATGGTTTAATAAAAAGGAATTTTCAGCCAATAAAAAGATAGGAATATCAGCCAATGAAAAGAAATAGAATTCATCTTAATTGCCCAAGCTTACCTCATGTGGATGCATTTGTTTGCCACACTCCATTAAACTGATCAAGACAAAAGCTGTCATTCCTTTGTCACCAACACCACCCTAAAACAAAATAAATAAATTAACAATTAAAACTAAACATATGACAATTTTATATCGGAGTTTGTTGTTTTAATCACAATTTTATATTTATGTACAGATTTTTTTTTTTTTTTTCTATTTATTTTTTTCATTTTATTTATTTTTTTCTTCTGGAAGTATTAAAAAAAAAGGGGGGTGGGGAAGGAAAAAGGAAGAAATACCTACCAGAGTGAACAAATTTCCAAATAACGACATAATTGTGGCCGAAAAGCAAGAGTAAAGTGGCCACCCGATTTTTAAAGAAAAGATTTAGAAGTCATCAGAAGAGCTTAGCTCTGATTGGCTGTTGCAAAATTATATATAGAGCCATTTCTGTGGTCATTTTTTTTCTCCATGTGTGGATGTGCAGGTTAGCTGCCGGGATGGGAGTTGGAGTAAGATCAATGCCAACGGGGTCATTTGGGTGAGGGGGTCTGATGTTGCAAGACCCGAAACTCCCCATGAACCCAAAGGAAACATCACTGATGACCCATCCTGATGCATCAATGAAGATTATATATATATATATATATATATATATATATATATATATAAAAAAAATTGATATAACAGCCACAGAAATAACAACATCGAATGAATTAGACAAGCCTTCTTAGAAGGCCCCAAACTATCACCCTACTCACCACTTGGTCTGATGGTCACATAGGTGAGAAACTGACTAGCACCATTGACTTTATATATTATGGATGACATTACTGAAAATGTAAAGAAAATATTTGGATGAAATAGTAACTGATTTTGGAAACTTACCACCATCTCTTGGTGAATGACTGGATTATCTTCAACAAAGGAACCATCCAAACGTTGTTTCTGAAAGAGCCAAGTAATGGCAGATTTGGTCAGATGTCGATCAATGTGTTCAAATTCTGAAGCCTGACAGAAAACCTTGAGTATGAACGCAGTCAACCTGAAAAAAAAAAAAAAAAAAAAAAATGGATTTTTATTTAATCAAATTTTCTTACATCAAGACAAACTCAATGCAAATACCCAGAAAAGTTTTACAATAGTTTAGTCCGTGCTAACTTGAATCATTTATATCATGTGACCTAAATAGTTCAAGCTATAGTAGGTGCTAGCTGTGATTGATTGATTGGTTGGTTTAGGTTTTATGGCATATAAACCACTGTAGGCTATTTAATGCCAAATCTTGTTTACTGTTGGGTATCACCTACCTTCTCAGCATAATGAGCTGTTCCATCTGCCATATATGGCAGCAGCAGAGATTAGTCTGGGAACCAGCCTACAAGTCAGACCAGAAGAGCTGTTCCTGTTGTTGAAGTATATCATTACTCTATCACTAATCCTATGTTCTTATTACTAACAGTCTCTCTCTTGTAAATACTCTTTCCTGTAAATATAACTATTTACCTCACATATCGTGGTTTGTCTTACTACTACTAGTGTTCACTAACCAGAACACAACATTTACAAATCATTTTGTATAATGTATAAACATTTTCTTGATAACATTCTTAAATGAGCCTGAGCTCATTTTTTTTGGCACACTGTTAAATGGTTTCAAACATTGCTATATAACAGTCACAATTAGATATCAGTCATTTGTTTGCGCACATTTAAATGGATATACATTTGATTTTTAAATGAATAGATTGTATGTAATTTCATTTTTAAATGAGAACCAATTTGTTTGCATATTAGTATTGTAATGGTTTCAAGTAATGCTTTGTAAAAGTAACAATTTAACATTTGTTTGCACACATTTAAATAGGTATACATGATATGTAAGATTAGTTTGTCAATAATTTCATTTTTAAATAGGTCAGAGCTAATTTGTTTGTACATTAGTATTGATATTGTTTCTACACAGTTAAATGGTTTCAATTAATAATATCAAACCCTAATAATTCTATTCAATATTAATCACTTGTTTACAGACAGTAAAGTGGTTACAAGTATTGCTATTCAACACGATTCATTCATTTGCACATGAATGGTTTGGTGGAGTTTTATGGCATATCAATCATTGTATGTTATTTAATGACAATCTTGTTTATACATATATATTAAATATATTTTTGTAGCAAACATTTTTTAATGAGCCCGAATTCTTTTTGTACAGTTACATAGTTTCAAGTATTGTTATATAACAGTCACAACTGAACATTAATCCTTTGTTTACAGTTTGTTCTATTTGGCACAGATAGGACCCTATCAGGTGCTACCACTCCAGGTCAGAGTGGACCAGGAAGTGATGGCAATGAAGGGGTACTCCAACAGTTAAATGGTTCCAAACATAGCAAGGCATCATTAACAATTCAATTAAACATCAGTCATTTCTTTATACACATTTAAACGTGAAAATAGTTCTATTTCAAACGGTTCAGTTTAGTACAAGTCATTTGTTTCCACACAGTTTAAATGTCAAACAGCTCTATTTGACTCTTAGATAGGATACTATCAGGTGCTACCACTCTGGGTCAGAATGAGCCATGAAAGGGTACTCGGCATTCCCCAAAGCTCCAGCATTACTGGAGCCTCACCATCAGATTTTTTAGTGTCATATCTAACATAAGTACAGTTGAATTGTCAAAAACATTTCCATTTCAAACTATTCAAGCAGTTATATGTAACAATTCAGTTAGGTGTAAATACAGTTTTAGTGTTGAAAAACAGTTCTATTTCAAATAATTCAGTTAAGCATAATCACGCAGTTTAAATGTAAGTACGGTTCAATTGTCAAAAACATTTCTATTTCAAGCTATTCAATTTACTCAAACAATTCATTTTAGCATAAGTATGCTGTTGGTTCTATTAACCCATAGATAGGGCCCTATCAGGTGCTACCAATCCAGGACCAGAGTGGACCTGGGAGCGATGGCAATGAAGGGGTACTCTGCATTCCCCAAAGCTCCAGCATTACTGGAACCTCACCATCAGATTGTTGAGCGTCATTATCAGGACACTCGTTAGGGGGTGGGTCTTACCCTTCTGCAGAGAAGGGGTCAGTGTATTCTATAGTCCCAGCCGATTGGGCAATGTTTGAAAGGTGAAGTCAATCACAATACAGTAACCAGAGGATTCAAGAAATTTTGCTCACATCAACAATCAGAGAATGAGATTAGGTAGCTCTAAAAGTATCAGTCTTACTTGGATACCCAGCCACATTGCCCTTTCATTTCCCTGTATGCCAGACAGAGCTGGGGGGGGGAAAGGAAAAAGCACTCCAGACACATATCCAATACAAAAATTCCATACACAGACCTAAAACCACTTATTAAATTTATACTCAAGAAATGGCAAAAATCTTGGGATGATCAAACAGCTCCACCATATTCAAGATGCATGGTACCTTCAATAAATTTCCAGACTTTTTTGTATGGGCATTTAAAATTGTCATAGACTCTTGAAAATTCAGTACATTATTGCTATACATCTTATGAGATGACTTACCAATTTTTATGATTTCAGGTTCAAATGAATAGCTACAGCAGGAATTGGAATACGCTCTACTAAAGCCTGATTGTCACAGCTGGTCAATTTCAAAAATGCAATCTGGACATGAGCACACTTTAGAAGAATGATATGCAATAAAATTCTGTTTTAAACTTGGAAAAAATGCCACAGAAATGTATGGAATGCTTCAGACTGCTTTTCGACCATCTTGCATGAATCGAGCATCAGTTTTTGAGTGGCATAAGAGATTCAAGGAAGGCACAGAGTCTGTGAGGGATGATAAGAGGCGTGGGAGGAGTAAGGAAGTCAATACACCAGAGTTGATTGGACAAAGGGTTAGGGTTGGGGTTACCATGTTGAGGTTTTAAGGGAGTTCAGGAAGAGATTCTGTTGGAAGAGGCCAGCACTCTTCAAATCCACCATGACAATGCACCAGTCCACAACTCCATCCTTGTCATGGACTATTTGACCAAGATGGGCATCAAGACAGTTCATCACCCTCCCTACAGTCCAGACCTTGCTCCCTGTGACTTTTGGTTATCCCCTAAGCTCAGAGGCTGTCATTATGAGACAATTGAGGAGATGAAAGAAGCTGCGAGGAAAGTCATTGACACGCTCACACAAGAGGACTTCCATGGGTCCTTCCAGAAGTTGTTGGAACGGTACGAGTGCATTGCAGCCAGAGGAGATTACTTTGAAGGAGACTAGAGTCTGTACTATCAATAAAAGTGCCCATACGAAAAAAGTCTGGAAACTTATTTAATGATCCTCGTACCATAAGTGAATGCCCAGCAGGTTATAGAAGGAAGTGATAATCTCCAGACTTTGTATTGGTCACACCCACATTACCCATTCACACCTCCTAAAAGGGGAAGACTCCCTCGTCTGTTCACCATGCCAAGTACCTCTCACAGTCAAACACATTCTCATAAACTGTGACAGGTTTAGACAAATTCACCCAAAACATTACCAAACAAAACAAGTTAAAAGAACCTCTTCAAAAACTCCAAACCAAAAGGAAATCTTAAGCTTTCTAAAAGAAATCAATCTTTTCATTAAAAGATTGTCAAATATAATAAAACATAACTAAAACTCATACCTTAAAACTTAAAACATGCATAAAAAACAAGAGCAATTTAACCCTTCTGGCATGAAATGACCCACAGAGGTTGATATGCCATTAAACAAAACTCAAACCAAACCTAAAAGTATGGATTCCAAAGTCATACTTGAAGACAGAGGCCAATGTCATCTCACTGTTTAGTATCGTTTATCACCTTCACAACCTCAGCAAAAGCATCCAGAGCTGCCAAATTGTGCCTCACATTACCCCCCCCAAAAAAAATTGCAAAAATTTTAACTCACTCTAGTATATCACAGTATTTTGGGTCCTTCTGCTGGAAATCCAGTCACTATACTTAAGCCCTGGCAAGTAGGCACAAGAGGGTCAGAACAATCCCATCGACATTTTGTATAACAAAAAAAAAAAAAAAAAAAAAAAAAACACCTGCCATTATACCATCTTGGTTAGATATAGAAATGCATATACAGCCATATTGATTTTCCTCAAGAGATAAGAATCTCTCTCTAGAAAAGTTTTATCAATATTTAATGCATCTGTATCAATGAAATTAGAAGATATACACTGTCTCAAGTGTTAATTACAGTCAGGACACTTACCAGACACTTGACGGATTTTGATCAAAAGCTGCATATGATCCATCCATTTTACGGAATTCTTGTTCTCTCAAAACACCTAAAAATATAAAAACAAAAATTATAATAAAATAGATAGATAAATTATTATCTCAGTACTATAATAGTCATTACATTAGTATATAAATTTCATGCATGATATCTATTATACACTGGTGGGCAAAAAACAAAAAAAAAAAAAAAAAAAAGCTTTGGAGGTTATATGTATAGTTCTATTCAAGAGTTAACACAAAAATACAAAAACAAGACATTCAATATGTAGACATTAAGCCTCTTTCAATATGGGAGGGCTTAACTTTGGGATTCTTTAACATGCTTTCTGTCAGTTTCTGCATTGTCCAATGAAAATGTTTTCCCCACAGGGTATACATCTTACCATACAGTTTTTGTTTTATTACACTCCATATATTTTCAATTAAATTTAAATCTTAACTTTTGTCCAGAACATCACTTGTAATGAGCTTTCAGAAAGTTGCATTTTTGTTGATTTAGCAGTGTGAGGTGAGTTATGTTGAAAAATCATATCTGATCGATATACGAAAGAACAGGTTTTTAATCATTGGTGATAGTCCTTTCGGAAGGATATTCACGTATTCTTTAGCATTAAGATGCTTGTCACTTTTATCAGTCATATTGTGAAACTACCTGTTGGTTTTAAACTTCTATAGAGACTCAAGCAAATCTTTACCAAGATGACTCTTTGATAAGGTACTCCTTCAAAAGAGAAGGATGCCTCACAATTCAAATCGCTGTTTGTCCCCTTGTTTATGAATATATAATCTAGCTGTGTGAATTATTTGGGAACATCTAAGTACATAGTTTTCTCTTACTCTTGAAATTTAATGTTTTGGTATACATGTCTGTTATCAAGAGGAAACTCGGAACAAAGATAAAACAGTTTAAGCCATTTCCTCTCTTAGCGGTAAGTCTCCAAAATTAGTTTGGTTTTATCAACTATTGTTGGTTATTTAATGCCAAATCCAATTTTTACTTTCCCAGTTGACTGGGGCTGTAGAATACACCAACTGCTTCTCTACAGACTTAATCTGATGAGGTTCCAGTGATGCTGGAACTTTGGGGAATGCAGAGCACCCCTTCATTGCCATTGCTCTCAAGGCCACTCTGACCCGGAGTGGTAACACCTAACGGGGCCCTATCAAAGGGTTAAATAGAACTAAACTGCATACTGATGCTAAAACTGAATTGTTTGAATTAGAACTGTTTGACTAAACTGAATATCTTGAAATAGAAATGTTTTTGACGATTAAACAGTACTTACATTTAAACAGTGTGCTTATGCTAAATGGAACTGTTTGACATTGAAACTGTACTTACACTTAACTGAATTGTTTAATATAGAACGATTTTGACATTTAACTGTGAGTAAAGAAAATCTGTACTTATACTTAGATGAATTAGATCCATTCGAAAAAAAACGAATCGTTTGAAATAGAACCATTTGCATAAAAACGGGTTTCATGGCAAATCCAACCAACAACCAAATTTTACATATATATTAAAATATTACTTGTAAACATTTTATAGATACATTTTTAAACAAGCCAGAGAGCTCATTTCTTTTGCACAGAGTAAAATGTTTTCAAATATTGCCATGTAACAGTAACAAATTTAACATTAGTCATTTGTTTGCACATATTTGAAAAGATAACATGCATTGTCAGTAATTTCATTTTTAAATGAGTTAGAAATCAGTAGACCAGTTCACATACCTTGGTAGCATTATCTCTTCTAATGAAAGCAATTATAACATACACATAACAAAGGCCAGAAAAATCTCAAGTGTTTCTATCAAATACAAATAATTTGCAGTTATATTCCTGTCTAATAAAATAATTATATATTTCAAGTAATTATTTCCATAAGAGTCATTTGTTTGTACAGTTCTATGTTTGGCTGGCTTTTTATGGTATATCAGCATAAGATCGGTAAACTAATTTTGTTGATAACATTTCTAAATGAACCCGAGCTCATTTTTTTTTTTGCAAACAGTTAAATGGTTTCAAGTATTGCTATATAACACCTAATTTAACATCAGTCATTTGTTTGCACACATTTAAGGTTAGTTAGTTTGGTTGTTTGGGTTTTATGGCATATCAACCTTTGTCGGTTATTTAACACCAAATCCATTTTTACGCAAATAGTTCTATTTCAAACAATTCAGTTTAGCATGAGTACATAATTGTTTGAATAAACTGAATAGCTTGAAATATAAAACTTTTTAAACAAACTAATTCAGATTTTGTTTATAACACAGTTAAATGTCAAAATAGTTCTAAATTAAACAATTCAGTTTCGTGAAAGTATGGTTTCAATGTCAAAAACAATTCCATTTTGAACAATTCAGTTTAGCATAAACACACAGTTTAAATGTATGTACAGTTTAATTGTCAATAACATTTCTACTTAAAGCTATTCAGCCCAGTCAAATGGTTCTACCTCAAACAATTCCATTTAGCACAAGTATGCAGTTCTATTTAACCCATAGTTAAAGCCCATCAGATGCCACCACTCCAGGTCAGAGCAAACCTGGGAGCAACGGCAACAAAGGGGCACTCCATACTCCCCAAAGCTCCAGCATCACTGGAACCTCGCCATCAGACTGTTCAGTGTCACATCTAGGACACTCATTGGAGGAGAGGATCTTACCCCTTTACAGAGGTGCACTCCACACCCCCAGCCAAAAGGAAAATACATCAAGTTAATGTCAAAACAGTTTTATTCCAGATAATTCAGTTTAGATGTACACCGTTTAGATGTCAAAACAGTTCTATTTTAAGCGATTCAGTTTAGCAAAAAGTTCTATTTAACCCATAGATAGGAACCTTATCAGGTGCTACCACTCCAGGCCACAGTGGACCTGGGAGCGATGGCAATGAAGGGGTACTCCACATTCCCCAAAACTCCAGCATTACTGGAACTTCAGCATCAGATTGTTTAGTGTCATAT
>OY757937.1:10540450-10740206 GCA_963585895.1 Sepioteuthis lessoniana
AAATTGAAAAAAAAAGAAAATTGAAAAAAAAAGAAAATTGAAAAAAAAAGAAAATTGAAAAAAAAAGAAAATTGAAAAAAAAAGAAAATTGAAAAAAAAAGAAAATTGAAAAAAAAAGAAAATTGAAAAAAAAAGAAAATTGAAAAAAAAAGAAAATTGAAAAAAAAAGAAAATTGAAAAAAAAAGAAAATTGAAAAAAAAAGAAAATTGAAAAAAAAAGAAAATTGAAAAAAAAAGAAAATTGAAAAAAAAAGAAAATTGAAAAAAAAAGAAAATTGAAAAAAAAAGAAAATTGAAAAAAAAAGAAAATTGAAAAAAAAAGAAAATTGAAAAAAAAAGAAAATTGAAAAAAAAAGAAAATTGAAAAAAAAATTAAAAAAAAGAAAATTGAAAAAAAAAAAAAGAAAATTGAAAAAAAAAAGAAAATTAAAAAAAAAAAAGAAAATTGAAAAAAAAAAAGAAAATTGAAAAAAAAAAAGAAAATTGAAAAAAAGAAAATTGAAAAAAAAAAAGAAAATTGAAAAAAAAAAAGAAAATTGAAAAAAAAAAAGAAAATTGAAAAAAAAAAAAAAAAAAAGCAAAGTGAAAAAGAAAATTGAAAAGAAAAAATTGAAAAGAAAAATGAAAGAAAAATGGAAAGAAAAAAATCAAATAAGAAAAATAAAGGAAAATGAAAAATAAGAAAATTAAAAAATTCATTAAGAAAATAATTAAATTAAGAAAATATATCAAGATAAAAAATTTGAAGTTAATTAAAATAAAACAAAATAAGAAAAAAATTTTTTTTTTTTTTTAAAATGTATATTTCTACAATGGGAAAGTGCTTGAAGCATAATGGTTATTATTAAGAATAAATATTGTATTCTCCCTACCCAGCTATGAGTAAATAGGATAGATGAGCTTCTTTAATCTTGGTATAACAATCAGTCTAGGAGATGGAAAAACTGAATTCAAACCAGTTATATATTGCTTAAAAATTGACCTAGTTCTAGGAGGGGTTGGGTAAATGCATATATTACTGAAATTCCAATTTGGCTTGTATATAATGAACACCAATCATGGCATGCTGACAGCATGAATTTCCTTGACTCACATCAGTGAGACATCATTCTTTCTAAGTCCTCTTGACGATATCCAGTGTCTGTACAGAGATGATGTATGCAAGTCCAAATGAGAACATCACTTACATGTTCATTCTTACTCTTATGACAATAACCAGCTTGTTTTGTCTTACTGTAATGATTTGTGATATGGAAGGAAGTGGCCATACAGCTGCTATTTTGTGGGATGCTGCTTCCAAGACTTTTTCAAAACAGCATGCAGTATTCATGTATAGCTCTCATCTTGCTTTTTTTTCCAGGCGTTTTGTTAAAGTAAAAGTAGTGCAACCATACCATAGTACTGACATGGCTACAACTAGGAAAAGTTTTATTTTATCAGAGATCAGACTTCCAAATGGCAGATAACATGTCAATACTTTATAACACATGTTGATATCACTTTCAGTAGAGGAGATATTGCAACCCTGGTATGTGATTGATTGATTGGGTTGACTTTTATAGCATATCAACCATGGTAGGTTATTTAATGCCAAATCCTATTTATACATATGTATTAAACAAATGATTTGTAAACATTTAATTTTTCAAAAATGAGCCCAAGCTCTTTTTCACACACTGTTAAATATTTTCAAGTATTGCTATATAACAGTCCCAATTTAACATTAGTCATTTATTTCATGCATAGCTTATAGGTAATTTCATTTTAAAATTAGAACTGACACATTTGCACACTAGCATTGCTAGTGTTTCTACACAGTTAAATGGTTTCAAGTATTGCTATCTAACACTAATACCAAGATAAAACTACTTCGTAGCAGCACTTCTATCTACAGTGCAAAAGCTGAAGCCATAGACCTACCACATATTATAACACAAACAAAATCCAAATTCATCATTTTTTCTGACTGTCTAAACATCCCTAAAAACCAAAACCGAGATAATCCCCTCGCCATGCAACTATTGAATAGACTAGAAATTCTATTAAAAAAACCAGAGATAGAGCTATGCTGGATTCCAAGCCACATTGGAATCAAAGGGAATGACCAGGCTGACTCAGCAGCCAAGACAGCCTGGAAGATGCCCATAGACGAAAGCTTTAAGATTCCATATACTGACTTAAAAATAGAAATAAAAATTTTTACCCAAAATAAATGGCAATTAAGATGGAACAACGCCCCACACAACAAACTCCAGACTATAAAAGACGAAATAGGAGAATGGAAGGAAGAATACAGAAAATCCTGCTGGGAAGAGATTATCCTATCTCATTTACATATCGGACACACAGGCATCACCCACTCATAACTACTCAAGAAAAACCACCATGGCGTGTGGGATGTCACAGTTCATATTTAGTAAAACACCTACTGATAGATTGCATCGACCTAACACCAAAAAGACAACATTTCTACACTGTAAACAATATGAAAGAACTATTTGAACATGTCAAAGTAGATAAAATACTAGCATTTCTAAAAGCAACTGGTCTATATAAAAGAATTTAAAACTTCAGTATTCCATTTATGTACATGATGCAAACACTAGACAAGCAAACCAACAGAAATTGGCATTAAATACCCTAAAGGGTTGATATGCCATAAAACAAATACAATCAATCTAACAAATAATTCTATTCAATATTTTTTTATTGCATGCAATAAAGTAGTTACAAGTATTGATAGTTAACAACATTCATTTGCACACAGTCGAATGGTTTCTCTGCCGAGATGCATTCAGTTTATTCTACAGTCCTGGTTGAGTAGGCTGTTCATTAAATATTCCTATATCATTTGCACACAAATATATGGTTTCAAATAACTAATAATAATCCCTTATGAATGATTCAACAGGCCACCTCCAGATGGGCAAAGAATCATTGATAAGCATAGCATTAGACCTTTAGGTCAAGTTCAAGCTATGACCAGCAAGATCACCTAGCTTCATACTGGGAGTCTTAGCAAAGGCTAGCATAGATCACATTGCACCCAGTGATCTGATGACTAGCATAGTCCAGTAGGACTGGAGTCTTGGCTTGTTTCCAATCTCCCCCTCCCCTAAATCCCCATTATAAAAAAATACCTTGTGTCAAATCCCGTCTCATCGGAGACCAATATAAATATCCAGATATGTGACCCTAAAATGCTATTATCAATTTTTAAGGTCATATGCCTATTCAGGTCTTACCTTTCGGAAAAAAAAAAAGAAAAAAAAAAAGAAAAAAAAAAAAAAAAAAAAAAAAAAAGATGTAGTCAGCATATTAAATGAGTAGGACCGTGCAAATTTGGTAGCTCAACATCAAACTGTTCAACCATCTACCGAAGATAGACAATTCCAAATTAATAATACAGATACTTACCTGTGATGACAATATCACCTTTGGCAGATCCTTCAATGGCTTCTGCTGGTTGGGTGAGATTCATAATTATTCGCTGTGTTCTTTGTGAAGCAGATATTTCATCTGTAAGTAAAATTTAAAATTTTAATCCTTTCAGGTTCAGAAAACAAGTGTCAAAATTTCCATGGGGACAAATTATTATACATCAATCTAAGCAGATTGGTTTGGTCGTATTTTAAGGTATATTAATGCTCGTGGGTTATTTAATGCCAATTTCTGTCACACACACACACACATTTTTGACCATCTTGCATGAATCGAGCATCACTTTTTGAGTGGCATAAGAGATTCAAGGAAGGCAAGGAGTCGGTGAGGGATGATGAGGTGTGGGAGGAGTAAGAAAGTCAATACACCAGAGTTGATTGGCCAAACAGATAGGGTTACTATGCTGAGGTTTTAAGGGAATTCAGGAAGAGATTCCGTCTGAAGAGGCTAGCACTTTTCAAATTGGGTCAGTAGCATTTCCACCAAGACAATACACCCGTCCACAACTCCATCCTTGTCACAAACTATTTGACCAAGATGGGCATCAAGACAGTTCCTCACCCTCCTATAGTCCAGACCTTGTTCACTGTGACTTAGTTATTCCCTAAGCTCAGAGGCTATCATTACGAGACAATTGAGGAGATGAAAGAGGCTGTGATGAAGGTCATTGACATGCTCACACAAGAGGACTTCCATGGGGCCTTCCAGAAGTTGTTGGAACAGTACAACAAGTGCATTGCAGCCGGAGGAGATTACTTTGAAGGGGACTAGAGTTTCATGCGTGTACTATCAAACCGATAAAATGAAACGCAGTTTCTTGCAGGCAGCGGTCACATCGATACTGCTATATGGCTGCACTACATGGACGCTAACAAAACGGTTGGAGAAGAAGCTAGACGGCAATTACACAGGAATGCTGCGTGCAATCTTGAACAAGTCCTGGCGGCAACACCCTACAAGACACCAACTGTACGGCCACCTGCCCCCTATCATGAAAACTATTCAAGTTAGACGAACCAGACATGCAGGACACTGCTGGAGAAGCAGGGACGAACTCATAAGAGATGTACTCTTATGGACCCTCACACATGGCCGTGCAAAAGCAGGACGACCAGCACGAACATACATTCAGCAGCTATGTGAGGATACGGGATGTTGTCCTGAAGACCTACCTAGAGCAATGAACGATAGGGAGGAGTGGCGTGAGAGGGTCAGGGATATCCGTGCTACCAGCGCGACATGATGAGATATAGATTATATATATATATATATATATATATATATATATATATATGTGTCTCTGTGTGTGTGTGTGTGTATATAATTTTTAAGTCAATAGTTTATAGGCAACATTCTTAAATGAGCCAAAGCTTATTAGCTTGCATACAGTTAACTAATTTCAAGTATTGTTTTCTGACACTAATAGTTTTATTTGCACACGGGTTCAAGTATTGCTATTTAACACTAGTAATTCTATATGACTATTTCTTTACACACATTTTAAATAGTTTCAAGTATAGTAAAGGTTTAAATAGTTCTATTAGACTAATAAATGAGACCCTAACAGGTACTACCACTTTGAGTCAGAGTGGACCTGGAAGTAATGGCAATTAAAGAGTACTACACATTTTCCCCAAGCTCCAGAACTAGAGCCTCACCATCAGATGTAGTTTAGTATCATATCCAAGAGACTTGTTGGGGCAGGGGTTAGTCTTCCGCAAATCTATACAACTAGTATTCTCCTTAGTTGTTTGGTTAGCAAGTGGTGCAGCAGTAATGATTCTAAGAAATGAACCCAGTAAATCGAGTTCAAATTCTGGACTAGGCTGTTCAACATTGTACTAATTCCCTTAGGAAAGGCATGAATCCATTTCTCCTCCCGGCTGTGAGTGAAATAGGACTACTAGGTTCTTCAACTTTTGTATGTCAACCAGTGAAGGAGAAATTAGACCAAATTCAAACTAGATATACCCTGCTTAAAAACTGACTGTGTCACAATCAGCTCGTAAGGGAAGGGTTGGGTAAATACACTATCTTGCTTCTTTAGGTAACAGTGTGGCTGTTATGCTTGTCGAACAACCAATTACATTTTCACATGTGAATTTAAACTTGCAGCACAAATATTGAGAGAAATCTACATACCCAAGACACTTTTTGATAGCAAATAGGTGTTAGTTTGCAAATGATACAGTCAAGTCATTACACCCCCATGCTACCTGGTTCCTTATAGAGTAATCAAAAGGACAGGAAAATTTTTCACAATTGCTAAAAATGACACTCTTTCCATAGACAGACTTGGGTTGAAATTTGGACGGCAGGCGAGGTGCGTATATAGGGGAGGTTACTGCAAGCAAGATAGATTGCTAAACTCTTATGCAGTCTTTCTCTGCTGCATGTCTATTGTAGAGTAGCTAGCATCCCTTCAGCTAGCTACCAGATAGCCTGGCTCATAGCATTATATAGCCTACAATTAAGGACTTCAACAGTTGATTATTAAGCTGATTAATATTAGGACTGATCTTACTTTGTTTGGCTATACAGCATTTTGACCCTCCTCTATTTCTTGTAAGTTGTCTCATTAATTGTTTGTAACTTATTGTTCCGTGTTTTTTTTTTTTTGTATGTATCCATAAGCACCAGATACTGGTGCCGAATAAATGAATATATTAAGAACTCATTCTTCTGAATCATTCACCTCAACAATACAACATTGTCACATGGACTATTAAAGATAATATGATCCAGGCAGAATAAATGTTTTTGTATCTGATACAACAGAGTCGCCTATTATTTTTGAAGAACAGTAACTTAATATTCACGATGGTCCCATAACGTTACACCTAACAAAGAGATAGAACTCATGAATACCAGGTAAGTAGACCTGTTAATCACTGATCGTTCTCTTCTTTCCTTAGCTATATTGATAAATAGTAAGATAGGCAGAGTCTTTTTAGCCTTGGAATGACAACTGGTGTAGAAGAAAAATTGAATTCAAACCAGTTTTTTTTTAAATTAAAAATTGACTTCATGTCACATCTTGCCCATAACAGAAGTTTGATTTGACTTTTGTAGGTTATCTAATGCCAAATCCTCACACACACACACACACATTATATATATATATATATATATATATATATATATATATATATATATATATATATATATATATATATAACACACACACACACACACACACATATATTACACACACACACACACACACATATATATATATATTACACACACACACACATATATATATATATTACACACACACACACACACGATATGATTTTTAAAACAAGCCTGAGCTCATTTTTGGTTTTTTGCACACAGTTAAATGATTTTGAGTATCCATCCAACACAAGTAGCATTTGTTTGCACACAGTTAAATGGTTTTAAGTATTACTATGTAACAGTAACAATCTAACATCAGTCATTTGTTTGCACATATTTAAATGGCTATACATTCATAATTTCTAAGTGAATAGTTTGTAATTTCATTTTCAAATGAGAGCTAATTTGTTTGCACAAAAGTATTGCTATTGTTTTTACAGTTAAATGGTTTTAAGTATTTCTATCTAACACTAATAATTCTATTCAGTATTAATCATCCGTTTGTACACAGTGAAGTGATAACAAGTATTGCTATTTAACACTAATTATTCTATTCAACACAATTCATTCATTTGCAAACAGTCAAATGGTTCCAAGTATTGCTATGTAATACCAATAATTCAATTTAGGCATACTGTTAAAGGGTTTCATGTATTACTATTTAACATGAATAATTCTATCCAATATCAAACAAGTTTGCACATATCTAGAATATTCACTGGAGGGAGGGTCTTACCACTCGGCAAAGATGCAGTTGGTATATTCTACAGCTTCAACCAAATGGCCTTAGAGCTAGGTGGTTTGGTTTCTTTGTTTAATGATGTATCAACCTTTGTGGATTATCAAATGCCAAAGCCATCCTTATAGAAAAACAGTAATCATAGTATTTAACCCATAGCTTTTCATACCCCCCCAAGGGTATTAGTCCAAAAGTGAACACAGTAGCCCAACTGGAGATTGAACTCTGAGGCCACAGTCCAGCATTTTAGCCATTAAACTACACGGATTCTTCCCAGAGCACGTTGGGTAAATAAATACATTGTAATGCAAAAACCCCACTTGAGAGGAATGACAAAATACAACCATACAATTCTGGTCCCAATTTTGAGCTAAGTATCCAGGTTTTAATTATAAAATAAATCAAAAAGTCATTACTGATGAGTGGCACCAGTTATTACCAGATTTGTCACAATTTAATTGATTTGTTATGAGAATGAAAGAAACAGTAAATGCAAAATATGTTACAAAGTATTAAGTGTACTAATAGTTCTTCACATTGTGTTCATTAATAAATGCTTTTGACGAAAAAGAGGAGACAAAAAAAATAAAGAGAGACTAGGAAAAAAAAGGGGGGGGAGACTAGGAAAAAAAGGGGGGGAGACTAGGAAAAAAAGGGGGGAGACTAGGAAAAAAAGGGGGGAGACTAGGAAAAAAAGGGGGGGAGACTAGGAAAAAAAAGGGGGAGACTAGGAAAAAAAGGGGGGAGACTAGGAAAAAAGGGGGGAGACTAGGAAAAAAGGGGGGAGGAGGGAGACTAGGAAAAAAGGGGGGAGGAGGGAGACCAGGAAAAAAGGGGGGAGGTGGGAGACTAGGAAAAAAGGGGGGAGGTGGGAGACTAGGAAAAAAAAAGGGGGAGGAGGGAGACTAGGAAAAAAAAAGGGGGAGGAGGGAGACTAGGAAAAAAAAAAGGGGGAGGAGGGAGACTAGGAAAAAAAGGGAGGAGGGAGACTAGGAAAAAAAAAGGGAGGAGGGAGACTAGAAAAAAAAGGGAGGAGGGAGACTAGAAAAAAAGGGAGGAGGGAGACTAGAAAAAAAAGGGAGGAGGGAGACTAGAAAAAAAAAAAGGGAGGGAGACTAGAAAAAAAAAAAAGGGGAGGGAGACTAGAAAAAAAAAGAAAAAAAAAAAGCTCTTTTGTCTCATTAATAGATGTAAATTTCACATTGTAAATAAAACCCAGTTTTTCAGTGAAATACTGCCAGATTATTTTCATATATTGACCATACTCTTTTCAATATATGAAAACATCTGAATGAGAAATATGAAAATTACAAAAACTAAATATTCCATTCCATTGGTGTAGTATTATTATCCTCTCGAGAAGCCCAATGACACAATAATTAAAGTACTGTACTACAGACTTAAAGTAATCAAATCTGAACTCCAGTTCTGCGATCACATTCACTTTTGGACAAATACCCTCGGGGAAGGTATGAATGCCCTTACCATCCCAGCTATAGGAAAAATAAGTGATACTATTTAGTATCACTTATTTTTCCTACAAGAATGGCTCTGGTACTAAATGACACACAAAGGTTGATTTGCCATAAAACAAATTAAATTTTCATCAATTCTTACTAATATCAACTTTCATTAACTTGAATATGTTCCTTGACTAAAGAAACTTTGATTTCAGATCAAAAAGGGAGACTTAAATACTACAGCCACAAATAAACAAAAAACTCACTTTTAGGAATTGTGACATGTTCAAAAATATGACGCCGGATTCTTGTGTTGCCAGAAAAAGTACCAGATGGATCCAACATCAAAGAAAGACTTTTCGTCTTCTTCACACCTTCATACTGAAAAGAAAAATAGTTTATTTTGGCGTTCCATGAACAGAAAGAAATTGTAACATTTTTAGAAGTACGCGGTGCATACAATAAGTTTCCAGACTTTTTCGTATGGGTTCTTTTATTGATAGTACACACATGAAACTAGTCCCCGGCTGCAATGCACTTGTACCGTTCCAACAACTTCTGGAAGGCCCCATGGAAGTCCTCTTGTGTGAGTGTGTCAATGTCCTTCATCACAGCCTCTTTCATCTTAATTGTCTCATAATGACAGCCTCTGAGCTTGGGGAATAACCAAAAGTCACAGAGGAGCAAGGTCTGGACTGTAGGGAGGCTGAGGAACTGTCTTGATGCCAATCTAGCTTAAAAAGTCTAACAAGGATGGAGTTGTGAACTGGTGTATTGTCCTGGTGGAAATATCACTGACCTGATTTGAAGTGTGCTGGCCTCTTCCGACGGAATCTCTTGCTGATCTCCCTTAAAACCTCAGCATAGTAACCCTAACCGTTTGGCCAATCAACTCTGGTGTATTGACTTCCTTACTCCTCCCACACCTCTCATCATCCCTCACAGACTCCCTGCCTTCCTTGAATCTCTTATGCCACTCAAAAACTGATGCTCAATTCATGCAAGATGGTCAAAAAGCAGTCTGAAGCATTCCATACGTTTCTGTGGCATTTTTTCCAAGTTTAAAAAACACAATTTTATTGCATATCTTCTAAAGTGTCAGATTGCATTTTTGAAATTCATCAGCTGTGACAATCAGGCTTTAGTAGTGTGTATTCCAATTCCTGCTGTAGTTGTTCATTTGAACCTGAAGTCATAAAAATTGGTCAGTCATCTCATAAGATGTATAGCAATAACAGTGAATTTTCAAGAGTCTACGACAATTTTAAATGCCCATACGAAAAATGTCTGGAGACTAATTGTGTGCACCTTGTATCCATTAAACTCGGATCTTGAAAAGAATTTCCTTTTCTGGTTTTGTTGAAGGGCATTACAACCAAAATTTGATACATTTCTAAATGTTTAATTACAATGTTGTCATTACTATCATCTGTTTTAACTTTTTCAATTGAATATTATCATTTGTTTAGAATAATATGGCATCAAGTATTCCTATCTAATATCAATAATCCATTCCCAAGTGTATCTCATTGGCCTAGTGGGTGGAGTGTTTACCAATGGTCTGGGAGACCGGGGTTAAATCTCAGGTCGAGTCATACCAAAGACTTAAAAAAACTGGTACTAGATGCCTCCTTGCTTAATACTCAGCATTATAAGGTACGTATCAAGGGTAAAGTGGAGCAATCCAGGGAAAGGAGTTGCGCCCTCCTTCTCATCGGTGGAGTAGCTATTGAAAAGGGAGCCTTTGGATCGCCCTTGACTACAGTTGCCTACTATTCCTACTTAAATGTCAAGTGTTTCTAAGAGATAAAGAAACACACGAAGAGTGAGACAGAGGAGAAAAAGACAGAAAAAGAAAAGATTCTTATACTTTGCTATTACATACCATATCTTAATTGTAGATGAAAATCCCCCCCCCGGATGTAAAATAGGGTCTTACCTTAACATGAAGAACTTTCTCAATGATTTCCAATGTGTTACTTTCCACTTCATAAACCTCAATGTGCATTGTGAAATTGCCAGCTTTAAGAGGGACAATGACCAGTTTGGCTACACCAATGTCCTGAGCTGGAATGGCCAGTTGAACTTGGAAGGGTTTGTCAGGGGCAGCATGGGAACAAATTCCTTTAGTTTCATGAAAACGAACTTTAACCTTTGAAAAAAATAAATAAAATAAAAATAAATAAAAATAGTCAGCATTTGTATTAAAAAATTCAATTGTATGATATGAGAACAAATATTTGCAAGCTTTATTGAGGGTGGAGAGCATACATGTTGAAAATGGATTTTTCCAGAAAATGCTATACTGGGTAGAATGATAAATTGTCGCCCTAGAAAAGACATGATTCCATTTCCATTTAATGAAAACCAGTTTTCTTTTTTTTTTGTTGCAAACCATCTACTAGTTGGCCAGTCATGCACAAATCCCAAGAGCGATAGGAGCCTTCTATCATGTCTGAAAGTGACAATGTTCAACGAGCGAGATCGGAGATACACCACTGCACAACTCATGCTCTCTACTTATCCAAGTCATGACAACAGAACCATTGCTGGATTGCCACGAATAACAGGGACGTGCCCAGGGTGATGAAAACAAACTTTCCAGCTATGGTTATAGTCTTTGGTGTGGTTTCAAGTGAGGGCCACATCATGCCACCTCACATCTTTGAAGTTGGTTTGAAAGTCAACACCAAAGTGTACCTGGATGTGCTGAAAAGTGTGGTGATCCGCTGGTGCAATCAGGTGGCTGGTGGCAGACCCTGGGTGTGGCAGCAGAACTCGGTGCTGGCCTACAAGTCCAAAGAGACCCAGGCTTGTCTTCAGAAGGAGTGCTACGACCTTGTACCCCTCTCTTATTGGCCCTCCTCCTCCCCCAACCTGAACCCGCAGGACTACTTCATTTGGTTGTACGTCGAGAACATCACCAACATGACTTCCCACAACACCAAAGCCAGCCTGATCGCCGCCATCCACCGAGTATTCACTGAGCTCCCACCGGCGCTTGTGGAAAAGGCATGCTCTCAGTTCCGGATCGAGGTGGTGATTGAGGCTAAAGGCGGCTACATTGAATAGATGTCAGCTCTACTACATAATTAAGTTACCCGAATTGATTTTTTTCAATAAAGGTTTTAAAATAAAGCTGTAGTATTATTTTCTTTAGGACAACAATTTTATTGTTCCACCCTGTATATATATATATATATATATATATAAAACAATGTATAAATTAATGAATAGGAAGTGCCGTGGTGTAATGGTTATCGTCGTAGGAAATGGACACGGTGACACAAGTTCAAATCCTGGACGAGACTGACAACATTTTATATAGCACTAATACCCTTGGGAAAGGTATGAATCCAATTATTCTCCCTCCAGCTATGGGTAAATAGTAGGGCAGACTAAGTTCTTCAGCCTTGGTGAGTCAACTAGTCTAGGAGAAGGAAAACTGAATTCAAACCTGTTAAACTCCGCTTAAAAACTGACCTTGTGTCATATCCTGCCTGAGCGGAGGGGTTGGGTAAATATGATAAATTAATGAATAGGTCTGTGTGTTTAATATATCAACCCATCGAGTGTTATTTTATGCTTAAAGGTTAGGGAATGGTGTTCATTCTACATTATTTGTGTAGTTGTTTCTCAGATTTTTTTTACAGTTATATCAAATATTCATTCTTAATATAAACAATATACAGTTGTATGGTTTCAAGTATTCCTAATACAAATAATTTGCATACAGTTGTATGCTTTCAAGCATTTCTATATAATACTAATTCATAAAAAATTTGTGGTTTCAAGAAAGTATTTCTCTTTGAATAACAAACATTTGTTTTCAGAGTTACATTGTTTCAAGTAATTAATAGTAATAATCCTTAAACAATTATAACAAATTCAAGTCATCATTATGTCGCCCCACCAGCATGGACCTCCCTGACCCTCTCCTGCCAACCATCCCTATTGTTAATTGTAGGTCTTCAAGGCTACATCCTATATCGGCACAGAGCTTTTGTATATAGGTTCTAGCTGGTCGTCCTGCTTTTCCTCATCCATGTGAAGGAGTTCACAAGAGTATATCACTGATGAGTTCATCCCTACTTCTCCAGCAGTGTCCTGCATGTCTGGTTCTTCTAACTTGGATAGTTTTCGTGATGGGTCGTAAGTGGCCGTACAGGTGCTGCTTTGTTGGGTGCTGCCTCTAGGACTTGTTCAGTATTGCTCACAGCATTCTTGTGCAATTGCCTTTAAGCAATATGTTTAGTTAGTGTCCATGTAGTGCATCTATATAGCAGTATCAACATGACTGCTACTTGGAAAAAAAAAAAAAAAAAAAAAAATTTTTTTAAATTGCGTTTTTTTATCAGTCAGGTTTGACTTCCATATGACTGATATCCATTCGATAGCTGTCCATACTTTTTCTAGTCGCATGTTGATACCTGTCTTGGTTGATGAGACACTGCTTCCAAGGTAGGTGAACTTTGACACTAGTTTCATTTACTACCACTTAGTGTGGAGATGTTGCCCCTTTGATTAAAGTACATGTATTCCGTCTTGTCTGCATTGATATGAAGGCCTATACCAGCAGTTGCTCATTCCAGACTATGTAGCAGGGTTTCGGCTTGGGTGAATGTGTTTGCCAGAAGCACAATATCATCAGCGTAATTTGCATCCATAATTGTATGTGTGGGGGTATCTTCTGCTTCTTTCCTTTGTCAGTTTGAAACCCCGTTGTCTTTCATTTTATCAAGACATTCTAAGCACGTAGTCTTGACAGATGATAAAGAGGTATGGGGCTAATGTGTCTCCTTGCAGCACACCTGCTACAATGCCGAATTAGTCCGTGTCTCCATCTGAGGAGCAGACTTACTTTCGTGTTTTTATATAGCATAATTATGACTGCGACGGTTTCTTTGGGTAGGCTGCAGGAGAGTAGTATTGGCTCTATCTTCCCTCCTTGTATGGCATCAAAGGCCTTGGAGAAGTCGACAAACAATATTGTTGCCTCTAGGTTTTTTGCACGTACACCTTCTAGAATTCAAAGGATAGTCAAAATTTGTGATGTCGTGGATCAATTTCTCCGAAAGCCATTTTGGTTCTTAAGTATCTTCTCACTTTTGGGTTCTATGTGGTTGCGTAGTAGAGCATTGCAGATCTTGGCCACTATGGATGTAAGGGTTATAGCTCGGTAGTTCTGGGCTAATCAAGAAGGATGCATCCCTTTGTCCATCTGTCAATTGGGTTTTGATTATTCTTAATACAAATAATATACATAGTATCAAGCATTCTTATTTAATTCTCATGATTTTAATTTTAACCTAATCTATTTGACCCATAGATGGAACAGTAACAGATACTACTACTCCAGGTCAGAGTGGACCTGGGAGTAATAGCAAAGAAAGGATTGATTCCATAGTCTCCAGACATGGTTGTTAAACTGCTGAACCCTCAGGAAAGAAACAAACTTCCTTATACCTCACCCCCCCACTCTAGGTTAAATAGTTGTTTAAACAATCCACAAAGAGTGATAGGCCATTAAAAAAAAAAAAAAGAAAAAAAAGCAAAACCAGTGCACCAGAATTGGAGCCTCACCATCAGATGTAGTTTAGAGTCACACACTGCTTTTTTTGTGTGGTGGTAGGTCTTACTCTTCTGCAGTGAATACAATCTGCATATTCTAAGCCTCACTGACGAGAAGTGGCAAAGATTTGCTATAAAATGATATTAAAAGAATTTTTTTTTTAAAGAAAGTACATTGCAAGTTATTTTATAGAGCATTTTACTTTTTTTCTTCCTTGAACCAAGACAGCATCAAGATGATATGAAGATGATACTCCTCTAGGGAGAACCCCCCCCCAAAAAAAACAACAAACACTTACATTGATTGGGTAGTCCTTATAGTTGTAGATAACAGCCTTGATATAAATTTGCTCCAATCTTTTAACAATGTGAGGGAAATTCAGTTTGGTGATAACATCTTTAAAAGTTGTCAGACCAATTGGTTTTGATACACAGAATGGACTTCGGTCAGAAAGGCTTAAACCTTGTATGTGCCAAGTGGTCAATGAATCAGGCAAAGTAAAGTTCAATTTGTGCACACCAGCAGGACTAGAACAGAAAAAAATAAAAATAATAATCACACTATCATACATGAAGAAAATAAATGAATAAATAAAAAGCAATTATAGTCAAGCCCTCAAAAATTAACAAAGATGTTGATAAATTGAGTGTAAGCCTGTTGGATTTATCCAACCTCCCACTGGGGCAGATTTGACACAAAGTCATTTTAATGTGGGGGTTGCGGGACTCCCACAAATCCAAACTTAAAAAAAAAAAAAAAAAAAAAAAAAAGGTTGATTCCCTCAGCATCCTCCTTTAGAGGTGCCTCAAGCAATAAACTTAGACCTGCTATGCAGGAAGTGCTGAGCAGGGGCAAGGAGGAACACTTTCAGGGATCAGGTGATCAACTTACAAACCAATTGAGGGAGAGCCCATTTGGAGTTTATTAGGACATGTGATACTGGTTGGCTTATTTACATGATAGTAATGTGATGATGGTTGGCCAATCAGGGCCGACCTTGCTATTTAAGTTGGCTGCATTCTGTGGGTAGAGGTAAAATAGAAAAGACATCAAGTAACGTAGTAGTTAGCATGCTACACTATCAAACCTTCATATGGGAGTATGATTCTCATTGGGCGCTCCGTTCATAGAGCCTTATGCCACATCTTAGCTAAAAGCTTAGTAAATTGCTAAAATAATGACGTAGTACAACAGTTAGCAACAAGCTATAGCGAACGAGTTCCATTCTCAGTGGCGGACCCACAACTAAGTTTAGTAAATAACTAAAGTAGAAAAAACTTGATATACAGAAGCAAGCACTTATTAAGTCGAGTAAAAATTTTGTAATATTCTGGTATATACTAGTTTGCAATGCATATACCACATGACCAAAGCAGCTCAACCCATGCTTGGTACTCACTAGGATTGGTAGTATTGTGGTAGTTTGTACACAGACACACTGGACATTTCTTCACTTCATGATCACAATACAATAATTTTGCTCTGACCACAAGAACCTCAGCAATCAGGCAATAAAGGTCAGCTAAGTGTAAAAGAATTGATCTCGGGACCCTGAACATTGCCAAAGGGGAGGGCAATAAGAAGCACTGTTTACAGTTGCACCTTTTTCAAGGAAATCAATTGTCATGGATCCTTTTATGTTCAAGAATCCTGTCAGCATGACCTTCTTTATTGACCACTGGGCCAGAAACTATTTCTTCACAGCAAAGTCAGTGTGCTTCCACTCCATGTTTAAAGTAATTAGGGTAATAATAATATCAATTATTTTATTATTTAATTTCGTAAAATCGGCTAGAAATATTTGAGTGGAAATTTAAATCAAATTGGAAAAGTCAGAGACATGCTCAGGTGTTGACCGAGATATCAGCTGTCAAAATAACGTTCTGAGCACCCAAAACCCAAACATAAATAAAATGGATGTATGCCGTGTCCTAAGTTTGATGGAAATTAATTAAAAACAATGAAAGTTAAAGATACATGTGATGATTCATGATTAGATGATGCAATAATTAAGATGATGTGTCTTTCTAACTTTACCTAAATGAGATAATATATCATACAGGAAAAGATAATTTTGAATTCAGGAGACAGCAGTTGAGGGAAGTTATCAGAGCCCTTCAAGGCAGCAGCAACAGAGGGAGGTCGGGTGTCTGTCCTTCACCATTTCTATGTACAACAGTAGACCTTTCTGCCTCTTTCTCACTTCAATGACTGCTTGAAAGTTGTATGCAGTCAAAAATTCTTTCATATCTAAATAACGGAGTCACCTGTTATTTTTAATTTTGAACATTCAAGATGATACATTACATGTAGACTTCTTTTTTTTTTAACAGTCTTCTGACTTGTAGTGGCAAATTCATGTTTAGCCTATTTGTAAATATTTTTGATCAAAACATGCATCTCCAGACACATCACACATTCTTCTGCAAATTTCACTTGGTTTGCACTTTTCAGCCAACAAAAATGTGATGAAAGACCTCTGTTCAAATTTGGAGCACTGATTTACAACCAGTTTGAATAACCTCAAAATTGATTTTTGCAGAATTAAAATAATTTTGGCTACAAACCAATTTAAAACAATGCAGAGTTTACATTCATTTAAAAAATAAAAAAAAAATAAATTTTTTAAATCCAAAAGAGGGGTATCTATTTTGCTTTTTTTAAAAAAAATACTCTTTATAGAATAACCCTCTCATTTAAAACTTAACAGGAAGTGAAAAATGACAAAGGGAAGAATTGAACATTGAATCTAAAGAAAGGAGAATAAAATTGGGCAACCAACTTGAGTTGATATTCTTGAAAGAGTTCAGATTCAGGAAAATAAAGGCTGAACACAGGGGAAAGAGACTTGTCATGTTTTCGAGAACGGGCAACTGGCCCAAATTCTTGATCTGTGTTGTCCACTGGAAAAATGAGAAAAAAAAAATTATGCAATAAAGTTGAAGCATAAGAATTCAAAATACAAGTGATTTTAATGGTATGTCAACTCATCTCGGGTTATTTTATGCCAATGATTAGGAAATCGCTTTCAGTGTACATCTATAATTACATGCTTTTTTTTTTAAAGAGGTTTTTGTACACGTTATATAGTATCAAGTATTCCTAGCTAAATACACACACTTATATTAGTATCAAGTATTCCTATCTAATAGAAATAATTATAGAGTTTCAATTATTTTTATTCAATAATACTTATTTGTTTTGTAGTCTTCAAGTAAAAGGATTAACAATAGCTTCAAAAACTATTCAAATAATTTATAGTTATATGGCATTAAGTATTCCAATTGAATTTAATTTCTGAGCAGATTTGACCTAACAGGTTTGAGTGGACCTGGGAGTAATTAAAATGAAGTGGGTATTCCACATAGCTCAAGAACTGTACCCTTACCAGATACAGTTTAGTGTTATATACAGGACTCATCTTTGGGAGATGGGGGGGGTTACTCGTCTGCAGAAGATAGTCATTCTTTACCCAGTTGACAGGGTATGAATTCAATAAATTGGACAATGGAGATTTACTCACAAACGGCTATTACATGATAAAGTTCACTGTTCATAGAGAGGTAAATCATGTATATATTTTCCCAACCCCACCGCTACTTCAAAGGTGTGACACAAGGTCAATTTTCAAGTAGGATTATTACTAGTTTGAATTCAGTTTCCCTTCCAGACTGGTTGCGTCATCATCAAGATGTATTAACAGTGCAGGTTCTCTCTACTTTCTTGCCATCTGTTCTATTGGTCATTACTTTTGGTAAGTCCCCTAGTCAGAATCCAGTATCTACACAAAGCTAATTTAAATTTTTGCCGGTCAGCCAACACTGGCATTTTCCTGTGTAGGAATCCAGAGAAAAACGTTGCTTATGAGTTCATCCTTACCTCTCTAGGAAGTGACCAGCATGTCTTGTTCATAGACATGGAAAGAAATGGATTCATGCCTTTCCTAAGAGCATTAGTGCAGAGTGAAATGCAAACAGCTGCATCCAAGAAATCAATTTGTGGAGTCAATAACTGCTATACCACTAGTGCTTCCAAATAGTCATGTACACACACACACGCACAAATATTTCAAGCGCACGCGCACACACAGAGGTTGGGAATATCCTACCAGTTCCTGATACGATAACTCTTCGAGTCAGGTCCTCGTCTGTTTTGCAACACTGCATAAAAGCAGTCCGACAGGAATCTGTTTTACGGTAGGTGAACTGTTGCCAGGCAACTTCACAATCGTAGCCTTTTGAGACTTCTCCAGCCATGCAGCAAAAATCTGAAAAACAAACAAGAATTCAGCAATTTAAGAAATCAAAGATTTTCACATCAGTGGTCTAATATTTGTTTAATGGCATATCAACCCCTTATGAGTTATTTAATACTGATATTTGATTTATTTGTAAGTGTTTAATTGTAATCCTAACTATATAATGTAAAGTTGGCAACTAGTCGAGGGTGACCCAAAGGCTCCTTTTTCAATAGCTACTACACTGAAGTGGAGGAGACGGTGCTACTCCATTCCCTGGATTGTTCCACTTACCCTTGATCAATCTTATAATGCTGAGTGTTAAGCAAGGCGGCATCAAGTACCTTTTTTTTTTTTTTTTTTTTAGTATTGTATGACTTGACCTGGGATTGAACCCTTGTATTCCAGACCATTGGCAAACTACTCATTAGGCCAATAGTTTCAAGTAACTAATAATTTTTAGTTAACAGTTACAAGTAACTTAATATAAATAATTTGCATACAGTTAAATATTTTCAAGTATTCTGATCTAACATTGAAAATTCTATTTAATAATTATTTTGTGGGCACATATTCATATGGTCGGAAATATTTTTATCCAATACTAATTGTTTTCAAACAAAACTAGTTGATATTAAGATAAGACTAACAGGTGCTACCACACCAAGTCAAACTGGACCTGGGAGTAATGGCAATATACTCTACACTTGCCAGATGTCCAGAACTTTGGTGAGGCAACTAGTCTACAAGAAGGAAAACTGAATTCAAACCTGTTAAACTTCGCTCAAAAATTGACCTTGTGTCACATCCTGCCTGAGCGGAGGGGTTGGTAAATATGATCACTACATTATAATTTTTAACTATCAAAATTAGACAAACCAGACAGGTGGGACACTGCTGGAGAAGTAGGGACGAGCTCATAAGTGATGTACTCCTGTGGACCCCTTTACAGGGACAAGCAAAGGCAGGACGTCCAGCTCAAACCTACATACAGCAGCTGTGCCGATACAGGATGTGGCCCTGAGGATCTGCTGAAAGCAATGGATGATAGGGAGGTGTGGCGAGAGAGGATCAGGAATATCCGTGTTGATAGTGCAACATGATATAATAGTTGGTTTCGGCTTATTTGTTTAATGGCATATCAACTCCTTATGGGTTATTTGTTACCCATTTGTAAATGTTCCATTGTAATTACTACTATATTTTCAAGGTTTTATTACTTTTTTTTTTTTTTTTTTAATTCCAGTTTCAAGTAATTACTCCTATTTAATGTTTGCATACAGTTACGTGGTTTCTAGTATTATCTAATACAAATAATTTTCAAACAGATCTATTTGACCCATTGATAGGACCCTAACATGTACTACCACTTTGAGATATAGTAGACCTGGGAGTAATGGCAATACAGGGGTACTTAACACTCCAGAACTGAAACCTCACCAGATACAGTTATGTGTCATACCTAGAACACCGAGATCAGTTTTTTCCTTAATGGGTGTCCTCATACTTAAGGCCTTGTGCCACACTAAACTGAAATATCAGTGGTTAGAGTACTTTGTTGAGGAACAGTAGTTGAAAGCTCGTCTTACAGATTACTAATAAATGCAATGAGTTATTCTCAGAGTGCTCTACATACATGGCCTTGTGCCAGGCTATTTATTCAGTGAATGATTCTTAACATACTCAACGCACATGGCTATCAGTTAATGCTGTAATATATCTCAAAGGGATTTACTTACCAGAAGCTCTTCTGTATCTACCAAACGACACTTTGGATTTTATTTTTTTTAGAGAACAAAGCATATGGTTCGTTTCAGGGGCAGGGGTACCATCCAGTCCTCCTGTCTCTATGAAAAAGCCGGCATCCTGCAGACAAGGAAAAAAAAAAAATAAATAAATAAATAAATAAAAAGGGATGATGTGATTTAAATAAATTAATTGATGTGCAGGTGATATGATCAGAGAGTAAAAATGATGGGGGGGAGGGGAAGTGAAGAAGCGATATATTTTAGGAGAAATTGTTAGTAACACAAGCAGGAATGAACTGCATTGAGGACTTTTCTCACTTGACTCACGGAAGGACTGAATCAAGGACGTTCTCATACATGAGGATCTTCTGGGGCCTGACTATGTCATTTAAGGCACACAGTATCCAGAGTTATGGGGGGGGGGGCTGAGGGACGTTGTCAGTAATTTTTTTTAACCACCATTTACATCACAGATAAGATTTAAAGCTGTTGATATAAAGATAAAATGGGAGGTGCTCATGGTGTAATGGTTATAATCGTAGGAAATGGACACGGCGACACGGGTTCAAATCCTGGACGAGACTGATTTTTCACATAGCACTAATACCCTTGGGAAAGGTATGAATCCAATTATTCTCCCTCCAGCTATGGGTAAATAGTAGGGCAGACTAGGTTCTTCAGCCTTGGTGAGACAACTAATCTAGGAGAAGGAAAACTGAATTCAAACCTGTTAAACTCCGCTCAAAAAGAAAAGACTTGTGTCATATCCTGCCCGAGCAGAGAGGTTGGGTAAATAGGGTATCAAGATAAAATGGTATCAAAATTCATACATTATTGCGAGTAGTGTCTATATACCTAAAAGGTATAAGAGTGGAAAGATTGACTTGGTTTGGTTTCATGGCATATCAATCCTTGTAGGTTATTTAATGCCAAATCCAATTTATTCATATATGATAGATATATGGTTTGTAAACGCAAGTCAACAAAATGGTTCCAACTATTGTTATGTATCACTAACAATTCAAACAATTCATTTGTGTACACAGTTAAATGATCAAACAGTTCTATTTCAAACAATTCAATTTAGCATGTCATTTGTCTTCACACAGTTTAAATGTCAAACAGTTCTTTGATCCATAGATAGAATCCTATCAGGTGCTACCACTCCAGGCCAGAGTGAACCAGGGAGCAATGGCAATGAAGGAGTACTCCGCATTCCCTAGGCTCCAACATCACTGGAACCACACCATTAGATTGTTTAAGTCATATCCAGTACATTTGTTTTTTTTGGGGGGGGTCTTAACCCCCTCTGCAGAGATGCAGTCTGTTTTCTACTGTATACCCCAGCCAACTGGGCTTGATTGATTGATTGGGTTTCTTTGTTTGATGGCATATATATTTACCAATCCTTCCACATGAGCAGTATGTGACAGAAGGTCAGTTCTTTTAAGTGGATTTTAATTGTTTTCTTTCTAAATAAGTTGCCATACCAAAGTTAAAGCATGCAGTCTACCGTACTATTGACTCCTAGTTGGATGCATACCTTTCCCAAGGGTATTGGCACTATGAGAAATGCAAACAGCCCTATTCAGGTCTTAAACTCAAGTTTCCTATGACAACCATTACACCATGAGCACCTCCATAATAACCTTCATGGGTTATTTGATGCCAAAGCCATACTTGCAGAAGGGCAGTAGTGGTACAGCTTAACTCATTGTGGGGAGGGTGCAAAAGAGATGTCCATGAAGAAAATACAAAAAACATCAAAAGGAACTGTTGATTTTAACAGCATGTCAACTCATCTGGGGGTTAACTTTTTGGGAGGGGAGGTCACATTGTACATTAGGTTATTTGGTTTAATGACATATCAACCCTTGATGGTTATTCAATGCCAAATCCTCTTTATAAAAATGATTTTTAAGTGATTAGTCCATCTGTACATTTTTTTTAAATGAGTGAGCTCATTTGTTTGCACACAGTTAAACACTTATAAGTACTGTTAGCTAATAATTTTAATTTTGCATCATGTCTATTGGTTGGTTAGTTGTTTTTGTTCTTTTCGGGTCATTTAATGCCAAATTGAATTTCAAACAATTCAGTTTAGTATTTTTTTTTTTTACCAGTTTCATTACAAGACAGTTCTATTTCAAACAATTCAGTTCAGCATACACAGTTTAGTTCTATTTGATCCATAGGTGCTACACTATTTGACCCTATCAGGTGCTACTACTCCGGGCCAGAGTGGACCTGGGAGCAATGGCAATGAAGGCATACTCCACATTCCTAAAGCTTCAGTATTACTGGAACATCACGATCAGATTGTTTAGAGGCATATCTAGGCCACTCGTTGGGGGGGGGGGTTCTTACTCCACTGCAGAGAAACTGTTGGTGTATTCTACAGACCCAACCGACTGGGCAATCTGGTCGATTGGTTATGTCAGGTTATTTGGTTTAATGGTCTATCAACCTTTGCTGGTTATTTAAAGCCGAATCCTGTTTATACAGAGAAACAGGATTTTCAACTGAACAGTTTGAGGGTAACTACTTTCAAACAAGTTAGAGTTCATTTATTTGCACACAGTTAAATGGTTTCAAGTAATGACTGCCGTTTAAATATTTTTGTACTGTTGATATCTCGTATTCCTACCTATAATCTAATTTACACACAGTTGTAAAATTTCATGTCTGCTTATTTAATTTTAATAACTTGTACATAATTATATAGTATCAAGAATCCACTTCTATTTGATAATATTTGTTGGTTGGGTTTTATGGCATATCACCCTTTGTAGGTTATTTAATACCAAATCCATTTTCATGAAAATGGAAATATTTCAAACAATTCAGTTTAGCATAAGAAGGCAGTTTAAATATAAGTACAGTTTGATTGTGATAAACATTTGTTTCAAGCTATTCAGTTTAGTCAAACAGTTCTCATTATCATGTCATCAGCATGGATATCCCGAACCCTCTCACCACCACTCCTATTGTCCATTGCTTCCAGCAGGTATTCAAGGGCTACATCCCGTATCTACACGGAAGTACTGTATGTAGGTTCGAGCTGGTCATCCTGCCTTTGTTCGGCTATGTGAAGTGGTCCACAGGAGTACATCACTTATGAGCTCGTCCCTACTTCTCCAGCAGCATCCCGCATGTCTGGTTTGTCTAATTTTGATAGTTTTCGTGATGGGTGGTAGGTGGCCGTACAGCTGCTGCTTTGTGGGGTGCTGCCTCCAGGACTTGTTCTCACAGCATTCTTGCATAGTTGCTGTCAAGTTTTTTTTTTCCATTTGTTTAGATAGCATCCATGTAGTGCATTCATATAGCAGCTACCGACACAACCACTGCTTGGAAAAAAATGCATTTTGTTTTATCAGTCAGGTCTGACTTCCATATGACCGAGACATCAACTAGCAAAGGCATGGTCAACTATCGATTGGCTGTCTCGGTTGATAAGACACTGTTTTCTAGGTAGGTGAACTTGTCAACTAGTTTCAGAGAGCTACCATTTAGTGTGGATATGTCACCTGTTTGATTAAAGCACATATATTCCGTCTTGTGTGCATTGACATAGAGGCCAATGCCTGCAGTGGCTCATTCCAGACTATGTATCAGGTTTTTGGGTTGGGCAGGTGAATTTGCCAGAAGCGCTGTCATTGGCATAGTCGGCGTCGATAATTTTTTTTCTCAGGGTACCTTCTGCTTCTTTCCTTTGTTAGCTTGAGACCATTTTCTTTGATTTTATCAATAGATGATCTAAGCACGTAGTCTAGACAGATGATGAAGAGGTATGGGGCCAGTGTGTCTCCTTGCAGTACACCTGCTACAATGTCGAAGTAGTCTGTGTCTCCATCTGGGGAATAGACTTTTACTTTGGCATTTCGATTTAGAATCATTATGGCTGCCACTGTTTCTTTTGGTAGGCTGTAAGCAAGTAGAATTTGCTCCATGTTTACTCTGTGAATGGAGTCAAAGGCCTTGGTAAAGTTGACAAATAATATTGTTGCCTGTAGATTTTTTTTTGTACGTACACCTTAAAAAATTTGCTGGATAGTCAAAATTTGTGACGTCATGGATCTATTTCTTGGGAAGCCATTTTGGTTCTTCCTAAGTATGTTAATTTTGGGTTCTATGCAGTTGCATAGTAGGGAATTGTATATTTTGGCCGCAATGGATGTAACTGTTATACCTTGGTAGTTCTTGGCTAATCCAAGGTCACCCTTTTTAGGGAAAGGGAGAATGCATCCCTTCATCCATCTGTCTATAAGGTTTTGATTATATACGGCATTACAGTGTTGGAGCAGTATGTCATCAAATTGTCTGGTCTTCCATACTTCTGGGGAAATTTCATCAAGCCCTGCTGCTTTTCTATTTTTATTTTTTCTAAGTACCGAGTCGAGTTCTTGAGTAAACAGTCCAAGTTTGATGACTAATTGCTTACTTATAATTCTCGAAATGCTGTTTCCATAGGTGTATTTGTTCTTGTTGGTTAGTAGCTTTCAGTTTAGCTTTCCCAATGCTCTTCCTTCCGCTCCCTTTATTCATCATTTGCCATGCTATCCTAGATTGTCCATCTTCAACAGAGTCTCTAATCTTATCAATCTGATTTTATGTATTCTGTCTGTTCTTTTAAGTATGTTTGCTTATTCATTTTGTGCCTTTTTTTTTTCTTTTCTTTTTTTTTTTTTTAAGTTTAAGGGCATGGTTGGGTTCTTCCTATTGCATCTGGAGGCAGTTTTCATGTCTGCACGCTTTTCTCTAACCACTAATATCTCCCATGGGACTCTAGATTTAGTTCTTTGTTTAGTTGGTATGTATTCCACAGCTGCTTCTAAGTGGGCATTGACAAAATTATCATATTTGTCATTTGGAGTATATATGTTTCTGTCTTCTCTTGTAGTGCATCAAATTTGTTTCTTAGTGCTATTGCATATTTATCTCTAATATCCCTGTTATCAAGCAGAGCTCAGTCATAGTGAATGATGGTCATTGTTCAGGTTGCATTCTTTCATAGGCTCAGTCATATTTTTATTGTGACAATTCGGTGATCAGAGGAGACACCCTTGAATGGGGAGTAAGCCTCACAATTCACTGCACTATTATTCCATTTCTTGTTTATAAAGTAGTCTGTGTTTTAGTATTGTTTGTGTATGTGTAGGTCCATTGTTTTCCCCTCCCTTTTTTGAAAGTTTGTATTGAGGCATGTTAATCTATTTTCTATTGTGAAATCTGTTAGATGTTCATCTGTTTGACGAGTTGTGTAGGCTGAATTTGTAGCTTCCATCCCCCCCCCGGTTTGGGCATTCATGTCTCCGCCAATGACGAGAACGTTGTTTCAGGATGCCATGAACAAGAGAGGATACCTCATCATAGAAGGCGATGAGTTCAGTTTCTTCACTAACATTGGTAGGGCTGTAGCAGGAGATGATTGTGCTGAGGTTGCCATTAAAAGTAGCTACCATCATCCTAGGGTGTACTTTTACAATAGAAAATTAAGATTTCCAAAAGACATTTCATATAATAAACTAAGGTTTTATATTGAAAAATTCTCAATTAAAAAAATAAATAAATCTACTTACATAAAACACCTGGCCAACATTTAACCCTCCCCCAGGTGAGCAAGCAAGGTCACCTAACTTCATGGTATCTTTCACCTGGAAACAAAAATAAACATTTTCACTTGCATTTTATGTACAAGAAGTCCCTTAGTCAATTTATAGACAATGCGGAAATGAGAGAAGAGTTGTATAACAAGTTTTTCTCATCTTATTTGTTTTGGGAGTCATAGTGGTATCCAAGGATTCTACTTACCAATTTTCTGGTGAGTCTGTTTTTATCATTAATCAAATAAACTGCCTTGTCAACAGCTGAAAGACCCACAACTGCACGGGGAGCACCTTTCAACTGAATTTCCACATTTGTCATTGGATGATACACTTTTTGGGGGGGTGAGGTGGATAGTCTCAACTAGCAATGGAAAAGAAAGGAATTCTAATTCTAGGAACAGCGAACAAACTATTTAAAAATATAAAAAAATAAATATTTTTAAAAACTCAAAATCTAATTTTTTAAAAATGAATAAATTAAATAACCAACATACAAAAAATTCAAATAATGTAAAAAAAAAATAAATAAATAAATATTCCATTGATTACTGTCACCTTACTTGTGCAAAACTTTGTTGGTCTTTCAGATCAACTACAATTGAATAACCAATTCAATCCTTGCTAGGCATCCATACTTGTGGCCTTGTGCTAAATCTAAGCTGAGCTCATTTTTAAGGCACCTCAGGTGTTATAGTTATCTAGCTAGGATAGCAGACCATTATAAGTGAATTTGATTCTCACTGGATTCTCAATATTTCTGGCCTTGCAAATCACAAACTAAACTTTACTTAGTAATAATTTACTAAGCTAAATTTCATTTTATGGCATATCAACCATCCTAGGTTATCTAATGCCAAATTCAGTATATATATAATTCATAAACAAACCAAAGTTAAATGGTTCCAAGTATTGCCATGTATCACTAACAATTCAATTAAACAGTCATTTATTTACATACAGTTAAATGATCAAACAGTTCCATTTCTAACAATTCAATTGAGCATAAGTCATTTGTTGGCACACAGTTTAAAATATCAAACAGTTCTATTTGACCCATAGATAAGACCCTTTCAGATGCTACCACTCCAGGCCAGAGTAGAACTGGGAGCGATGACAATGAAAAGGTACTCCACATTCCCTAAAAGTCCAGCATTACTGGAGCTCTACCATCAGATTGTTTAATGTTTTAATCCAGAAAACTCATTTGGTGTTGGGGGGGCAGGGATTCTTACCCATCTGCAAAAATGCAGTTGGTGTATTCTACAGCCGCATCCAACTGGGCTATTTACTAAGCTTAGTAATCATTTTTAGTTTTCTTACCGTTAAATAAAAAAACCTAAGCAAACATCCTCTTAGTGTACTAATTCCATAATTTTTAGCAGTAAAAGTCATTTAGCACAAGACTAATATTGCAAAAAGATTCATATACAACTTCAAAATTGATAGAATGTGGAACAATACCAATCTTGTATCAAAATTTTGTTTATTTGGAGGTAAATAAGTGTTAAAATAATAAGGGTGGCCTGAAAAGTTTATATAACGTCATCTCTACTGTTGATTTCTAGAGACAACCGGTATAAATTAGTGAAAAATGGAAATAAATTCAACGAGATGTAAATATGGAAAAGTAATATATTCAGGATATATTCATTCATGTGTAGTTGATATGCCAATGTTAATGTTTCATTTTTTTCTTTAAATCTTCTTCAGAGCAATGCTAAAAAGTTATTTTCCAATAAAAAAAATTAAATGAAAAATTAGAAAATTCTTAGCCTTTTGTAGCATTCCATTTCAAAATATGACATAATTACTGTTTGAAAATTTCTATTTGGTTTTTATTCTATTTTTTTTATTTATTTATTAGAAGTTTCCAAACTTTAATTATGTCATACACATTCTGAAATGAAATAAAGCGAAGAATTATTTCATCTTTACATTTGAAAAGAGTCTTTTCATATTATAAGACATCACATAACATGAAGATGGTTAAAAAAAAAAAAAAAAAAAAAAAAAAAAAAAGGGAGGAAACTACTTAAGTAATTGATACTCACCAAAAAGTGAGCAGACAGTCAGATGCTACTCATGTCATTATCATTCCAGCAAATAATTCTACACAATGAGATTTTCTTCATTGAATGAAAGTTTTAGCCTTATTTCTCTTTTGATAATTAGTATTAGGTTCAACAGGAAATGGACACGGCGATACAAGTTCAAATCCTGGACGAGACCGATTTCATTTCACATCGCACTAATACCCTTGGGAAAGGTATGAATCCAATTATTCTCCCTCCAGCTATGGGTAAATAGTAGGACAGACTAGGTTCTTCAGCCTTGGTGAGGCAACTTGTCTAGGAGAAGGAAAACTGAATTCAAACCTGTTAAACTCCGCTTAAAAATTGACCGTGTGTCATATCCTGCCCGAGCGGAGGGGTTGGTAAATATGATTAGGTTCATCAGGAGACAATGTGCACCATTTTGGGGGGCCTTCCTCACAAGTTTTATTTGCATACCAGGCTCCCTTCATTGAATATGAATATATATCATTGAGGCCCTATTATATTGTTGTGCAGACTCAGAAGTGCAACGGCAAAATGCGATTTGGAAAGAAAAAAATCTGCATGCATCATGAGAATATTGCATGAATCTTATTACACATTCACGATCAGGTTTTGGTTTAATGATCTTTATTTTTACTTGTTCCATATCCACATGGAACTCTTTTCCATTACTTAAAAAAAAAAAAAAAAAAAAAAAAAAAAAAAATTGTTCCAGATGGGTATGGAACGAAAGAAAATTGTGTAAGTCAGCATAATATACATATATAAAAAATCCTTTGAATATATTGTTTTTATATTTACATATAAATGAGCAAAACGTTTCTTCAGACATATCTGACAAGCAAATATGAAGGTAGCCCAACCGAAAAGCCCCTAGCTTCAGCTGGGCTACCTTCGAGTGGGCAAGCTGCAACATTGACACCTTTAATACCCTTGTATAGCACTAGACCTTGCTGTCCAGTTTAAGCTACAATCAGGCATATGTGCCTTGACCCAGATTTGGGTCCAAGTCCAGCTAGGTTCATCAGGCCCACATTGCACTAAGTGGGTTGATAACCAGCATAATCCAGCAGGGTTCGAGTCTTGACTTGTGCTCGACCTTGCTCTCCCCTAAAACCCCCACCTATAATTGACCTTCGGGTCATTGCCTCTCACCAGACAGGACTTGACACAAGGTCAGAGACAAATATGCACCTTCTCAGGTGATGTAGGATACAAAGTTTCTGAGAGGGATTAAATAGAGTTACTCACCTCTGGGCCACCACATATGTCAAGTACCTTAAAAGACCGAGAGTCAGCCACAACCTCATTCCGTCGTGCATAATAGGCAATTACTCTCCCCACTGGTATCATATCACTGGTCACCTGAAATCTGACCTGCCATGTTCCTTTATTGTATGGGAGAATATCATATTGGAGAATTTTACTCTTGCCAATGATCTGGAGAAAAAAAAAAAAAAAAAAAAAAAAGATAAGTACAGCTGAAAGACTAGTTGGAAAAAAGGGTTATTTTCTTAAGTCTTAGAGAACCAAGAAAAAGGAACCAGATAGGTGAGTGCATATATACAATATTTGACAGCATATAAAAATGCACCCCACTTTCAACAGGGCAAATCAAGGAGAAAAAAAAAAAATTACTGATATTGAATATGATGAAATCAATATAATAAATATTATCAATGATAACACAATCTGCATAATAGCTTTTTAAATAATGAAAATAAGTATATGAAAGTTACTCTAAAGTCTAAGCTAATAGAAATTACAAGGTAGCTAATTTTGGCTGGCTATCGAGAATTTTAAACCTACATGTGGCATATAAGACATAGGGGAATTTTAAGAGATCTTTTAGTAAACAAAAAAAAAATTTGCCATCAAATATGCCAAAAAAATTTACTGTCAAATATGGTAAATTTGACAGTTTCAAGTATTCCTACCAAATACTAAAAATTTATACACAATTATATATCTTCAAGTAACAATTCCTATTAAACAATAATTTGTATTCTCTTCAAAATAACTTTTTATTTGCATATTTCAGATATTAGTTCTTAAACTAACAAATTTTCATGGGTACAGATATTACACACTGATCCTAGGCAGAGGAGCTACCTACATGTAAATGTGATTTATGACTAGCACTGATAGTATTAAATATAAATATACCATGTAATAAAGGGAAGTCTTATAGTATATTCTGGATGTTGTCACTTGCATTGTAAGGAAATCTCCAACCTTAAAAGAGAAAAAAAGATTCAAAGACAAAAATTAGTGAAGGCATAAGGTGTGAGTATATTACACACACACACAAAAAAAAAAAAAAAAAGCAAATCCAACGAGCAGCAATGATCGCCACCGATTCTTGTATTGCACCTCCCTACTTCCTCAAACCCACTTTTATCAAGTCAGAGACCACCTCATTTGCATACAAGCAGTGATAATTTGCACGACTTTGCAAGATCAGATGGTTATAAAAAGTTGCAGGCGCCATCTTGAATTTCTTTGTTTCAAGGCCTGACTGAACAATGCACATGCGAGGTCGCTTAAAGGTAAGCCCCCCCCCCCTTCATTTTCACAATTTTTGCCACAAATGTCAAATCGTTCTTTTACATATATATTAAATACATAGGATCTGTAAACATTTTGTAGATACACAGTTAAATGATCAAACAGTTCCATTTCTCACAATTCAGTTTAGTATAAGTCAAAAGTTAAATGGTTCTAAGTATTACTATGTATAACGAACAGTTCAATTAAATATCGGTCATTTGTTTACACACAGTTAAATGATCTGTCTTATTTCAAATAAGTCAATTTAGCATAAGTCATTTGTTTTTAGTTTAAATGTCAAAGTTCTATTTGATGCATAGATAGGACTATCAGGTACTACCACTCCAAGTCAGAGTGAACCTGGGAGTGACAGCAATGGAGGGGTACTCCACATTCCCCAAAGCTCCAGTATTACTGAAGCCTCACCATCAGTGTCATATCCAGGACACTCAATGGGGGGGGGGAGTCTTACCCCTCTGTAAGGATGCAGTCAGTGTATTTACCGCTTTACCTAAACAGGTCAAGGAAGTGGTGAAGGATTCAAATTAGGATATCAGGTTTCAAGAATGTGGACGATTAAAAAAAAAAAAAAAAAAAAAAAAAATTAATTAGTGTGATTATAGGTCTCACAAAATTATCCTTCAGTTGGAAATTGCTTTATTCCCCATGTTAGAACATTTTAAATATATTGCTCTAATAAAAATCTTGCAATATGGTAATTTGAGACAGACAGACACCTTTCTGGAAGGGCAGGATGTGACATTAAGTCAATTTTCTAAAGCAGGGTTTAACAGGTTTGAATTCAGAGTGTTCCTTCTCATTGACAGGTTCCCCATACCAAGGCTAAAGCACTTAGTCTGCCCAACTATTTACCCATGGCTAGAGGGAGGATAGTTGGATTCATGCCTTTTCCAATGGTTTTAATGCTCTATCAAATGCAAACAGTCTCATCTAGGATTTGAACTTGGGTCATTTACCATTACACTGTGAGTAATGTATATATAACTTTTTTCCAATCCTTTTTCCATATCAATTTCTTTCCAAGATAAACAATTTTTACATTATTGAAAAAGACCTGAAAAAATGTTTTGATAAAATTTTTTAAAGTCCTGTGACATTATTTGAATATGTAAAAATGATTTAATTAGTTTTGGTAATTTGTGTTAAAATATTGAGCCAATTACAAAGACTCATGATTACAACAAATAATGACTAAACTTTAAATAGTTTAGTTGAATTATTGAAATTTTTAAAAATTTTGGTAACGTTTAATCAAATAGATTCATTTATCAATGACAAATCTAAAAACCAAGGCTTCTCAAAATGGTCCATGAGATCTCTGGGGGGCAGCAAATAAAATTTTGGTTTGGCTTCATTTTATGGCATATCAACCATTGTAGATTATTCAATTCCAAATCCATTTTATACATATAAATTGTTTTATTTCAAACAATTCAGTTTAGCATAAGTACAATTTTTCATTTACACACAATGGTTAGTCGTTTGGGTTTTATGGCATATCAACCTTTGTAGGTTATTTAACACCAAATCCATTTTTATGCAAATAATTAGTTCTAGTTCAAATAATTCAGTTTAGCACAAGTACATAGTTTAATCGTAAAAAAAAAAAAAAAAAAAAAAAAAAAAAAAAAAATTCTTTCAAGCCATTCAGTTTATTCAAACAGTTCTAATTCAGTTTAGTATAAGTATAGATTTTGTTTACACAGTTAAATATCAAAACTGTTCAATAAATAATTCAGTTTAGTGTAAGTACAGTTTCAATCTTCAGGGCTATATTCTGTAAGACCTGCCGGAGGCAATAAATGATAGGGAGAAGTGGCGAGAGAGGGTCAGGGATATCCGTGCTAGTGGCACAACATGACAGTTTCAATGTCAAAAACAGTTCCATTTCAAACAATTTAGTTTAACATAAGTACACAGTTTAATTGTCAAAAACATTTCTATTTCAAGCCATTCAGTCTTGTCAAACAGTTCTAATTTAAACAATTCAGTTTAGCATAAATATGCAGTTTAGTTTTATTGAACCCATACATACCTGGAACCGCACCATCAGATTATTAAGTGTCATATCCAGGACACTTGTTGGCGGGGAGGTCTTATGCCTCTGCAGAGGTGCAGTTGATGTATTCAACAGCCCCAGCCAACTGGGCAATACACTGACTTAATGTCCAAACAGTTTTTATTTCAGATAATTCAGTTTAGTGTAAGTACATAGTTTAGATGTCAAAATGAACTATTTTGAGCAATTCAGTTTAGCATAAATACAGTTTAAATACAAAAAACAATAAACTCAAGAAACCCCAGTTTAGTTCCATTTGACCCATAGATAGGACCCTTATCAAGTGCTACCACTCAGGGCCAGAGTGGACCTGGGAACGATGGCAATGACAGGGTACTCCACATTCCCCAAAGCTCCAGCATCACTGGAACCTCACCATCAGATTGTTTATTGTCATATCCAGGACACTTGTTGAGGGGGTGGTCTTACACCCACTGCAGAGATGCAGGTGGTATATTCTGCAGCCCCAGCTGATTGGGCCAATAAAATCTTGGCTGAAAGAATAAAAGCATAGCGGTTCACTGAGGATGAATGTATTAGTTTATATTTATAAATCCCTTTACAACAGGAGAATAAAAATCAGTGATCACATCGACCAATTGCTAGATGTCGTACACCTGACAAAATGTCTCATTGGGTGTAATGGCCACGAGTACTGCAATTCATATACGACCTATTCAAAACACATGGATCATTTAAATGAATGAATAATCTGACAGACTGAAAGTAACGTTTGAGAAGCCATGCGAAAAAGACATTTTTTGTCCACTCACCATGAATCCATCTAGCGTGGTGTTGAGGGAAATAAGCAAGTAGGTATCTGTTCCTGATTTTGAAGCAGAAACCAACCATTGTTCTTGGATTTGGTCAGTTGAATCAAGATGCTGGTCAGCAGAAGTCAGCTAGAATTCAAAAAAAGAATTTACAAACAAATGAATATTATGAGGGTTATTTAATAAGGAAATTTTTTTTTTAGCAACAAAAGAGATAAAAAAAATTTTTTACACCATTTTTAAAATACACTTTCTTTTTTAAGTAGAGGAATTATATTGTGAATCGAATTACCATGACCAGAAAATCCGGTAAAACACTTACACACAACATACGGAAACACTGGACAGCTGTTTCGACCTCATTAGGTTTCATCAGCAATGTATGCCGTGATCTCCACCACTGGAGATCGAACCAGTGACCACAGATTACAGAGGTGAAACTCTACAACTGAGCCATCAGTCCATATCACACACAAGTGATGCCAAATTAACTAGTCATGGTAATTGTACGGCCAATTAACCTGAATGTGTATTGCAAGTTACATCCATACTATTTATCCTTCACTTGAGGTCATAATTACGTGGATGCATATTTCTAATCCTCTTGGGAAGACATGGCCCTGGGGGGTGACCGTGTCCTCTAAAGAATACGGATAGAACTTGCATCTGGAAATTTAGAAAGACAAGAGGACAGCAAAAAAACTTTAGTATATTGTCAGCCGAAATTTGAATAAACAACAGTTCTGATTGATTTTAATGGCATGTCAGCCCATCTAGCATTATTTCATCCCAAGAGGTTAGGGAATTGTATTCATCGAACATTTATACTTACATTTTTTTGTGTAGTTGTTTATTAGATTTTTTGCACACAGTTATGATATTGTTGTATACCCGGATGAGACAAGACAATGACTAATGTATAAAAATATAATCTTGTTTATCACGAAAGGTGTGAAATAGTTACACGAGGAGTGAGAGAGTCAGGATAGACTGGGAATTGCTAAGATTTACACCACAGAGTATACGATATCTTAAGAACATTTCTTCGTTCTGCCTCCACAAGGCCAAGTTAAAACATTTAATCATTTTAGTTTCTTCTTAGTGCTTCTTTAACAAGACTGGTACAGGTCGATTCAACTACAACTTTGCTAGGCACTTCTGTTTTCTTTGGGGGATCATTCCCATTTTTTGATTAGCGAGTCACGTACATTTCAGGTTTTTTCTTCAACTCTCAACCCAGGGCAGCTTAATATCTAGTCACACTTCTGCCAACTCCCTTCTCTCACTGACCCCAGGGCTGAAATCTTCTGTCGTTACATATTTTTTCAGACACCCATGCACTCAGGTAGTGTAATCGTTAACAAGCAAGACTAGCAAACCTTCATGAAAGAGAGTCTCATTGGGTGTCTCATTCATTCGGCCTTCTGCTACATCTAAGCAAAAAGCATAGTAAATTACTAAGCTTCTTTCTGGCATGCTACTCACACAATTCCCACAGCATTTCCAGTCTTGTTTACCTTAAGACAAGTGCATCCTGTTTATTGATATCCCCGTAACTTACGTGGTCTGTCATAGGTCAAATAGATAAAGACATCAAGTTATCCTATCAAATACAAATAATTTGCATACAGTTATAGCATATCCTGTCATCTAGTTTCAAATAATCATTCATATTTAATAATTTGTTGTCACTCAGTTATATGGTTTTAAGTAACTAATAATAATTCTTAAACAATTATAACTTCAAGTAACTATTCTTAATGCAAATAATATTCAGTTATATGGTTTTAAGTAGCTAATAACAATCCTTAGTAAACAATTATAGCTTCAAGTAACTATTCTTGACATGACTTATTATAGGGCATCAAGTATTCCTATCAGATAGCAAGTTTTAAACAGATCCATTTGACTCCTAGATGGGGTCATAACAAGAACTACCACCCTCCATCAGAGTGGACCTGGGAGTAAAAGCAATGAAGGAGTTCTCATACTCCTCCAGATCTCCAGAACTGGAGCTACTCTATAAAATGTAGTTTAGATGGTTTGATTTTTTTTTTTTTGTTTAATGGCATATCAACCTTTGTTGGTTATTTAATGCCAAATCTATTCTCCTAGAAGAACAGTAGTGGTACTATTTAATCCATAGCCGGGAGGATAAGGGGGGTTTATACCTTTCCCAAGGGTATTTGTCTGAAAGTGCACGATTGGAATATGAACTCTCTTACTAAAATTCTGCAGTCCATCGCTTTAACCATTACGCCACGAGGACCCCCCCTGCAGTTTAGAGTCATACCCAGGACACCCATTCTGGGCGAGTCTTACCCCTTTTGCAGAGGATACAATTATAAGTACTACCAACAGTTCTGAGAAGTTAGACATTACAAGAGTGAAATAACTAAGACAAATTAACTTATATTCCGGGCGTGCATGGTGTAATGGAGAAAATGGACAAGGTGACCAGAGTTCAAATCCTGGATGAGGTTGATTGCTTTCCACACAGTACTAATACCTTTGGGAAAGGTATGAATCCAATTATCCTCCCTCTAGCTATAGGTAAATAGTAGGGCAGACCGGGTTCTTTAGTCTTGGTGAAGTAACCAGTCTAAGAGAAAAACTGAATTCAAACTTGTTAAACTTTGCTTTAAAAATTGACTTTGTCACATCCTGCCTGTATGGAGGAGATTTTATATATATACACACACACACACACACACACACACACACACACACACACACACACACACACTCCGAGTGCCTTTTACAACAGATTATCCACATTTGTTCCGTTTTGGTTGGGTTAGGTTTTATGGCATATCTTGAGGGTTATTTAACACCAAATCCTGTTTATGTATATATTAAGTATATATGATTTGTAAGCAAGTATAGTTAAATGGTCAAACAGTTCTATTTCTAACAATTCAATTTAGCTTAAGTCATTTGTTTGCTCTTTATTTTTAATGTTAAACAGTTCTATTTGACCCATAGATATGACCCTATCAAATGCTACCACTCTGGGTTAGAGTGAACCTAGGAACAATGGCAAGGAAGGAGTACTCCACATTCCAAGTCTGGAGCCTCACCATCAGATCGTTTCATATCATATCCAGGACACTCTGGCGGGGGGATCTTACCTCTCTGCAGAGATACAGTGAGTGGTGTATACTATAATTCTACAGCCCCAGCCGAGTGGGCCACAAGACATTCGTTGGGGGAAGGGGTCTTACCTCTTGGCAGAGACGCAGTCAATGTATTCAACAGTCTAAGCCAACTAGGCTAGTTATCATAGTCTATTCCCATTTAGACAGACTAGGTAAGATTTGGCCTATTAGCAGGCCAACTATATTTTTGTAGTCTAACCCAGAATTTTGAACTAAAAATCTTAAGGGCAAGGTTGTATGCCAGATCAACTTGTATGCTTCTATTTACAGTGGGTGTAATAAAGATACAAAGATTTTAAAAAAAATATTTCCTGCTATTTCAGTCTAAGTATTTTTATCTTAAAGCTCTTTACATTTTGAAGTCAAGTTTATTGGCATTATATCTCAGCAACAAAACAACAGTTGGACATGTTTATTGGAATTGGTTATTGTTAATCTATTCAAAGAAATGATGGCAAATCTTCATCCAAAAGAAACCACGTGTAGATATTAAAAGAGATTTGTAGAGATCTAAACCCAACCACTCAATATCTTCTGGATTTGTCAATACAGTGGTTTGATTTCTTTGATTAATGGCAAATCACCTCATGGGTCATTTAATGCCAAAATTTGATTCACTCTTAAATGGTTTGGTTGGGTTTTATGGCATATCAACCATTGTAGGTTATTTAATGTCAAACCCTCTTTATACATATATATGATTTGAACACCAAGACTCTCTGGAAAGACAAAGTGACTCTTCAGAAAGTTGGAGTGATATCCTGGAAAGACAAGAATTTAACAAATATAGAGAGGACAATGAAAGGAAAATACCCTCAGGGTGTCTGTAGCAGGGAGGGAGAATATATCACCCATCATACTTGCTCATACGGTAACAATCTGGATATGTACCCGGCTACAACATGTGATTGTGGCAGAAAATTCAACAGCTTGCGAGGGTCACGAATCCACAAGGCACGCTGGTGCAAACAACGTAATTCTCCTACTGGAGAATGTAAATCGAATGATGGGCATATGAATCAGGATTACCTCCCACAGTATTCGCAAGCCCATTGCTGAGCGTCAGCGTCCTGGAGACATTCCTGGCAAGCCAAAAATTTAGTGGCCCAAGGGTAAAAAATAGCTACTTGGACAAACTTCGACCAGGAGCTTTCTTTTTACTCACCACCCATCTTGAGGGCCCCATTGATCAACAAATAACATCTTTCAGCAGAATTATATATTCTGTTTGTCTCGAATGCTTTTGTGCATTAACGCATAAAAGAACTGAAGGAAAAACGAACCGAATAGATGACAGGTATAGAAGGGATTTCAACATGAACGAAATACACGTGGAACCATCATTCCTGTGTGATTACACAAAATTAAGAAACAGTTGCTTGACATCAATGGCCAAAAGTAAACGCGTTTTTAAATCACAAACTGCACTAAAATGAAGATGAACGAACGTCCAATGTAATGTCTGCTTTTAGTTGACCTGGCAAATATATAGATATATATTTCTTTTAAATACCCTGTCAAGTGGCAAAAACTGCTTGGTAGCACCAGGAGTAGCAGTACTGCCTTGAGCTACCAAAACTTATCACCCTGGTTGGTGGCTGATGAGGACAGGGTATCACATGTGCCTTCACACGTATGATGGAAAAAAAAAAAAAAAAAAAAAAAAATTGTAATCAGTTTTTAGATAACATTTTTAAAGGAGTTGTTTGCATGAAGTTAAAGGGTTCCAAGTTTTCTTACATGAATAGTTTTATTTAGTATTAATTATGTGTTTGCCTTCACTTAAATGGTTTCAAATATTGCTATTGAACAGTTTTATTTGCACACAGTTAAGAGTTTCAAGCATTGCTAATCAACACTAATAATTCTATTTCAACATTACTCATTTGTTAGAATGCAATTAAATTGTTCAAGTATTGCTGTTTATCACAAACAAAAACATTAAAACATCAGTTATTTGTTTACACAGTTAAGTGTAAAAACTGTTCTATTTCTAACTTGAAATAACGTCAGTTGTTTGTGCTCAGTTTAGATGTCACAGTTCCACTCGACCCATAAACAGGACCCCATCAGGTGCTACCACTCTGGGTCAGAGTGAACCTGGGAGCAATGGCAATGAAGGGTTACTTCATATTCACCAAAGACCAAGAACTAGAGCCTTATCATCAGATTATTTAATGTCATATCCAGGACACTCATTATGGGGGTGGGCAGAGTATTACCCTTCTGCAGAGATGCAGTTGGTATATTCTACAGCTCCAGCTGACTGGGCTACATTTCTAAATGTCTGATTTTAATCATAACTATATTTTTAATGTTCCATTACATTATATTTTGGTCTATAATCATTTGTTTTAACACATTTATATAATATCAAGTATTTCAATCAAATATAAATAATTTGCTCACAGTTGTGCAGGTTATGTATTTAATACTAATAATTTATGCACAATTATATGGTTTAAATATGGGACATTGGCATGATGGTTAGAGTGTTTGCCAATGACCCAGGAGATCTGGGTTCAAATCCAGGTTGAGTCATACCAAAGACTCGAAAACGGTGCTTGATGCCTCCTTGCTTAACACTCAGCAATATGAGGTTGGGCTCAAGGAGCAAGCCAAGGAAAGGAGTAGCGCCCTCCCCTATACCTTGGTGTAGTAGCTATTGAAAAAGGAGCCTTCAGATCATCCTCAACTAAGGTCGCCAACTTTATATGGTTTAAACTGTTCCTTTAAAAAGGACCATTTGGTTTCAAGTATTCCTATCTAACACCAATAATTTGAAAGTAATTGCAAGTGGTTCCAAGTAATTTATATTGATAATTAGTAAACAATTATAGCTTCAAGTATTCTATATCTATCTTTTGAGTGTTCTCCTCACTCTCCGATTGTATTCTTAATACAAATAATTTGCTCGCAATTATGTTATCAATTATTTCTATCTAATACATAATTTTTAAACTGATCAATTTGACTCACAGATGGCAACCTAACAGGCGCTACCACTCCAAGTCAGAATGGACCTGGGAGTAATGATGAAGAACAGGTATTCCATACTTAAAGCTCCAGAATCATACAAAGGACGCACTTTGTGAGGGGGGGGAGGTCTTACTCTTCTATAGGTAACAGCATATTTTAATACCCACTAATAAGATGATCACGGTCAGAGAGGCCTTAAGAGTAATAGCAATGAAAATGGTCACAGAAACTGGAGCCTCACCATCCGGTGGAAGTTTAGTGTCATTCACAGTATACTACTACTTTTTTGGGAGGGAGCGAGTCTTGCTCATCTAAAAAGAATGCTGTCAGCATATTTTACACCACACCAACAGAGCACTATTATAATGCCTACAATGGGTGTTTTTCTACTAAAGATCAACGGGGTGGGGGAAGGCTCGTGGTGTAATGGTTAAAACGCCGGACTGCAGAATCATAGTAAGCGAGTTCAAATTCCAGTCGTGCTATTACATTCACTTTCAGACAAATACCCTTGGGAAAGGTATGAACCCTCTTATCCTCCAAGCTACGGGTTAGATAATACCACTACTGTTCTTCTTGAAGGATAGATTTGGCATTAAATAACCCAAGAAGGTTGATATTCCATTAACAACAAAACAAAGAAAGAGCAACAGTTGTGTTGTACATTAGTGGAAGTTAGTAAACTTGTTTTTATTAGTACTTGTAGTATTCTGTTGAAAGTTGTATCCTTAGTCTGGGGGTTAGGCAACTGTATCAGTGTTTTAGTTGGTTGAATCATAAATATTAGTTATCTACATAATAAAACAGGAAGCAGTAAAACTTATGTCCTTCATTTTAAAACTGATCTTTGATAAGATCTAAAACAGAAGTAACCTGATCCAAGATTATCTAGTCTCTCATAGCCTTGCATCAGCCAATCACACACACACACACACACACACACACACACACACTATAGTGGTTCGTTTCATTTACAACATTAAGTGATAGCTATGAAAACTATACGCTTAGTGAATGCCCATTTGGTGTTTGCTGTATACAAGACATAACCTGTGTGAATTATATATGAAGTAATGAAAATACTTCATCTCAGAACTTCAGACAACATAAATGAAGACAATAGTTCAAAAGTTTGGTTTGGTGGCACATCATTGTAGGTTATTATGTCAAATCCATTTTTATACATATAAACAGTTCTATTTCAAACAAGTCAGTTTAGCATAAGTATGCAGTTTAGTTCTATTTGATCTATAGATAGGACCCTATCAGGTCCTACCACACCAGGCAAGAGTGGACCTGGGAGCAATGGCAATGAAGGGATACTCCACATTCCCCAAAGCTTTAGCATTACTGGAACCTCACCATCAGATTGTTTAGTGTCATACCCAGAACACTCATTGGGAGTGGGTCTTACCCCTCTGCAGAGAAGAATAACTGCCTTGTCATTGTAAGAAATGGAATTATCCAGCTGAGTTCAAATCCTGGACAAGATTTTACTTTTCATTTCTCACTAATGCCCTTGGGAAAGGCATGAATCCATCTGTTCTCCCAGTTATGGGTAAATAGTAGGGCAGACTGGGTTCTTTAGCCTTGGTATGACAACCAAGTCTAGAAAAAAAGACTGAATTCCAACCTGTTAAATTCCTCTTTAAAATTGAAATTTGTATCACATCCTTTTCATAAACGAAAGGTTATATAAATACATACATTAGGGGCCAAGTGACCAGAACTCCTTATATCAGTAAACTAACCCCAGTTTCATTTTGGGTAACTCAGACAGAACATAGAAATAAAAAGAAACACTTAACTGTAATTGTGAACTGCGTCCAGAAACGAGATGTCTGAATAACGACCTGCTTGAAGCTGGTTGGGGTCTCATACAGTTGCTTAAAATACTCTGGCCTTCGAGATCTGGTAACTGCATTATATTCCAAGTAAAATGGGATATTTTGAGCAGCAGACCCATTTGCATATAATGTTTCAACCTAAAATAGGAGAACAAAACATAACAGTTAATTTCCACATGTACAAGAAATACAAAATGATTTACCAACACAGAAATATGGATAAAGGTAAATTTCTGTGTTATACTATAATGCTAACATCAAAATGGCTGACATCACATTAAATAATTTATATAAAATTAACATACAATGAGTATAGGTCAAAAAGTTTGCAATATCTATATACATGCTCTTTTCTGGAATAAATTCCAGTGTGGACCTCGTTCCCTCGGATTATTACTTGTTCCAATCCATAGCTCATTTCCTGCACTCAATGCTTCAACAAGCATTTGGGAGGCAGAAACTTAAATGGAGGAGTTCTTCACCTTGAAGGACAAGAACTGGTATCAGCCTAGAATCAAAGATCTGGCAAAAAGGTGGCTTCAGATGTGCAGCATGATAGCCTCAACTTTGACCGAGTGGCTGCTTTTGTTGTAACTTGAAAAATAAAACAAATAAGTTATCAAAATATTGCAAAACTACTAGTACAAACATACAGAATTTATTACTGTCATGTGATATCTAATTTGCATAATGATTTTCGAAAGCAAGTTTTTAAAAATAACTGCCTTGTCATTTGTTATAGTGCAATGGAAAATAGGCATTTGGTTGAAAAGTGCTCGGTGAAATCATCTGGGGATTGTAGGTTCAATTCCAACAATAGGTAAATAACAAGGAATAGTTTAAAACCTGTAACAGGTCATGGTTCATGGATTAAATAAAGGGTTTGGTTCGAAGTTCTGTGTAGGCTCCCGAGTTTGACATGAAACACCTGAAGAAGGCCAAAGGACACATCAGCCGAAACATTGAGGATTTAATAATGAAGATAAGTCTGAATACTCAGAGTGATAATAACTGGCCTTCATTATATATATATATATATATATATATATATATATATATATATATATATATATATATATATAATAAAAATACGAAATCAAAATTTATACAAGGTGACAAAAGGACACCCTGATTAGTGGAGAAATGAATGCTTTGCTATATATTATATATAGCATTCATTTCTTCACTAATCAGGGAGTCCTTTTGTCACCTAGTATAAATTTTGATTATGGGCTCTAAACTGGTAGGAACAAGAAAGAAGCAAGCTTGATCAGATACTCACATTGACTGTATAAGGCAGACCTGGTTTAAAGAATGTCTGGGAGTCAGATACGTCAAATTTGTATGGAGAAAGGACAAATTTGGCTGATGTGTCTTGCTTTGTTTCTGAGATTCCAGAATTTGTCTCAATCACTTCAGCCGATACATTAAAGGGAGTGTTAAGTGGAACTTGATTCGGAGGTAGGCGAATGTTTGCCACAACTTTGCCATCTACCAACTGGAAAATAGAAAAAAAAAAATGTTTATGAAAGAGTTTGCTTTTATTAAAATATTGCCATTATCTAACTGAACTCTAATTCCTAAAATCTTTCAACACCCTCACATCCTGAGCTCACAGGAAAAAAAAAAAAAACAACAAACAACACACACAAATACGACTTTTGCATCCTTCTCTAATACTCAGTGTAAAAAGATACATTCATACCCGTTACTATTTCATTCACAGAATAAAGCATTTTTACCAATGCCGCACCCCCTCACATGCCTACAAGCCTGAAGAATTGTCATCATCGTTACTATTAACTTGTGCAAGTACCTGTTCAGCATTCATCCATTTGGCATTTTTATGGATTATGCTACAAAATATCAGCCAAGTTTACTCTGAATAGTCTGCAAAACTTCCACTGACGGTGCATGCTGAAACCAGTTTGTAAAAAGGCTGCCGATTGGTCAGACTGTTGCCTAGGAATTTGTTTATAAACAAGGCCATGAAGTATTACAAAAATGGTAACTTGGGACATAGTGCAATGGGAAAGTATTGGAATAGCAGTACCTTCAGGTTCTAAGAGTTAATTAGATTGAAAGTTACAAAAAAAAAAAAAAAAAAAAAAAAAAAAAATGCCTACAAGTTCTGAAGTTTGTAATTCTTTTAATCCAACCAAAATTTGATGTAAATGTTTTATTTCTGTTTATTGTGCTCAGCCACCAATCACAGAGCAAGATGAACAGACTCAGAAAAGATAGAATGCTCAACTAATTTAAGCTTTACAAAAGTCCATAATTGTTTTTAAGCCAAAAACCAATTACAGACAAAAGAAATTTAATATCCACTTGACACTACCCTCACTTCTTTAGGAAGTCCCTGTGGCATAATGGCTCAAGTACTAGACTGTGGCCAAGTAGTAAACAAGTTCAAACTCCATTCACACTATTACATTCACTTTTGGACTAATAGCTTTGGGAAAGGGTATGAAACCCCTTATTCTCCTCAGTCATGGGTTAAAAAAATATTACTGCTGTTCTTCAACAGATGATTTTGGCAGAAAATAATCCATAAAAGGTTGATATGCCATTAAACAAAGAAAAAAAAAAAACCATCCCCTTGACCAATCTTGTGTTTGTATGCAATTTAGTGACCCTTTATGTCCGCTTTGTACTGCTTTTTGAATTGACAATATCCAACACACGTGGCATGATAATGTGTATTGACGTGTGTGTGTGTGTGTGTATATATATATATATATATATATATATATATATATATATATATATATATATATGTGTGTATGTATGCCGTTTCTATATATAATACCTTATAATTCCCTTAGCCAACGTAGTACACTTGTTGGCCGAGCGGTCTGATACTTAGTCAAATGTAAAGTTGGACGGGTTTCGATCCCAGCTTCAAGCGTCCTACATGTCTAGCCACACTGAAGAGTTCTGATAGAACGAAACTGTCTGTGGATGTCAAGATGGATGGATGTCAGTCTCTAAGTATGCTCATGGATGGATGTCCAAAGAGAGGGGATCTTATTTCCTGCATCTTTGAAGCAACACCAGAGTGTCCAGAAGATCTTGTCTATTTTAGTTACAGACCACACAGAGCTATGCCTGCAAAAATCTGCAAGACTGGAAGAGAAGGACGAAGTGTGTTAGTCAGTTGGGAGTGCGACTCTAGAGCAGAAGGTCAGCCAGTCAGGAGTGAGACTCCGGAGCATGGAGTCAAGAATGAAGACACAGAGCAATGAAGACGATGACCTGATGAGTCAGTATTTTTGATAGCTGTTTAGGATTTTCACAGAGTTCTCACAATAGCCATGAAAATCCATAGAATGTTAAAGAGTTCCAACTTCACTTTCCTGCGTTTGCAGTTCTAAATCCATGTTTGTCTATTTCTTCCTTCCGCCATCTGCTTGTTGTTTGGTTTGGTTTCTTTGTTTAATGGCATATCAACCTTTAGTAGTTTATTTAATGCCAAAGCTATTCTCCTAGAAGAATAGTAGTGGTACTATTTAACCCATAGCCGAGAGGATAAAGGTGGTTCATACCTTTCCCCCCCAGAGTATTTGCCAAAAGTGAACATAATAGCACGACTGAGTTTGAACTCACTTACCTACGATTCTGTAGTCCGTCGTTTTAACCATTACACCATGAGGACAACCCCGTTCTATATATTTTATTAGCTTGGGTTTTGTTTGTGTTATCCATATAAACAGACGTGACGTTCATTAAAGATGTTCCTCACCCACCTCGGAGCCCCATGCAGGGATGTACCTATGCAGAAACCCATTCAACCTAGCAGTATACTCATGATGGTGTTTGACAATTTTATTTTGTCTGAGTTTTTGTTCCCAAGATAACTACTTGCCCAGGTACAGAAAGAGCGACGAGACTTCCCATAGCATGATTGACCCTACAGCCATTGTCCTCATTTAGATTTTTACACAAATTTAAAAGAGGGCTGACATGACCACCCGATTGATTGGATTGGGCCTCTCCAATCACCTGTCTAGCCCAGTAAGGGCCAAAATGGAGTGTTGCAAGTCATGTGACTGCTCAGCCACCAGGATCCTGTCCTAAAGTTGGGGTGGGGAGGATTTTTACCTCTCTGCAGAGGTGCAGTCAGCGCATCCTACAGCCCCAGCTGACAGGGTGGAGATGAAGTAAGTTTTATCCAAATTCACATAGAGACTAACTCCTTTGGCCGCTTGTTAAAGACTATCTAGCATAGACTTGGTTTGAGCAGGTGTATTTGCTAAAAGCACCGAGTCATCCCCATAGAAACTATTACAGACCGATATCATTTGTGTCTTACTCTTAAGAGACGGTTTTCTTTCATTAGGTCTATTGACATTTTTAGCAGACTATGAATAGAAATAGTGCCCGTGGTGTAATGGTTATCATCGTAGGAAATGGACACGGCGACAAGAGTTCAAATCCTTGAAGAGACTGATTGCATTTCACATAGCACTAAAACACTTGGGAAAGGTATGAATCCAATTATTCTCCCGCCAGCTATGGGTAAATAGCAGGGCAGACTAGGTTCTTCAGCCTTGGTGAGGCAACTAGTCTAGGAGAAGGAAAACTCTGAATTCAAACCTGTTAAACTTCGCTTAAAAATTGACCTTGTGTCATATCTTGCCCGAGCGGAGGGGTTGGTAAATATGATATGATGAATAGAAATAGTGCCAATATATCCCCTTGCAAGACTTCAGTGACAATGTCAAAATAGTCCGTGTCACCATCTGGTGAGCAGACCATAGCCTACATGTCCTTATAAAGTATCATTGTAGCCATAAGAGTTTCTTTCAGAAAACCATTAGCTAGATGTATTTTGTTCTCCATTTACTCTCTCTCTCAAATCAAATTGTTTAGAGAAATCTTCAGACTGTTGCCTTGATATTTTTTGCTTCATAGGAGTTGACATATAGTAAGAAGCTGTGGATCAATTTCTTTGAGAGTTGAGCTAATTTTTCCTAAGCACTTTCTCAAATTCAGGTTAGAGATGATCGAGAAGCAGGGCATTATAAATATTCGCAACTATATCAATGAGAGTTATACTCCAGTAGTTCTTAGTGATTCTGTGGTCGTCTTTCTTCAGAAGAGAGAAAATGCAGACTTTTGTTCATTCCTCTATTGTATTTTGGTTATATACAGCATTGCACAGAACGAAAGTATGTCATCTCAAAGAAAGTTAACAGAGTAAATTGAAAAAACTCTACATAGCATTTTTACAAGTCACTTGTGAAAAGGGACAGGAAGTAAAAATGTTGATATGGACGGGGTGGTAAATGGCAAAAAAAAAAAAAAAAATGTTGATATGGACGGGGGTGGTAAATGGTCATCGCAAAAAAAAAACTCAAAATAATTTGTACTTGTCTTTAATTGGAACCATTTTGAGATGAGGCTTCTTAATCTGAGAATTAATTTTTATTTATTGCGGACTTTTTGTCCTCATCTTGGTAGTTTTGTTTTTTTTGTGTTGTTTCTTCTTTCACTACGTTTTGGCCAAATCGCGGTAAATCACCTGAAGAAGGCCAGAGGTGAAATTTGGCCAAAATGTAGTGAAAGAAACAACACACAAAAAAAAAAAAAAAAAAAAAAAAAAACTACCAAGATGAGGACAAAAAGTCTGCAATAAATAAAAATTAATTCTCAAAATAATTTGTCCAGCAGTTGATTAGGGTTTCACTATAAATTGATATGATAATATAGATCGAAAAGTGATCTTTTGTACCTAGTTGCAGCTTGGATGTCCATAGACTACAGACACACAATCAACTTTATCAAGTAGATATATAAAACACACAAAGCTATTGACTGTATTTTTATGCTTGTATACACATAAAAGTTCTGAAGACTCATTCTTTCAATCCAACCAAAATATTTTATTCCTATTTGTGCTCAGCCACAATTCAGATAATGAGATGATTAGACTCAGAATGACAAAAAGAGAAATTGGTTGCTCACTTAATACATGCTAGACAAATGAATCCATTCTAAGTAACCCATATAATGCAAGCAATTCCTCCCCCCCCACTAATTTTTTCTAGGTTAAGTACAAAAAATACACTAGTCCAACATATAAATTGATTGACGCAGCCAACATGGCTAAATATATTTCCCAAAAAGAAATTGAAAAAAAAATCTGACCTCTTGAAAAATTTCATCTTTCATCAATGAAAGAAGTCCATATGAATATTGAAGTTTCACTTCTCCTTTCACAGGTTTTCCATACAAATACCTGAAGAGGAAAAAAAAAAAAGAACACCATGAGAATGGAATGGTTTCACCAATGATCCGAGAGACTAGGGTTCAATCCCAGGTCAAGTCATACCAAAAACAAAAAAAAACCCCAAAAAACTCAGCATTATAAGGTAGGGATCCTGAAGTGTTTATATATAAGTTGTTGATATTGCCTACCCTTCTGCATTGGGCAACCACTCCATGGATTGGAGCCACAACATTGTTAAAGTTCTGCAGATACTGCACTAAGCTGAGACAAGAAACAAAGACAATTTTGATTGGTTTTATGGCATATTAACCATTCTAGGTTGTTTAATGCTAAATCCATTTTTATACTGATAAACAGGTCTTTTTCAAACAATTCAGTTTAGCAAGAGCAGTTTAACCCATATATAGGACCCTATCAGGTGCTACCACTGTGTGGACTTGGGAACAACAGCAATAAAGGAGTACTCTGCATTCTCCAAAGCTCCAGCATTACTGGAGCCTCACCATCAGATTGTTTTGTGTCATATCAGGACACTCATTGCAAGAGTCTTACCCCACTGCAGAGATGCAGTTGGTGTATTCTGCAACCCCAGCCGACTGGGCCACACAACTTTGAGGCATCTTTCTTAACAGAGGACGATGCATACAACACTTGCATTGGACCCTGTGGTGCAGCTTCTGGCAATATGAATGACCTATTCATATACCAGACTCTGGTCTGCACCCCACCTTCTAGGGTGAGCTACATCTGGTCACCGCCAACTCCTTCAACTGACTCCAGTACCAAACTCATTTTTTTCTGGGTACTGCCAACCAACTTAAATATTTGGAGTCCAAAATTCCATCACTTCCAGAAATGGACCACCCAAATTCGGATACTTAAAATGGCTTGATAATTATTCATCAGCTCACAGAGCTACAAATTATGGTAGACTAGAAAAATAAACTTCATTTTTATCTCCAACAAATACATTTACACAAAATTCATTTTTTATCACTTTTCAAAACTTAACCGGATTCTCAATTTATCAACATACATCCATCCACAACATACATATATCCATCCACAACATACATCCATCCATCCACTCTGCATAGATATGCTTGCTCTTACATGGATAAATATTCCTATATCCATATATACACATGCTTAGCAACTAGCCAACCTTTATATGGACTCTCTCTCGTGCCACATTAACAAAGACAAATGATATAAAATGCTAAGCATTTAACAAGAATCTTTTACTAAATGATAAAGAAATATATCATTCATTTTTGACTAATATTTCCTCCATTTTTAATTTCACTTGCTTTTCATCTTAGTATTAGTTAATATCCCGAATTTTGATTAGCTAATTCTTTTTCTTATTTGTTTAAATGGCATATCAACCTTTGATAATTATCTAATGCTAAAGCCATCCTTATAGAAGAACAGCAGTGATAGTATTTAACCTATAGTGGGTAGGAGTTGAGAATAAGGAGGTTCATACCTTTCACAAAGATATTCATGACTACACTCCGAACTTGCTTACTTTGAGGCTGCAGTCCAGCACTTTCAGATTTGCTAGAAGGCATTATATATAAGTCGTGAGCTCAACAGGACTCAGTGCCAGAGTGGACCTGGGAGCAATGGCAAAGAAGGGGTACTCCATATTCCTCAAAGCTCTAGCATTACTGGAGCCTCACCATCAGATGGTTTAAGGTCATATCCAAAACGCTCATTAGGGAGGGGGGTCTTACCCCCTCTGCAGAGATGCAATTGGTGTATTCTACAGCCCCAGCCAATTGGGCTGTCTTTATCAGAGATAGACATGTATTGATACTGTGACCCAACATCTTATTCTTATAGTTTTTTTTTCGTTGATGATAACTGTCACATTAAAATAACACCTTATCTCAACCATTTAGATAGTAAAATACTTTTTACTCTATTCTTAAGTTACAAATATTTTCCAAGGAATTTCTACTGTTCTTGTTATTAGAAATATTTTTAACAATTTTGTTTTAATTTAACCGAGTGGTGTTTAATGGTATATCAACCTTAGTGGGCTGTTTAAAGCCAAGTCTTATTTGTTCAATATATGATTTATAAGTAAAATTCTTAGTTGGCTTAATGGCATGTCAACCTTTGTTGGGTTATTTAGTGCAGAAGTAGAATTTTTGGAGATGAGTCTCCTAGACCGATCCAAAACATTCCAAAAACTGCATCCTCAATAAACACACTTTGAAGCCACTACGTTCTAGTGCCTTTAAAATAAAATAGGGTCGGGCATTTGTTAACCACAAGAGCAACTTAAGAATACAGTAAAGAATCATATTAAGTGCTAGGACGTGACATGAAAAGCTGACTAATCAGATTGGGCCTCTCTGACCACCTGTTTCACCTCGTAAGGACCAAGGCGAAGTGTTGCAAGTCAACTACTCAGTTGTCCAGTTAAAGACTCATCCTTGATCTTTACAAGTTTTTATCCACAGCTGACATTATCAGGGATGTGATGGGGGTCTTACCGCCCCCTGCAAAGAGGTATCCAACAGCCCCAACTGACAACGCAGTTTTCAATTTGAAAAATGATGCCCACTTACTTTGCTGTGATCGTTACTGTGACAATTTGTGTACTTCTTACAATAAATTGAGGCTCAACCAGAATCTTTACCTCAAACACAGGTAGCACTGGAGAAAAAAAAAGAAAAAAAAAAGAAACAGTTCATAGTTAAACAGATTTACATATATAAGAGCACAGTTCTGGTAATAACATTTGAATTGATTCCTATTCCTGACAATCCATTTTCTTCTAACTTTCAATGCAGACTGATAGAAAAAAATCATTCCGTATACCACAAGAATACCAGCCCAGCCCAGCTGGTGGTAGAATACACTGACTGCATCTCTGCAGAGGTGCAAAATCCCACCGCAATGAGTGTCCTGTATATGACACTAAATCTCATGGCAAGCCTCCAGCCTTGGAGAGTACCCCCTTCATTTCCATCACTCCCAGTAGTGATGGCAACATATTCGGTGTGTGTGTGTATGTATATATAAAGTAAAGTTAGCGACCATAGTCGAAGGCTCCCTTTTCGATAGCTACTACACCAAGGTGTAGGGGAGGGCGCTACTCCATTCCCAGGATTGCTCCACTTTACCCTTGAACCGTACCTTATAATGCTGAGTGTTAAGCAAGGTGGTATCAAGTACCATTTTTAAAGTCTTTGGTATGACTCAACCTGGGATTGAACCCAGGTCTCCCGGGCCATTGGCGAACACTCTAACCGCTGGGCCAATGTCCCGGTTAATATATATATATATATATATATATATATATATATATATATATATATATATATATATATATATATATATATATATATATATATATATAAAAATCATTATGTTGCGCCATCAGCATGGATATCTCTTGCCATCCCTCCCTATCATCCATTGCTTCTGGCAGGTCTTCTATATTGGCACAGAGCTGCTGCATGTTGGTTCGTGCTAGTCATCCTGCCTTTGCTCATTCATATGAAGGGGTCCACAGGAGTACATCACTTATGAGCTCGTCCCTACTTCTCCAGCAGTGTCCTGCATGTTCAGTTCATCTAATTTTGATAGTTTTCGTGATGGGTAGTAGGTGACCATACAGCTACTTTGTAGGGTGCTGCCTCCAGGACCTGGTCAGTATTGCTCACAGCATTCTTTTGTAGTTGTTAAACTTTTTCTTTATACGTTTAGTCAGTTGGCAACTCTAGTTGAGTGACTCGAAGGCTCCCTTTTCAATAGCTACTCTACGAGGCGTAGGGGAGGACACTACTCCTTTCCCTGGATTGGTCCACTTACCCTTGATCCGTACCTTATAATGCCAAGTGTTAAGCAAGGAGGCATCAGGTACCATTTTTTTTTTTTTTTTTTTTTTTTTTTTGAGTTTTTAGTATGACTTGACCAGGGAGTGATGGCAAGAAAGAGGTACTCCACATTTCCCAAAGCTCCAGCATTGCTAAAGTCTCACCATCAGATGGTTTAGCGTCATAACCAGGACACTCGTTAGGGGTGACCTTGCCCCTCTACAGAGATGCAGTCAGTGTATTCTACAGCTCCAACTGTCTGGGCTCTAAATTCTTAACAATACAATGATCCCCCTGATTCAAATGATTAAACTATTAACTAGAGATTAATGAAGTTCAGGATGTACATATATTTTATTATGTCTTTAATATTATCTAGAACTATTAGTATCAGAGGTTGGCTACTCATACTGCTTTTCTCTTCATAAAACAGACAGAATCAAATACAGAGAAAATATTAGGGTAAATAAGTTTTCTCACATGAACAGTGAAGTGTCGATTTGTAACTAGAGAAAAAGAAAGAAAAAAATCTTACTGTATTTTTGGACAAGGAATTTAGTTTTTGCTTTTGTCATCATCTGAAATCAAAAGAGAAAAGTTAAAACTTTATTCTTCAAATTGAGTTTTGAAAAAGATCAAAATTTAACTGATATGGAGATTGTGTGAGTGCGTGTGTGTGTCCCTGTGTGTGTGAAAAAGATAAACAGAAGAAAGATACATATTTTGGTGTGGATGAAACTTTATTTACTTCGCTGACATGTTTTGACTAAAATTTTGCCTGCATACAAGGTCTTCTATTTAAAATTATTTCAATTATGAAAATCAGAATAAAATAATAGAAAATGTTAAGCATGCAAGCTTTTTTTTTTTAATCCAAAACATTTGCCCGGAAGAGAACTTTTCAGCTTGCTCAACATATTTTCTATTATTTTATTTTTATACTTAAAATCATCTTAAATAGAAGACCTTGTATGCAGGCAAAATCTTAGTCGAAATACATGTTGGCAAAGTAAATAAATTTTCATCCACACCAAAATATGTATCTTTCTTACGTTTATCTTTTCAACATATTAGTCCGATTCATTTCATCTCTTATATATAATTTGTGCGAGTGTGTGAGTGTGTGTGTGTGTATATATAACACACACACACACACACAAATTATATATATGAGAGATCTACATACACAATCATTAACTTGTGCCAATAGAGTTCCCTCCCCCCTATACTTTCACCATCCATCACTCCTGGCAGGTCTTAACTGCATCCAGTTGGTTGGGTTTTAAGGCATATCAACCTTAACTGCATCCAGTGTCTGCAGAGTTTATATAAGTCCTTGCTGGTCAGCTAACCTTAGCACATCCATAAGAGAATGTTAGCCTTTTTCTTCCCCTCCCCATGCATATGTTTGTTGTATACTCAAAGTGTAAATAAATAATACAAATACAGGTGGTACAAATGAATTTATTCCTTTCTACCTTCAGTTCTTGACGACACAAGGAGAGAGACACAAATCATAAAAGCCAATGCTAACCTTTCAGATGTCTCCTGAAGAGAATCAAATTTCTTTCTTACAGTCACTGTAAATGGATTTCTAATATCGCTAATGGAAAGTAAAGACCGGTCGTGTGTGTGTGTATATATATATATATATATATAAAAATGCAATTAGAAGAAAACTAAAATCTGGTTAAATTGTCCATAGCTTAGGAGTACCTTTGAAATATATAACAAACTAGCCTTAGTACATACACTTCCCTGCCACCTTTTCTTTCATGATTGTGTTTGAATTTACAATCATGCAAAAAAAAAAAAAAAAAAAAAAAAAAAGTGGGGGGGCAGTCACACTTTTATAAACAAATACCCTCCCTCCCAATTTGAACTAATGATGCTATATGAAAATGAAGGCCATTACCATATATTTAGGTACGATATGTGTGGGTTTGATTTCTTTGTTTAATGGCATATTAACCTGAATGGGTTATCTGATGTCAAAGCCATCTTTGTAGAAGAATGGCAGTGGAACTATTTAAACCATAGCTGGAGGGATAAGGGGATTCATACCTTTCCCCAAGAGTATTAATCTAAAAGTGAATGTAAGAGTACAACTCGAGTTTGTACCCATATACTAAAATATCGCAGCCTAGTGTGTCATCCACTACGCCATGGTGACTCCGTTTTATTGTTGTTATAAATCTATTTATTCTTAATTTCTCATTAAACAAAAAAGAAAAAAAAAAATTCATGCTTTCTCCTCAAACCTTATATAGACTCACCCCATTTGAAAATCCTGCAGTAATGGTCCAGTTACCAAGAGGTGGGTGTTTCGTCAGTTCATATGTAGTGTTGATGAATGGGTGAGTGGCAGAATATTGGTGGGAATACAAAATCAACCCTCGAGGATTCTGAAATAAGAAGCATTACTCAATTCTCAAATGATGTTACATGACAAATCCTGATATGTTAATTTTCTCAGATTGATTTTTGTTTAATGGCATGGCAACCTTTGTGAGTTATTTAATGCCAAAACTTTCCATTTTTTTTTAAGTCTAAAATTTGCTCAATTTTCAAATGGGAAGTAACTTTGGCACTATCTGTATATCATTTAGACAATTTTATTTTCAGTTATGTAGATTTAATACTGTAGAGTTTGGTAATAAATAATACCTAATGCTATCCATTTATATGGTATAATATTCCACTAGAAATGAAAATATCCTGGTATCTTTGGGTTAGAAAATAATCAACTTAAAAAAATCATGGCAGGACAGGGGGGGGGGGTAATTTTGAGTAATAGTTATATATCTCATTTAGTCATGCTGATAGCGTCACGTCCCTCGACTCTTTATTACCATCTGTCCCTATCATCTATTTATCTTAGCAGGTCCTCTAGATTGCATCGAATGTCTACACAGAGCTGATGTATATAAATCTGTGCGAGTGTGTGGAGTGGAAGGAGGGAGGAGTCCAGTAGAGAACACCGCTTCCAAGTTTGTCCTTACTTACCCAGCATTTCTTGGATAGTTTGTGAGAAGGGAGGTTAGTGGCCATGCAGCTGCTCTTTTTGTGGGAGTGTTGTTTCTAGGATTTGTTCAAAAGAGCACATAGCAATCTTGTGTAGTGTGTATAATTTTTTTTTTTTTTCCAAATTAAAGTATAGTAAAAACAAAATTTGTATGAAGTCATTAAGATGAAAAGCAAACAAGTTAAATGCCCAGGAAAAATGGACACAGTCTATTTTATTAGTTTTTCCAGAGTTAGGAACTTTTTATTGCTTATTTCCTGGGATCCTTTAATACTTTTGCCACTGCATTTTTTCATTTTATGGTGCTCCCATTGTGACATTTAAAAAAATAAAATAAATGAATAAAAAATAAAATAAATAAATAGAAAAAAAAAAATTATCCTTTATTCTCTATATATTGTTCATGGCCTTAAACTGATGGTTTTAATAGTTGCAATAAAAAGCAGGTGAAATTAAGATGATTGGTCTGGTTATGTTTTATGGCATATCAACCCTTATTGGTCATTTAATGTCAAATCCTGTTTTTAATACAAGATTTGCAAATGAATAGTTTTTAAGTAAGATTATTTTAAAACCAGCCAGAAGTCATTTGTACACAGCTAAATGCTTTAAAGTATTGTTATCACAAACAAATTATATTTAATATTTATTTGCACATAGAAATCAAGTAGAAAGAAACAACTCAAAAGATAAATGATTGACAATCTATTAATTGAGAATTAGTTTTAAATAGATCATATGTCAGAAAGAAATTTGTTTATTTTATTATATATATATATATATATATATATATATATATATATATATATATATATATATATATATATATATATATATATATATATATATATATATATAAAAAAGATATCTCACCCAAAATGATATACTCACCTGAATACTGAAAGTAATTGGAAATTTTGCAGGTAACATATGTTCATTGAGACTTACAATTCGAATTTTCACTGAAAATAAATGACATAACTTTGTCAAAATAGAAATAAGCTGATTTTCATGGTTATTAAAATTAAAAGATCAAATATGATTCAACATACAATTTCCATAATTGTAAGAATTTCTAGAAATCATTTTCTTTCTAAGTATTATTTGGACTACAGATTTCATTCTTTTATTTTATTTATTTTTTTTTTTTTATGCTGCTAATGCTACCAAACCAGAACATTTCGACCATATTTTACCAAATGATAACATGGTACCATTGTTTTATGCTATTGCTGGATCTTGACAAACAATGTAGAACATGTATATATAAAAATATAATCTTATATTTTTGTTCTTCAACAGTGATGCTTGTGTGGAACAGAAGAGCAATCGATAGAGTTCACACTTACAAAGGAGTTGTCAAGAGTCGGAACAGCTAACAGAAACTTAACTTCAGCCCAAATTCTAGACCTTATACAGTCTTGGTCTGATTTCCATATGATGGATGGCAGCGGTCGTATCGATACTGCTGTATGGATGCACTACTTGGACGCTAACAAAACGGCTGGAGAAGAAGCTAGACGGCAATTACACAAGCATGCTGCGAGCAATATTGAAAGTCCTGGCGGCAACACCCCACAAAGCACCAACTATACGGCCACCTGCCTCCCATCATGAAAACTATCCAAGTTAGACGAACCAGACATGCAGGACACTGCTGGAGAAGCCGGGACAAGCTCATAAGTGATGTACTCCTATGGACCTTCCACATGGCCGGGCAAAAGCAGGATGACCAGCTCAAACATACATTCAGCAGCTATGTGAGGATAGAGGATGTAGCCCCGAAGACCTGTCAGAGACGATAAACGATAGGGAGAAGTGGCGAGAGAGGGTTAGGGATATCTGTGCTAACGGCACAACATGATACAGTCTTGAAATTCCCACACAATGCTAGTTTTTCATTGGTCACAGCTTATACCCACATTTTTCTATGCCTCAGGCATCACACCCACACATTGCTTGTTTTTCCAGTAGTCACTTTACGTGATGAGAACACCAAGAAAAAGGAACTGATACTACACTGATCCCAAACCAAAACATCAAATAGCAAAGCTTTGATCATAGGCAGGGTGCACAGCTACTACACTCGTCCTCACAAAAATTAGGAACAGATGAACCCTAAAAACAACAAACAGAATTCTAAAGACATCACGTTATAATAGATGTTTTATTTTGGGTCAAGAGTGAACTAGTGTTTAGTTCAGGAAGAATTTTTTTTTAGGAATTAATAAATCATTCCATTTATTTTTTCCTGTCTTAAGAGGATTCTTTTTAGATTTTAATCCCAAATTTTAATTACATTTAAAGCTGAATAAAATTATGCTGGAAGAGGAAAAGAAAAAGTCAATAACGATAACAATGAAATAAGGATACATTAAAAATAAAGGTATCATTTCATGCCGCAATTTGTAATCATTTCTTTCTCTCTTCAACTTTTATAACACGCAAAAATTAGATCACTATTATTAGAGCAAGTTCATGCAAAAAGTACATTATTATCAAGCTACAAAATAGATTGGAGGTTGCTTTATTCTTTAAGTTATATTTATGATATTGTCCTAACAAATCTTTCAACAATGTTTAGTCTTATGGTATATCAACCATTGTAGGGTATTTAAATCCCATATATATATATATATATATATATATATATATATAAAAAACAAAAGTCAAAGTTGAATAGTTCCAAGTATTGCTATGTATCACAAACAATTTAATTAAAAATCAGTTATTTGTTTACACACAGTTCAATGATCAAACAGTTCTATTTGACCCAGAGATAGGACCCTGTCAAAGTGGACCTGGGAATGATGGCACTGAAGGGGTACTCGGCATTCCCAAAAGGTCCAGCATTACTGGAGCCTCATATCCAAGACATTATTTGGGGGAGTCTCACCCTCTCTGCAGAGATGCAGTTGGTGTATTTTACAGACCTTGCCAACTGGGCATTCACAATGTGTGGCTATTTCTTTATAATAAAATAGAAATACAGGATGGCACGATAAAATTGTCATGCTAGAAAATACATGATTCCATTTCCGTTTAATGAAAACTGGTTTTCTTTTTTGTTGCAAACCATCTACGAGTTGGCCAGTTGTGTACAAATCCCAAGAGCAATATGAGCTTTCTATCATGTCTGAAAACAACACAATGTTCAACGAGCGAGATTGGAGATGTGCCGCTGTACAACTCATACTCTCTACCGATCCAAATTATGACAACAGGACCATTGCCAGCACCCTCAAAATGCAAATCTGGATTGCCACGAATAACAGGGACATGCTTAGGGTGATGAAAAAGTTTCCGGCTATGGTTATAGTCTTTGGTGTGGTTTCAAGTGAGGGCCACATCATGCCACCTCACATCTTTGAAGTCGACTTGAAAGTCAACAAAGTGTACCTGGATATGCTGAAGAGTGTGCTGATCCCGTGGTGCAATCAGGTGGCCGGTGGCAGACCCTGGGTGTGGCAGCAGGACTCAGCGCTGGCCCACAAGTCTAAAGAGACGCAGGCTTGGCTTCAGAAGGATTGCAATGACTTTGTACCCTTCTCTCACTGGCCCCCCTCTTCCCCCGACCTGAACCCGCTGGACTACTTCGTTTGGTTATACGTCGAGAACATCACCAACATGACCTCCCACAATACCAAAGCCAGCCTGATTGCCACCATCCGAGTATTCGCCGAGCTCCCACTGGCGCTTGTGGAAATTGCATGCTCCCAGTTCCAGATCCGTATCAAGGCGGTGATTGAGGCTGAAGGCAGCTACATTGAATAGATGTCAGCTCTACTACATAATCAAGTTACCTGAATTGATTTTTTTCAATAAAAAAGTTTTAAAATAAAGCTGTAGTGTTTTCTTTAGGACCACAATTTTATTGCTCCACCCTGTAAAACCTTCACACAAAAATTGAATCATTTTAGTTAATTACTTACCCGTTTGTGCTGGGTTATAAATTGGTTTGTCAGTTTGGATAAAGATATAACCAGTGTTCAACTCCACAGGCATCTCTATTGTTTTGGAATAGATGGGAGACGTGATAATTAGGTTCACATAGTGGCTCTCCTGTCCAACATCTAAAGAGGATGACATTCGATGGGCAAGGTCAGCAAGAGTAACTGTCAGATTTGCCATTCCAGGTCGATCTGGCAAAAAAGAAGATGGGGGAAAAAAAAAAAAAAAAAAAAAAAAAAAAAAAAAGAAACAATAAATATCTATCAAATTTATATATTTACCAACCCCTCCGCTCGGGTAGGATATGACACAAGGTCAATTTTTAAGCAGAGTTTAACAGGTTTGAATTCAGAGTTTTTCCTTCTCCTAGACTAGTTGCCTCACCAAGGCTGAAGAACTTAGTCTGCCCTACTATTTACCCATAGCTGGAGGGAGAATAATCAGATTCATACCTTTCCCAAGAGTATTAGTGCTAAGTGAAATGCAATCAGTCTTGTCCAGGATTTGAACTCATGTCGCCGTGTCCATTTCCTACGACAATAACCATTACACCATGGGCACCTATCAAATTTATAAACCCAACTAAGTTTAATTTACTATTAAAACAAGACACTCATTAATCAATTGTATTCACATATTTACCTGGTCCATCCACTATGGTAGGATGTAATATGTAATGAATATAAGACATGAAGCAGAGAAACCTTATCAAGGCTTTGACATATACGAATAGTTAATAAAGCAGGGTTTATTAATAAGCACAAGCAGTCCATTTTACAACAAAAAGCAGGAGGGGAAGAGGAATGTTTATCACATAACATAAGATCAATTTTTAAAGCAAATAAAGCCAATTTGAATTTAGTTTTCCTTTTTCTAAATCGGTTGCCAATCAAGGCTAAAGAACCTTGTGTCAAGACATAAATGGGATCTAAAGATGTAACATGTGGATATGCGTGAAACGTACATAGAATGTTCATAACACACACACACATATATATATATATATATATATATATATATATATATATATATATATATATAAATAAAACATAGGAATTCCGAAACTTTATTACCTTGAAGTTAAAAGGTTTTTCAACATAAGGAGAGAAGCACAATCTTTCTATGCTGGCTTTTCCATCTGCCCCCCACCCAACATGTGTGGCACCCGCCACAAGGCTACTGCGAGCTAGCAAAAGTCACCCTTCTTCTTCGGACTGCAAGACTCGACTAACTGACTTTCTTCAAAATCCCCAATCCTCTGTGTGCGCTTCCGGTGCATGAGGTCATTCACATCCCCAAGTCATAATTTTCTATCTGGGATTTTTATTTTGACATCTGTGAACAACACATCCTCCGCGTGCGTGCGCGTAACACCTGCGCTCAAGTTTGCACCTAACTAACCCATAGGCAAGATATATAAAACAAAATCCCTCGGCCATTATATTCCAAAGATCCTCAACCCAATATGATTAAGTTACCAGTGATCACATGACCACCAGCTTCCACCTTTGCCACTATTCCTTGGCATTGCCAAAAATAGCTAGTAACAAGTGGACAGTGGCAGAGGTCAGGTGTGTTGCTGGTATGTCCAAACCAGGCAAGAACATCACTCCAACACAGAAGGTAAAGCAATTCTAACCAACTAAAATGGTGGAGAAATATTCCATATTGTGACAAACACAGAGTACCATGATGTTTTCGTTTGGTGTTCATGAAAATAAATGTTTGAAGGTATTTGGCATAGTTGTTATTTGAGTACCTCATTATTTTCTGTTTGGGACCTCTTAGAGGTATGGAACTTTTAATGACAATGCTGCAAACACTAGTCTGCCCAACAATTCACCTACAGCTGGGGCAAGAACATTTTGGATTCATGCCTTTCTGAAGGGCATTAGTGCAAAATGAAATGCAAAAAAAAAAAAAAAAAAAAAAAAACCCCGCCCAGGGTTTGGGTTTTTTGTTTCATGACATCAACTTCATTGGGTTATTTAATGCCAAAGCCATCCTTGTTGAAGATGATAGTGGTACTATTTAAACCATGACTGGTGGAGAATAAGACGAGTAAATACCTTTCTCAACCAGTACCGCAATGCCTAACCAAAAGAAAGAAAAGCAGTTTCACATACAAAATACACATGTATAGGACGAGTTTATGTAAGTACACATGGGAAATTAAAAGGAAGCAAGGAATAGATCCAATATAAAAATTCTTAAAAAAAAAAAAAAAAAAAAAATAGGAGGCTGGTGATGGTTATTGCCGCCTATGTATGGAGGAAAAGTTAGCTATAGCTTCTTACAATGAATCACTCAGAGATTAAATGCTTGCAAGTACAAAAAAAGTTAGGCTCCTTGGCAAATAGAATGTTGGTTTGTTTTTTGTTTTGTTAATTTTTTAAAATTCTTTCTGGTGGCCACTTTAATAATAGAATGTCATTTGAGCCAACCCTCTTTAGTAAGAATTATTCTGAAGATATGTTAGGTGAAACCTGGATAGGTAGTAGAAACTATATAATACCAAAAGTCTTCTGGCTCTTAAGTGTATATATATATATACCTAAGATATTATTCAATCCAGTAAATCTGGAGTGGGAAACAATTCCAATCAAGACCAATAAAATATTCCAAAATAGAATATCAAATAATCCTGGTAAAGAGCTCAGTGTAAATAAAACCGACAGAGCAAATAATTTTCTAAAAAAAAAAAAAAAAAAAAAAAAAAAAAAAAAAAAAAGATTTATTAACAGGACTTCTTCAGATCAAACAAGTAATGGATTCTATTTGTTTGATCTGAAGAAGCCCGGTTTATTTTTTTAAAGCATTGCTTTATCTCAATACTTTTAACAGGATGGAAATAAATTTATTATCTTAGTGTGACTTTTTTTTGGTTAAGTGTGTGTATGTATATATATATATATGTGTGTGTGTTAAAGATGACATGCCCAACAAAATGAAATAATACAAAAAAAAAAAATGATCATGTACTTCCTGTCGAGTTGATGACATCACACATTTCTCTACCATCAGATGAATAGGAAAGGTTTCCTCAAAATATCGTAAGGAAACATTTTTAAATGCTTCCACTTTAATGGACTTAGATGTAAGTCCATTATAATATTTTTCTAAGTTTTCTGTGCGTTTTTTCCCCTTTATAGGCCATGTCATCTTTAACAGACATTGAATCCAAACTTTTATATATTACTATACACACGTGCGTGTGTGTTCGTATTCATTCACTGATTAAATGATGACCAGTAACTAAGCTGAAGTTTAGCAAATTAACAACACGGGTAATTTGTTTATAGCAGTGAACGTTTGCCAGTCACACTTTTGAATGAGTAGAGAGTAGAATTGGTAAACCACAGATTGCTTAAGTACAACAACTCTTCAAACTTTAGAGTTTTTTGGGTTCTTCTTTCCCTTAGTCTTGTTGCCTTACTAAAGATTTAAAGAACCCAGATGCCTCGTCACTGGCTCATTGGCCTAGTGGGTAGAGTGCTTGCCAATGGTCCAGGAGACCTGGGTTCAATCCCAGGCTGCATCATACCAAAGACTTTAAAAATGGTACTTGATACCTCCTTGCTTAACACTCAGCAATATAAGGTACGTTTTGAGGGTAAAATGGAGCAATCCAGGGAAAGGAATAGCACCCTCCCTTCACCTCAGTGTAGTAGCTATTGAAAAGGGAGCCTTCGAGTCACCCTCGACTACTGTCACCAACTTTATAACAAATTATTAGTTTTACAAAATTCCATCTGTTTAGCACAATGTTATGCTTCATTGAACACAGACATGTAACAAGTGTAAAATTGCTCAGTATTGTTTAGTGTCATATCTAAGACACTCGTTGTTGGGGAGGTGTCTTACCCACCCGCAGAGATGCAGTCAGAGTATTCTACAGCCCCAGCCAACTGGGCTAGAACACATCAACATTCAATAAAATGGTGCAATTTTTCACAATATTGCACAGATTGATAGTTGTAAGACTTAGATATTCGGATTTCTTATACTTTAATCTTCTTTGGCTCTTAATCATACTATATGAATCCTAAAGAGTACTGAGCAGGCACAAAGTCTTAACTTCAGTGATCTATCCAGAACCAACACTGGTTGGTTTCCATGGCATATCAACTCTTGTGAGTTATTCAAAGCCAAAGACCATTTATACATAAGATTTGTAAGCAAATAGTTGCTAGGTAACAACTCTGGCTCATTTGTTTGCACAAAAATGGTTTCCAGTATTGCTATCTAATACTAATAGTCCTTTTTGCACACAGTTAAATAGTTTCAAGTACTGCTATCTAATACTATTAATTCAATATCAACATTTGTTTGCACACAGTTAAATGGTTTCAAATATAAACAGTTCTATTTAATCGATAGATGAAACCCTAACAGGTACTCCCACACCAGACCAGAGTGGACCAGGAAGTAATGGCAACAAAGGGGGTACACCACATTTCCCAAAGTTCCAAGACTTAAGCCTCACCATCACATGGTTTGGTGTCATATCCAGGACATTTTGGAAGAGGGGGGGTCATACCTCTCTGCGAAGAAGCAGTTAGCATATTATACAGCCCCAGCCAACTGGGCTGCGAACCACTGCTTTAAGCTTCATTCGGCTATAAGTCAACAATTCCGGGAATTATTTAATTTCTACATTGAGTATTTCTTTCTTACATTAAAGTGAATAATTTTGCATGAATATCCCTTGAAAATATGGCCCCAGTCAGTTGGCTGGGGCTGTAGAATACACTGACTGCACCTCTGCAGAGGGGTAAGACTCCCCAAGAAGTGTCCCAGTTGGCTGAGGCTGTATAATACACCGACTGCACCTCTGAAGAGGGGTAAGACTCCCCAAGAAGTGTCCCAGTTGGCTGGGGCTGTAGAATACACTGACTGCATCTCTGCAGAGGGGTAAGACTCTGCCTAACGAGTCTCCTTGATATGACACTAAACAATCTGATGGTGAGGCTGCAGTAATGCTGAAACTTTGGGAATGCCGAGTACCTGTTCATTGCCTATGCTCCCAGGTCCACTCTGGCCCAGAGAGGTAGCACCAGATAGGGTCCTCTCTCTCTGGGTCAAATAGAACTAAACTGTGTACTCATGCTAAACTGAATTGTTTGAAACTTTTATCAAAATGACTTAATTTGGTGTTAAATGACCTGAAAAAGGGTTGATACGCCATAAGACAAAAAAAACCTTGAAAATAAAAGTACAGCTTTGTTTGCAAAAGTTGTTAAATAATGTTCACTTGTACAGTATGTATGTGTAATGGCATTTACCCCAGATCAGTTGAACTGGCTCTGTCCAACAAATTCACCCCATCTTAATGAAGGCCAACCAAGCTCAGGTTATTGATGGGATGAGCACCAGCAACTTGTGGTTCCAACAGAGTCCTACATACAGGCATGGGCTGAAGATCAATTATACATCTCACTTCTCTGCCTTGAAACTGACATTTTCACTTAGCTACCATGATGCTTCCTCCAGTTTAGAGAGGGGACTTAATTGATGGATTCTCAGACTATGACACTGTAAGTTCAAGCTCCAGACACTATTACATTCACTTTTGGACTAATACTCCAGGGAAAAGTATGAATCCCCCCTCAACACCCCAGCTATGGGTTAAATAGTACTATACTTTTCTTTTAGAAAGATGGCTTTGGCATTAGATAACCCACAAAGGCTGATATGCTGTTAAACAAAGAAACTAAGTCATTTAGTTTTTCTCATGTACTCACATAAAATGTCTATATTTTTATTAAAAAAAGTTTGTCATTGGTATACAATGAGTAACATAATTTAATAACAGAAAATCGACTGAGGAAGATGGTAAATAGTCCGGTGGAAGAAACAATTATGTGATTAATAGCAAAATCAACTGGATTGCCAACCAGACTTGGCGTGATCTACGACATCAAAACTGAAAGTGGCAAAACAAACTAGGGTAAGTTCTAAGTCTAATAAATATCTATCCAAACTAATGATAATTCTGTCCTTTTTAGCTCAATATCTAAACCAAGGTATTAGAAATTAGTCTCGTCTCTTCGGATTTCACAATAAAATCCGAGAAGAGCTTAAAGCCACCTTAATGGCAGCGGCAAACAGTCCAGAGCCACCCTAACAGAGCAATCCACCTGTACAGTAATACAGAGTGGAACATAAGAGAAAATAAAAAACATGGAACTGAAGTTTATTTAAGTAACCTATGTCCCCGCCTCAGTTACCAGCTCATTGGCCTAGTGGGTAGAGTGTTCACCAATGACCCAGGAGACCCGGGTTCAATCCCAGGTTGCGTCATACCAAAGACTTTAAAAATGGTACTTGATACCTCCTTGCTTAACACTCAGCAATATAAGGTATGTATCGAGGATAAAGTGGAGCAATCCAGGGAAAGGAGTAGCGCCCTCCCTACACCTTGGTGTGGTAGCTATTGAAAAGGGGAGCCTTCTGGTCGCCCTCGACAAAGGGAGACAACTTTACTTTTACTTTACTTATGTCCCCCTCCTAAGTGGATTTCTCTTCATTTAGCCTCCCAATAAGTTTGCTTTTTAAGGAAACCACTAAAGTTTTTTTTGTTTTTTGTTATTGAAACAGATGACTACTGAGTGAACATTTTAGGTTTGGTTTATGGCATGTCAGCCACTGTAGGTTATTTAATGCCAAATCTATTTTTATACATATGAAAAGTTCTATTTCAAACAATTCAGTTTAGCATAAGTACACAGTGGACCTGGGAGCAATTGCAATGAAGGGGTACTCCACATTCCCAAAGGTCCAGAACTGGAGCCTCACCATCAGAACTAAACTATTAGGTGCTACCACTCCAGGCCAGAGTGGACCTGGGAGTGATGGCAATGAAAGTACTCCGTATTCCTCAAAGCTCCAGCATTACTGTAACTTCACCATCAGATTTAGTGTCATATCTAGGACACTCGTTGGGGTGGGGAGTGGGAGTCTTGTCTCTCTGCAGAGACGCAGTCGGTGTATTCTACAGCTCCAGCCAACTTAGAACAGATGATTTGGTAGCAGAGCATAGTTTATTGGCTTCAAGGTATGAAAACCCCCGCAAAGATTTGGAGTTGAGGGATACGACTCAAGAAAGAATGAACTGAAGATCTGGCTGCTCAGGACTGATCTGGATGATAAAACTGCAAAAATTATAAAATAATTAAATCCATGAAATTTTAGTTTAGACTTTAAATTTCTGAAAAATAGCTTATTTTAGATTTTTTTTTTTTTTTTTAATAGAACAGCGAGATGAACGAAGGCAAAAATAGCTTGAGCATAGATGGTCTCTTTCTTAATTTGAGAAATACAAGAAAATGGATTCACCTTTGCTGACAAAAATCCTTTGCTCGGAAATCAAGTTTCCATGTGTGGCATGTTCCAAAATCACCTTAAAAGGAATACGTTTCCCAATGTCAAAAGCAGTTATCAAAATCCTTTCCTCCTCATTGCAACGGAAAAGTTTAGGAGCCACCACAAGAACTTTGGATGCACTAAGAAAGAAAAGAAAAACATTAAGACATTTTTTGTAAAATTTAGACATTAAATATTTTCAGACACAATCAATACAGTGAATTTTTTGACAAAAAGCAAAAAACTTTTCATAATTTTTTTTCTATAAATAAATTCTGCATTGTTTGAAATTGGTTTTAAAACAAGTTATTTTAATCTCTTAGAAATATCTGAATCCAATTTCTATTTAATTCTAAATAAGCCAATAAAAATCTATTGAACTTAGTCTTCAGGATTGGAGAGTTGAATCATTCTGTTTTTGCCCGAAAGGGACAACATCCATGGCCTACTTCTACATGTCAATCTGGTTCGTTGTCAATTTTCTAAACCAGCGCTACTCAGAGTTTTCCTTCTCTTAGACTGGTTGCCATACTAAGGTTAAAGAATCCAGCCTGTCCAACTATTTACCCGTAGCTGGAATGAAAATAGTTGGATTCATGCCTTTCTCAAAGGTATTAGTGTTTTGTGGAATGCAAACCGCCTCATCCAGGATTTGAACTCGGATTGTCATGTTCATTTCAGAAAAAATAGGGCAATGCTATCACGGTTTCTGTGTCTTTCTGTAATCAAAAGGTTAACGGGTGGAGTTAGTCTCGCGGAAAGAGGATTAAAATTAAGATTAAAAAAAGTGAATGAATTTTTTAAAACTTGGTCAGTACGAGGGTCGTTCCAAAAGTTCTAAGTGTCAGCCAGAAAGGAGAGACTGAACTGAATATTTGTGTTGTGCCCAAGCCCATCACTGGAAATGGATATGGCAATCCAAGTTCAAATTCTGGTTTTGTTTGTTGGGTATATCAACCTTGGTAGGTTATTTAACGCCAAATCCAGTTTTATGGAAATAATCAGTTCTATTTAAAACAATTCAGTTTAGCACGAGTACACAGTTTAATTGTCAAAAACATTTTCTATTTCAAACTATTCAAGCAGTTATATATAACAATTCAGTTTAGTGTAAGTACAGTTTCAATGTCAAAAATAGTTCAATTTTAAAAAAATTCTATTTCGAGCTATTCAGTTTAGTCAAGTAATTCTACTTCAGCTAATTCAGTTTAGTAAAAGAACAGATTTTGTTTACACACAGTTACATGTCAGAACAGTTCTATGTTAAACAATTCAGTTTAGTGTAAATACAGTTTCAATGTCAAAAAACTGTTCTATTTGAAATAATTCAGTTTAGCACAAGCACGCAGTTCAAATGTAAGCACGGTTCAATTGTCAAAAAACATTTCTATTTCAAGATATTCAGTTTAGCATAAGTATGCCGTTAGTTCTATCTAACCCATAGATGGGGCCCTTATCAGGTGCTACCACTCCGGGCCAGAGTGGACCTGGGGGCAATCAAATTCTGGACAAGGTCATTTACATTTCACATAGTACTAATACCCTTGGAAATGGTATCAATCCAACTATTCTCTCCCAGCTATAGGTAAATAGTAGGACTCAAACTATGCTTTAAAAAAAAAAAAAAAAAAAAAAAAAAAAAAAAAAAAAATTTTTTAAATCTTGTGTCACATCCTGCTCATGCAAAGAAAGTATGACACTTAAGGAAATCCATGAGGGCATGGTACAGATACTTGCTGAGGACCCTCCTTCCTATGAACAGAGAAGTTGGGTACGGAATTCAAGCAGAGCCAAGACAACGCAGATGACCCTCCGTCATGTTGTCCAAAAGCCTCAACCATTGATGCCATTCACTGTATGGTCTTATATGATAGACGTGTAGCAGTCACAGATCTATTTCCTTTCGTGAATCAATGCCCCCGCCAAGCGATTCGGCCACACACTGACCAAGCAGGGGCAGAGCGCATTGATTCTTTCTTCCTCTCAAGAACTATTTTTTCTGGCCCTTTTTGGAAGTCACAAGTCAGAGAGCACCTAGTTAGCAGCCAAAACAGACCTCTCTCGCGTCCTCTGCTACAGACATTGCACTTGAAACACCTTCACTGAAGAACACGCTGCTACTAGCTTCACACAGAAGAACCAGCCTTGCGGCCAGTCACACACTTCCAACAAACTCAAGGACCAACATACTATCCGGCGACACCAAAAAGAACCTTTTCTCACTGACTCGTTTACTTCTATAATAAACCTTTCGTTGTTATGTTTTCAAAAGTTTCGTTATTTGTATTGTCAATTAATTTATAGTGTTATGGAAACAAACCATTTTTAACACTAAAGACGTTTAACTATTCAACAAATAGCCAAGTCCATATACATTAGTTCTAGTTTGATTCACACCGTTTTAACCGAGATCTTGGGGGTGAACAAGTAGTCTGCAAAATGGATCCCAAGAATACTGATGTTAGAATACAAGCTGTAAAGGGTCAACATTTCTAGAGCATTTCAGACTGGCTTCCAGACAAACTAAGAATTTCCACTGCAGATTCATAACTCAAGATAAAATTTGGGTTTACCATTTTGAACCCGAATCAAAGATTCAATGTAAACAGTGGAAACACCGTTTCTCTACTCACCAAAAAAGTTCAAGCAGGCAGCATCTACCGCCAAGGTGATGACTTCTGGAGGGGTTCTTTTTTAGCGAGGGGGGGGAGATTCTGAAGGCGTAATCATTATATACAACTTGGAAAAGCGAAAAACTATTAACGTTCAGTACTATGCATCAGAATAAAGCAATCTAGTTAAAACACAGAGAGAGAGGCTGAGCCCAGGAGCCTTATTGCTCCTGGATAACATTCCCATTCACACCGACTTCCCGTTTCCTAAAATTAAATCCTACCTGCATGATCGCCAGTTTGTAGTATTGTAGAGGTGGGGGGGGGTTTGGGGGGGGGGTCAGGTTGGTTTGGTTTTATGGCAGATCAACCATTGTAGGTTATTTAATGCCAAACCCTGTTTAAACATCAAATATAAGATTTCTAACACATTTTGTTGATAACATTTTTAAACGAGCCCGAATTCATTTTTTGCACAATTAAATGGCTTTAAGTACCTTCATCTAATATGAACAATTCTATTTACAATTAATCATGTTTGCACAAAGGTAACGCCCCAACTACATACTACCCAACACTAACAATTCTATTCAATATTAACCATTTGTTTGCTGATAGCAAAGTGGTTACAAGTATTGCTGGTCAACACTAATTACACTGTAGGGAACGAATAAATAAAATTTAAATTGAATTAAAAAATTAAAAAATAAAATAAATAGATAAATAAATTTGCAGAAACTCCCAGAGGTCCCTGACGGAGAAAAAAAAGGGGATGACGCATGCGTAAAGAAAAAAAAAGGCATCCTCTTGACAAAGGGGAACAGGCTATCTCTTTCAAGCAGTGAACAGTGATTTGACAACATCGTTGCTGGCGTGTCTGGGCACCACGCATACGTCTTTGGACGTAGCGTTGGTTAGTCCCTTTCACCCAGTAGCAGCTCTCTATCGGTCAGCACTATGCTGAAACATACAAGACCCACAAATGAACTGTAAACTAACTCTTACCGGACTTTGACAAACTTCCAAGAGAAAACTAACCCTTATGGAAGCCTGAAATACCAAATGAGGACAAATACATGCATGAAACGATTAAAGTATTTTGACACCTTAACTGGGGGGTTCAACCATTTCAATGTATTCAGGAAAAACTCCCTCAGCCATGGAATGGTTGTTGAAGCCAGTAAATAAAGGAAATTATAAAAGAAACGTCTTCGTCTCTTATCTGTTGCTGTCTTTTCTTTCGTATAATTCTTTTTGGGACTTTCTTAGGCAAGGCATTACACCGACTAACCAACGTGGCGGTAAAATAAAATAACCAACATATGGAGTCAGATATCAAACGGCAACGCAGCCTTGCACTTTGCCCTTCAGCCACATACCCCACAACTCCATTCAACACTACTTATTCATTTGCAGTCAAATGGTTTCGAGTATTGTTATGCATCACTAACAATTTAATTAAACATCAGTCATTTGTTTACATACAAATAGTGCTATTTCTAACAATTCAATTTAAGTTGTTTGTTTGTACAGAGTTTAAATACCAAACGGTTCTTTTTTCCCCTCATAGATAGGACCCTATCAGGTCCTACCACTCCGGACCAAAGAGCATCTGTAATGAAGGGGTACTCCACATTCCCAATGGTCCAAAACTGGAGCCTCACCAGATTGTTTGTTGAGAGTGGGGTCTTACCCTTCTGCAGAGATGCAGTTGGTATATTCTACAGCCCCAGCCGACTGGGATAATTAGTCATTTGTTGGCACTCAGATAAATGGTTAAGCAGTTCTATTTGACCCATAGATAGGACCCTATCAGGTGTTATCACTCCGAGTCAGAGTGGACCTGGGAGTAATGGCAATGAAGGGATACTTCACATTCCCCAGAGATCCAGTAGGTCACTTTCTTCAGAGATGGCATTGCAATGTTTGACTATACTTGTACCATGTGTATTTATGTCAAGAAGAATTACTTTAAAGAATAGTGAAAAACTGCCTCGTCTAATATATATATATATATATATATATATATATATATATAGGAAACGATTCAATTGGGATTTATTTTGTACATGAAATAATTAGTATCTCTGAAGACAGCGGAAACGGAGGAAATCTTGAAGCTCAGTTCTAATCTATAAGACCTGGATATAGCGAAAAGTAATAAATCTGGTTCAACAATCCGCAGCAACCAGAGGTATTGTGAATTGAATTACTATGACCAGAAAATCCGCCGAACACCTACGCACTGGACAGCGGTTTCGACCTTAAGTCTCATCAGCAGTGTATACCGTAATCTCCACCACTGGAGATCGAACTAGCGACCACAGATTGCAGTGCCGAAAAAATAAATAAATAGATAAAATAAAAAAATATGTACAACCAGAGGCATTTCAACGGAAAATAGCACAGATGGCAAGCACTGGATTTGCGCCATTATCTAAACAGCTGACACCCATTTTATTATCTTAATTTGAGATACTTAACCATAGAAATCAACTCAAAAATACAATTTAATTCATCTTTTGATAAACAAGCTATGGTATTATTGAAAATTATAATAGCACCTCCCTTGATATCACCGATACAAATTGGTCTCAAATGATAAAAACCCGCTTTTCTTTTTCAGGTTTCTCTTCTACGCTAAGCAGAACAAGATCACAGAATCTGACTTAACACAGCGGCTCTCAAATACGAAAGTGTTTGTTTTAACTTACTGAATCGAAGGGGGAAAAACACGTAATTTCCAGATTTTTTTTTCTCTATTACATCCATCTCATCTAAAACTCATTTTAGGCTCTTTAGCAAGATTTCGTAATACTAAGACTTCCTGTAATAACTAATAGTCACAAATGAACAGTTTTAGATATCGTTTATCCTTAATAAATGAGGGAGGGGTTCAATTTGCCATGTAAATACCTTGTAAAATCATCCCCCGACCGGTGTCAGACATTGTACCACGCACAAACCTCACAAAAAAAGGTTTTTGAAGAAACTGAAAGTGCAAAAAGATGTAAAGAATGGGTTGTGCTATTTGGAACCAAAGATCTTGCTGTGACTATACCAAAATAGAGTAGTGTTGAATAAGCTAGTAATAAATTTTGTACAAGAAATTGTTAGTTGTGCTTCATTTAAACAACTTATTTTTGCTTAAGCTCTTGATTTGTGATTGTTTTTCTTATTAAAAACGTACGCCATAAAAAATTGATTACATTGGAAAAAAAAAAAGTGGCTGTTTATGTAAGATGATCAAGGGAAGAGATCTTTAATTTGTCTCCCTTTTATTTTATAATTCTAAATAATTTGAAAAATGATAATTGTAAAGAAAAAAAAAGTTTCCTTTTAGTTTTTTTTTTTTTTGTGCGACAAACTCGGGTTTTTCTATAAGCATACAGGTATTGCTCAGCACCAGACTCTCGGGTCTAATTCAAGCTATGAGTAATCACATATGCCGGACTCGCGTAATATATCGAGTCAAAGTCCAGCAGGCCTCGAGCCCGATGATTTTATTACCGGCCACACTGAAGAAAAGTGTCATCAAACAATAGGAAGGCTGAAGAATATATCGACCTAAACCAAAAAAGCCTCTGGAACAAAGAAACTAGATATTAAAACGACAACGAAGATTAGTCTAAAAAATTTTATCGAATGAAAATATTGAGGAACTTCAATGACATGAAACAGAATCTAAATGCAAGTGGATTTGAAAATATCCAAATTCTCAAAGTTCAAGTTTTTTTTTTCTTTTCGAAGAAACGTAGGAAATTAGTATAAATTAAATCGTTTGTTCGGTTACCAGTTTATTCGTCAGCTTTAAGGACGCCTCCGATGGTGTAATGGTTAACAAGCTAGACTACCTAACTATTGTGAGCGAGTCTTATGGGGGGCCCCATTCATACGACTTTGGGTCACATCTGACCAAAAAACTTAGTAAATTACAATTCTTTAGTATTATATTAGTTTTTTTTAACCTTTTTTATTAATTCCTCATCAGTGACTTCTATTGCGTAATATCACAGCCGATTACACTATCTAAAAAGTAACCCGTTCATGACAATATCAAAACAAGCATTTTGGTAAAGAACAATTTTTAAAATTACCAGATTTGATTTATCAAAATTATTAGTGAACAAGACTATTTTGTCAGCTTCCATGTGTTTTTTTTTTAATTAAACTGGGGAAAAAGGATTTTCTGGTAGTATTTAACTGACTTCCCACAAATATGACACAAGGTTGTTTTATAATTGGACTAATGTACGGCTAAACCAAAAGATGCTTGGGCCCGTCGGCATTCATTTTTGGACAAGAGTATTTTCTGGATTGTGTGGTACCATGTCGAAAAGGCGAGTGTCTTTTTTTTTTAATCATTTGTTCTACATTACACAAAAAGCATTTGAGCTTAACTTAGTCCAGCACAAAGCCAAATAGTATGAGCGGGAAAGATTATGCTGCGCCAGCGTTTCAATTTCGGAGACAACTGGCACGAGGATATATGTCAAGTTCTCTCACCCGCCAAGTAGGTCTCATGTTGGCATAGAAATTCTCCTCGGATTCGAAAAAGTTTTCGTTTGTTAAGAACCTTTTCGTTTATTCCTTTAAATTTGTCAACAAGTAATAATCATACTTTCGTGAAATTAATTTTAATCTTGAATTTTTTTTACCATAAATACTATTGTATTTGATAAATTCAAAGAATAAAAAACAAAAACGAGCGAGTGCATGATTGACAGTAAATAAAGAATTTCTATTTTTATTTTATTTTATTTTTTTTTTTTTTTTTTTAAGTGGGCACAAATACTAAACTATTTTTCGGAGAGCGTAGTCCCTGAGAGAGAGAGAGAGAGAGAGAGAGAAATTAGACACCACAGATGGTATAAGAGTTAGCAAGCTAGATTAGCTGACCATTGCTAGGGAATTCGATTCTCTCTGGCCTTGTACCACACCTAAGTTAAGCAAATAACTATAGATTAAATTATTCGTTTTTTTTTTTTTTCCTTCGGCTTTATCTGTTTTCTCTCGCGTAGTATCATTACAAACGTTAGACAAGGGGACCTCATTATCCAAAAAGTACCAGTTCAATTAGAAGGGGGGGGAGTTAAACAAGTTTTAAACGCAAAAAACAAATTTGGTGCATGTTTAGAAGAGTTCAACATAACAGAGAAAATGACATTTTTTTTCGGCAACATATACACACACACACACAAATGTAATATTTATATTCACCATCCAGATTAGCGTAAGTTTTATTGGATTTGTTTCGGGTTTTTTTTTTAAAGAACAACAAGTTTCCAAAATTATAAATATATCCAATATAATTTATCTAAGTGGTTGGGAGAGAGAAAGACTAAAAGAAATATGGCCGCTGTATGACTTCTACGGAGATGAATTTTAGGGATAATTTTGAAGAAAAAAAAAAAAAAAAAAAAATGAAATGATTTAAACTTACTCTTATCTGGATGGTAAATGTGAATGAAACATTTACAATTTTTGTGAATAACCACAGAATTCAATTCATTGAGCTATTCTATACAAAACACCTTTAATTTTTGTTGAAAAGATTAAATTACAAGGTATTTACCCGTACAAATTTCAAATATAATTAAAAGCAAAAATTTGTATTTTCTTTTTTAAACAAAATTTAATGGGGAAAAAATCAGAACGTACCTTATTGCTTTTATGGCATATGCCGTTAAAATAAGGCAAACTAGAAAACTTTTCTGAGCCTCAACCATGTTGAGGAATTTAAGTTTTGAAACCTCGTGTTGTGTGTATATGTATTTTTTCTCTCCTCGTCGCGCTGTTTTTAACTTTTCAGACAACTAAAAATGTTGTATGTCCATTTGTAAAGACAAACTTTTTTTTGTGGGTGAAAACTTGTCCGGTTCTTTGAGATATTTATTCTCCGGCTTCTCAAAACAACTGTCTAAAAGACAGGGGGGAAAGGTTGTTTGTTTTTTTTTTCTTTACCAAAGACGGGAACTGACTTTCTGAGTTAGTATTTTCAGTCGAAAATATATCCTATTCGCTTGAAAAAAAATGTTTAGAGATTGAAATCGACACCAGAATCTCATTTCACACCAAAAAAAAAAAAACTTTCTTTTTTTTTAATTTACGGGTTTTTCTTTTCTTTTCTTTTTCCTCTCACTCAACTATGATTTATTTATTTATTTACTTATTTTAAACAACTTCCAATTTTGTTACGGGTTGGTTCATTATTACACTGCCTGACCCTGAAAGTTTGTCTGGGAGGTGCTAAACGTCTCTATCGAAGGCACTCCTCCACTTTCTCTATATACTTTTTCTTTCTGTTTTCTTCTTCATATTATTATCATTTGTTTTTGTTTTTAACCAAATGACAATAGTTTGCAGGTTCATCCAGCTGACCACTGAGTTCAATCCTCATAAGATGCACTAATTTGCCAAATCTACGGTATTTTCTGGGGTTCTTGTCATGTTTTATCGTATTGATGTAAATCCTTATTGGGTGGTCTCACATATGCGGACAAAAACAAATCTCAGCTACGATCAGTTTATTTTGTTCGTTTATTTATTTTGTGTAGTTTTGGTGTATCTCGCGTGGTGTAATAGTCAAGGAGCAAAGTTAAAAGACCAGTTTTTGTGAATTCGATCCTCACTAAGTGACCTATACTTGAGGCCCCGTGCCAAATCTATTTTAATGCAACTCGTCCTGTTTTAATGGTTAGATCAATTACTCGTGAGTAGTGAGGTCAATCCTCAGTGGGTGCCCTCATACAAGCGTCTTTGTGCCAAATCTCAGCTAAGCTTATTTATTTGTGAGGCCACCCAGTGTAGTGTAGTAGTTAGGAAGCTAGGCTAGCAAACTATTGTTGTTAGTGAGTTCGTTTCTCACAAGGTGCTCTCTACTTCTGCCAAATCTCAGCCACGTTTACTTATTCTTATTTATTTATTTGATTTTTTTTTTTTTTTTTTTTTTGTGGGGGACCGCTTTGCGTAGTGTAATCATATTTACCAACCCCTCCGCTCGGGCAGGATATGATACAAGGTCAATCTTTTAAGCGGAGTTTAACAGGTTTGAATTCAGAGTTTTCCTTCTCCTAGACTAGTTGCCTCACCAAGGCTGAAGAACCCAGTCAGTCCTACTATTTACCCATAGCTGGAGGGAGAATAATTGGATTCATATCTTTCCCAAGAAAGTGCTATGTGAAATGCAATCAGTCTCGTCCAGGATTTGAACTCGTGTCGCCGTGTCCATTTCCTACGACGATAATCATGACACCACGGGCTTTGCGTAGTGTAATAGTAGGCGAGCTAGGTTAGTAGACCACTGTTGTTAATGAGTTCGATTCTCACTGAGTGCCCTATACACCTGATCTTGTCCCAAAATAAGCTATCCTTAGTAAATGAATATAGCTACTCCTGAGAAATGACTTCGACCACACTAGGTGCCTCATACTGACGGATTTTTGTGCTAAAGTTGAGTTTTACTTATTTTAAGAGGACGCCTCGCATGAAAGACTTGCAGAGAAGTGTTTAATTCATTCTAGGTGTCTCATACTAATGGCCTTGTGTCAAAAGCTAAGGTTCAGCTTAACAAAAAACTACATTGCTTGACACTGAAAAGCTGAGAGGGGAGGGTGTTATCGTCTCTTTGGGAAGCAACTTCTCTACCCAGCCCGAGGAGGACAGCTTTTTTTTATAATGTAGAAAAAATGGCTCATTAGCGGGCATGTTTGTGCATCTCACTGACCAATTATTCGCTAGGGGAAACGAGTTAGCGAGTTCGAACCTTGGTTAATCCATCACTACTATAATCTCCTTACTTAAAAAAAATAAAGAAGAATAACGAGGGGAGGAAAAAGGAAAAATTTTATCCTTGACTCTTATCATCTCCTCAGGGAAAAACATCGTTCACATAAGCCGATATATATGACAAGTTCTAACATATTTGGGGGGGGTCTCCAACTGCAAAATGTATGTGTAGGGTGTCTCAATGTCCATGGAACTTTACTAAGCTTTTTGCTTAGATGTGGCACAAGGCCATATGAAAGGGGCACCCAATGAGACTCGAACTCACTCGTGTAGGTTTGCTAGCCGAGCTTGCTAACCATTACACCACCAGAGGCGCCTGTCCATGGAACCTATGTGACAGCTAATAACTCTACTAATAATAATGTTGTGTTCAGATTTGAAAATAGTATACTATAAAAACTATTAACCCTTGATCACAATGCCTTGGACAAGAGAGGATAATATTTTTTGTCACTACTTGTTTGGTGACAAAATCATTCAAAACTGGCTCAAAATAGATGCAACCCAATAATATGATATAGATTTATTACTGAGACAAGAAACGAAAAAAAAAAAGATTGCATGTCCTGGAAGTTGATATAATAACAATTAAAAAAACATTCATTTGATGTCGAGCTCAAAGGATGCATTTTTTACAGGACATGTTCCAAATGACCGCCATTGCGCTTGCCTCAGTAATAAATCGTTATCATATTAATGGATTGCATTATCATATTAATGGGTTGCATTATCATATTAATGGGTTGCATCTATTTTGAGACACCCTGAATATGTGATTCTCTTCGCGATACTCTTCATTTTAAAAGTTTGCGCACAAAACTCACAAATTTAATCATTTATCTATTTTTTTTACATAGATATAAGATTTCTTGGGAAATGTAAATAAATTTCTGGTTTGGTTTCTTTGTTTAATAGCATTTCAACATTCGTGGGTTATTTAATGTCAAGACCATTCTTGTAGAAAGACAGTAGTGGTACTATTTAACCCATAGCTGGGGGGGGAGGATAAGTCAGACCATGTAAATCAATGTATCCATTTGTTTTTCAAATCTTTGGGAAACATTGCCCTGTTGGCTGGGGCTGTATAATACACCAATTGCTTCTCTGCAGAGAGGTTAGACCCCCCCCCCCAGTGAGTGTCCTGATTATGACACTAAACTATCTGGTGAGGCTTCAGCAATGCTGGAGCTTTGGAGAATGCGGAGTACCCCTTTACTGTGCCAGGTCCACTCTGATCCGGAGAGGTAGCACCTGACATGGCCCTATCTATTGGTTAAATACAAATAATCTGCGTATTTATGTTAAACTGAATTGTTTGAAATAGAAGTGTTTTTGACATTGAAACTGTACTTACGTTAAACTAAATTTTTTGGAAATAGAACTGTTTTGACATTTAATTGTGTGTAAACAAAATCTATACTTATACTAAACTGAATTGTTTGAATTAGAACTGTTTGATTAAACTGAATAACTTTAAATAGAAATGTTTTTGACGATTAAACTGTACTTACATTTAAACTGCGTACTTATGCTAAACTGAATTGTTTGAAATAGAACTGATTATTTGTATAAAAATGTATTTGGCATTAAATAACCTACAAAGGTTGATATGTCATAAAACCTAACCAACCAACTTTGGAAACAAGTCGCAATATAAAACAAATCTTCAAACAAACCTTTGACATCATAGATGGCTTCGGACGCGAAGTGTTTGATGACGCCTGTCAGGTATCTTGGACAGTAAGTCATTCTAGATGCGAACAGAAATAAGATGTGTGACAGAAAAGAAAAAAGAAAATGAATAAATAAAATAGAATAAATTCAAAAGTGTAGCAGTTCCCAGAAGACCTCTGATAGGAAGTAGAAGCAGCATATGCCTAAAAAAAGAGAAATTCTACCTCACTTCAACTTTACCCTTGCACTAAATGGACCTCCTCACTGCCTCTGGCAGACAGTGCACGTGTTCGCCCGAGTCTCGGGCTTGCCAGAAGACCGTGTCTCCAGCTAGCAACAGTCTCCATTGAAAACACCTCCCGGGCATTACTGCAAACCTTAATTCATAAAACCACCGAAAATGATTCCTCACATACTTTAACACCTATTCTGGGAGACGCGACCATTTCCATTAGTTTCAGAAATAATTATTCGCCCAAAGAATGGTCGTTAAACCCAGAAATAAAGTTTTTTGTTAAACGGTACCTTCTTTTCTTTCCTTCCTTGCTCTCGTAATTCTTTTGCAGTCTTCTACAGACAAAGAAGACGCCAACAAGTTAAATGTGGTAAGAAGAGAAGAATTGTGACGATTTAGGAATTAACAGTAAAAACTCCCAACCGGATATTGACTCGTCGGCTGCCAGATACAAAATGTATAAACGCGTCGCCACGCATAAGGCTCCACGCATCCATCCGGTTAAAATCAGAAAAAAGAAAAATAATAAAATGTAAAGTAGCCAATGAGAAGCGGTCGCGCCAAAATTAGAAGAATTTTGGAGTGGCAAATTTGGAGCCGGTGAAGAGAGATAAATACTCAGGTTTTCTGTGAACCTCTCTCTTTTCGGGTAGTGACGTCGAACCGACAACACCGATTTTACTATCTGGTGTTTTGGGCACCACGCTGTGTCTTGGGACGTAGCGTTGGTTAGTCCATTCACCAAGTAAATAAAGGAAAGTATGAAAGAAAGGTTTTCGTCTCTTATCTGTTCTTATCTTTCTCTTTTTGCATATTTCTATGGACCTTCTTTGGGCAAGGCATTGCACCGGCCAGTCAACGTGGGGTAAAATAATATAACCAAAATATGGAGTCAGATATCTTACGGCAACACAGCCTTGCCCTTAGCCACCGACTACCTAAAAACCTTTAAACCCCACAGAATAATGGAGTCAGATACAACAACCGACAACCACCAGCGACAACAACCTGCGGAAATAAAACAAATAAACAACCAAATCTTCTGAGCTCCATAAATGACACAATGGCTTACACAGTTGACCAATTCTATATAACACAGTAAGTGAATTTGATCCTAAGATCCTGACTTTTGTTTTTGTTATTTACTAAACTTTGTTTAGTTTGGGTCACTGACCACGGGTTTCTCACAGTGGCTGCTGTTCTTTTGTGGTCACCCATCCCAGAACTGAGCAAGCTAATCGCTACTTAACTTGGATGTATCTGTGTTAACCGTTCTAAGAGGTTCGGTTAAAAGATCCAAAAAGAATGCTCGAGGGGAGGGGGTCTTATCGTAAAAAAATGGAGACGACAGTTCAAATCATGGAAGAAGCCGTTTGTGTTTCACTTTCTTGGGAAAGGCATGAATCCATCTCTTCTCCTCTCATCTGCGAGTAAATAATAGGATAGACAGGGTTCTTTAGTCTTGGTATGGCTACCAGTCTAGGAGAAGTAAAAATGAAATTAAACCAGCCGTACTTCACTTGAAAATTGATCTTATTTCACATCCTGCCTGTGACGGATGGGTTGGATATATACAAGCAACTATCAACGCCTTACTCTTCAGTTGGCTTCGTTTCTTTTTTTAATGGGCCACCACTCTACATAGTCACCTCGGTGTGATGTAATAGCTGATTAGCAGTCTAGTATCGCGAATCAATCACTGTTGAGTTTAATCCTCACTGGGTACCTCATACTTGTGTCCTTGTGCCAAATCTAAGCTTCATTCTTTTTTTTTTTTTTTGTTGACACCTTCCGTGATGTAATAGTTAGCTAACTAGACGAAAAACAGAACATTGTTTGTGTGTTCAGTTCTCATTAAGTGCTCCTTACTTTTGGCCTTGAGCCAAACTACGCTCAAATTGATAAATGACAACTCTTCTGTAAACACCGATTACATTCGCATAAATCTTTTTTTATCGTTGACAAGTTCTACAATAAATTTTGTATGGTTCCCAAACAGCGAAAAAAAAAATGCGTATGTGTGTGCGCATGCGCGCGTGTGTACGCATGCGTGTGTGTGTATGTATATTACTTTTCATCAGACTTCATCACACACTAAAAAATCTGATAAAGCTGTTTGGAAAATTTACTTCGCACTCAACACTTGCTTACTGTCATTTTTGCTTTTTACTTTTTTACATTTTATTTTTTATTTAGTATAACGATAGATAGATAGATAGATATGGTATAGGGTGAGATAGATAGATAGATAGATAGATAGATAGATAGATAGATAGATAGATAGATAAAAACTAATTAGATGTACACCGAGCAACAGAAATTCAGTGTTTGGATGCCCTGAGCATAATTTCGGTAATTATTGTTGAGTGTTAAGCAAGGAGGTATCAAGTACCATTTTTTGAGTCTTTGGTATGACTCGACCTGGGATTGAACCCTGGTCTCCCGGGTGGTCAGTACCTCCTGTTATTTGTTCTCGGCTATGCAATAAAATAAACCTAAGAAAAATGAAATTTTAATATAATTTTTTTGTACATAACCATAAAATTAACGGAACGTTTCATGGTTTGGCTATTCAGGACAAGGACCTATTATTTTGATAAAAACAATCAATAAATTGCTGTTTTTGCTGGGTTATAAATGTGTGTGCGTGCGTGCGTGTGTGTGTGTGTGTGTGTGTGTGTGACTTTGAAACGAAAAACTATATTTTACAAACTTTACGAAGACAAAATTAATTCAATACAATACACCAAAAAGAATAGGTTCTTTTACGGAACATATCGAAATAAACTTAAGAAAAATAAGCCACTCTGTCGATTGGATATATATATATATATATATAAGTTGTCTGGCCGTGGTCAAGGGCAACCCGAAGGCTCCCTTTTCAAAAGCTATTACAACAAGATGTTGAGGAGGGGGCAACTCCTTTCCCTGGATGCTCCACATACCCTTGATCCATATCTTATAATACTGTGTTAAGCAAGGAGGCATCAAGTACCATTTTTGAGCCTTTGGTATGACTTGTTGCAGGGCCGATAAATATATCGATCCCGCAAACTTTTGAAATATAGGTGATTGACAACGAACTAGGCAAGAATGACAAATCAAGGTGATTGCTTCGAAAGCCAAATTTTATTATGACGAATCGTAAAAATCGGAATAGCGTACGGCGGACAGTCACCGTTGCCGGAAGGCGATCGCTGGTGCAGGATCTAGTCGCTGGCGCAGGACTGGATAGCTGGAGAAAGACTGGTAGTCGTTGGATTGGTGATCACTGGTGCAGGACTGGTAGCTGCTGTTGTAGGACTGGTAGTTGCGGCTACAGGAAGGTGGTCACTAGTGTAGGACTAGCAGCAACTGGTGCAAGTCTGGTTGTCAGGACTGGTGGTCACTGTTGCAGGACTGGTAGCTTTTGGTGCAAGACGGGTAACTTGTTGGCGCAAGAAGGTGGTCGCTGGTTCAGGACTGGTAGCTGCTGGAGCAGGAAGGTGGTCGCGGGTTCAGGACAGCTAGCTGCTGGTACAGGAAGGTAGCTGTTGCTGCAGGGAAGAGTCGCCAATGCAGGAAGGTGGTTGTTGCTGCAGGAAGGTGTCACTGGTGCAGGAAGGCAGTTGCTGGTGCAGGAAGGTAGCTGCTGGTGCAGTGAAGTTGTCGCCGGTATAGGACTTGTAGTTGCTGCTGCAGGGAAGTGGTCGCCGGTGCAGGACTGGTAGTTGCTTCTGCAGGAAGGTGTCGTTGGTGCAGAAAGGTGGTCGCCGGTGCAGGAAGGTAGTTGTTGCTGCAGGAAGATATCGTTGGTGCAGAAAGGTGGTCGCCGGTGCAGGAAGTTAGTGTTTCGTGTCGTCTCAAATGGTATAGGTTAGACTTTCAGAATTAGACCTGAAAAGGTCTGTTAAATTGAGAGTCTGATAGTCAGGACTGCTGTATTGTGCCGTCTCAGGAGGTGTTTGAATAGACTTTTTGAGTAGCCCTGAAAAGGGCTTTTAAGCTGAGAGGCTGGCAATTTTCCTATGTCGTCTGCGGTTGGTAGTATTCCTGCGTCGTCTGCTGGCTGGAATCAAGACGTCAGCTTTAAGGGAAGCCTTGAGCAGGGCCTCATGGGCAGCTGTTGCTGATAAGGCTTCGGTCGTAGAGTGACCAGGGGAGAATCGGATTTCTCCCACAGCCTTGGCTGGCGTCCGGCCTAAAGCTAATATTTGTCACTACCTTCCATCAGATAGGACTCGACACAATGTCAATGACCCGAAGGTCGATTTTAGTGAGGATTTAGGGGAGGGGAAGGTCGGACACGAGCCGAGGCTTGAACCTTGCTGGTCTATGCTGGTCATCGGCCCACTTAGTGCAATATGTACCTGATGAGCATAGCTGATCTGGGACCCAAATCTGGGTCCAGCCACGTATGCCTGATTATAGGTTAAACTGGACAGCAAGGTCCAGTGATATATAAGGAGGACAAAGGTGTCAATGATGAAGCTTACCCACCCGCAGGTGGCCCATTACGGTCTCAAGTCTGCCATTGATGTCAATACCTGTCCGGCACGGATGCCCGACAGTACGTAGAAAAGCCTCTGTGCAAGGCTGGCCTCCGGCCGGCCAAATTCTAACTCGACCGTTTTAATACCACTGCTACTGTACGTTACTATTCTATGTGGTCTACGTAGAATGAGTTTGCTTATTATTACTAAATAATCGTGAGAAACTTCATTCTACTTCGACGAGATTTTTTTTATTACTACCTATTTTGTCCATTAGTTGAGGACTGTCCTTAGAAAGACCGACTGAATTTAATATTTTTAAAAGACGTCCTGTGTGGAGCTATTTGGTTCCTTAACAACTCGTCCCTATATAACTATTGGCTGACGAGATCAGTGACTCATCATTTCTTGAAAATGGGGTTTGTTTTGTTTGGTTTGATTTATGAGTAGCCGGTTGACTAAGATAGACTCATTCTGGGATTGAACCCCGATCTACCGGACCATTGGCGAACACTCTATCCACTATATCAATGGGCTGGTATATATGTATTATCATATTTACCAACCCCTCCCCTCGGGCAGGGTATGACACAAGGTCAATTTTTAAGCGGATTTTATCAGGTTTGAATTCAGAGTTTTCCTTCTCCTAGACTAGTTGCCTCACCAAGGCTGAAGAACCCAGTCTGCCTTACTATTTACCCATAGCTGGAGGGATAATAATGGATTCATGCCTTTCCCAAGAGTAATAGTGCTATGTGAAATGCAATCAGTCTATATGGTATATATATATTAAAAAAGTGTTGACCATGCTCTATAGCTTGAGAGGGCAACCGGTCTAGGAGAAGGAAAAAAAATTGAATTCCAAACCTTTACTAGGGAAGCAGTAGATTGCAATTCCTAAGGTTGCCTGACGTTGTGTTCAACCTCAGGCTATTCCTGCTGTAATACAAATATAAAATTGTATTTCTCTTTCCCTTGCACAATATCGGTGTCGTGAAGAACGAAGATGTGCAGCATGGGCAACCACCGTTCTTCCATACAACATCGCCAAGAGCTGCGCTGAAATCCAGGCTACGGTCTAACGGGTCTCCCGAGACTGAAGGGATGTCATAAGAATTTTAGTCGATAAATATTCTACCCAAGGCACGTTTTTCCCTTCTATAACACTGTTGACAGCACCCCTGCCCAGTTTCTACTGCAGTGCAATGGTTGCATCCACCTCACTCTTAGATTCTGTAATCTGATTCTTATGGCTGTGGCAAATTGTGATAAGGACTTCCACACCACGCAGAGATTAAACTAATTCGATATATATATATATATATATATATATATATATATATATATATATATATATATATATATAAAAGTTGAAAAAATTACATCTATCTATAGATGTGTATGCGTGTTCATTTATATGTATGTACATATGTATATGTCTGTATGTATATATATGGGTATATATGTATATATTAATATATGTATATATATGTGTGTGTATTTGTATATATATGTATATAAATATGTGTGTGTGGCTATATATGTATATGTATTTATATGTATGTATATATATGTATATGCATGTTTATGTAATTTACAAAGCGCTTTGCTTTGATGTGGCACAAGGCCGAATGAATGGGGCACCCAATGAGACTCGAACTCACTCGTGTAGGTCTGCTAGTCTAGCTTGCTAACCGTTACACCACCAGAGGTGCCTATGTATATGCATGTTTATATATGTATATATGTTCGTGTGTATTTGTATATAGTTATATATCTATATGTATGTACTTTTTATGTATGTATATATATGTATACGTATATGCGTGTATACATGTGTGTGTATATATCTGTGTGTGTATATGTGTGTGTATACATGTGTGTGTATATATCTGTGTGTATATCTGTGTGTGTATACATGTGTGTGTATATATGTGTGTGTATATATGTGTGTGTATATATGTGTGTGTATACATGTGTGTGTATATATCTGTGTGTATATATGTGTATGTATACATGTGTGTGTATATATCTGTGTGTATATATGTGTGTGTATACATGTGTGTGTATATATCTGTGTGTATATATGTGTGTGTATACATGTGTGTATATATCTGTGTATATATGCGTGTATACATGTGTGTGTATATATCTGTGTGTATATATCTGTAAATATATATATGGAAATTTACTAAGCTTTTTGCTTAGATGTGGCACAAGGCCATATGAAAGGGGCACCCAATGAGACTCGAACCTGTAAATATATATATATGTATATATGTTTGTGTATATATATATATATATATGTGTGTGTGTGTGTGTGTATGTGTGTGTGTGTGTGTGTGTGTATTTGTATGGCAATATATGAAAATGAGTGTGCATTTATATGTGTGTATATGTGTGTATATATATGTTTATATATATTTGTGTGGATATATGTGTGTACGTATATACGTATATATATGTGTGTGTGTGTATATATGTTTGTGTGTATTTGTGTATATATCTGTGTATATATATGATATATTTGTGTGTATACATATATAAGTGTATGTGTATTTGTGAATGTATATATGTGTATATGTGTATTCATATATGTGTGTCTATACATACATTTCTGTATATATATATATATATATATATATATATATATGCGTGAGTATGTGTGTTTGTATATATATATATATATATATATATATATATATATGCATGCGTGTGTGTGTGTTTGTGTTCGTATATATATATATATATATATATATATATATATATATATCCAACCCCATTCACATGTCAAATCTTTTCGTGTATTTACTATAAATATTTGTTAGCTGCCTCATGAACTCCAGTTGACCTTGCTGAAAGGAAACTTTTAAAAAAGTTAAAGAAACTGGTATCGCAAGTGAAATCGTATATACAAATAACATTAGGTAATATCAGAAATTTTCCAGAATTTTCCTTTAACTGGTTGTTTAGTAAACAAATAGTTTTTTCTTCTTTCATATTTTTTTTACCATGTTTCATATTGTGAATCTCTATATATTTCTAAAATTCTTGTCCCCAGGGTCAAGAATACGCTGAGTGCTTTTCCAATGGACGCATAAGAGTCCCCAACTTCCAAAAAGAGTGGCCCTGGGTGTGACACTAAACTGTAAGGGTGAAACTCCAGTTCTGGAGTACATCGAATTATTGATCTCCTCCCTTTGTTGCCGTTACTCTCCTGTCAATTCTGATCAGGAGTTGCAGTACCTGTTATGGTCCCTTTTATGGGTCGAATATGTCTATGTAAAAATGATTAGTGTTCGATAGGAATATTTGAAACCATCCAAGTGTGCGCAAATTATTTGTATTAGGGAAAAGTTATGGAGTCAGGCTGAAGGTCAAGGGCAAGCTGTATTACCGTTTTTCTGGGGTTATTCCATTTTACCCCATTCAATGGTTGAGGGAATTTTCCCTGAATACAATGGAAATGTTTGAATCCCCCAGTCAAAGTGTTTAAAAATAGGTTAATCGTTTCTTGGTATATATGTGTCCTCATTTGTTGTTTTAAAGCTTTAACAACGTGATAGTCGCTTTAGTAGTTTGTCCAAGTCCAGAGTTTTAGTTCGTCGTTCGATAGGTCCATTTCGTAGCCTTTTGTATTTTGGCATACTGTTAACCGAGACGAGTGCTACTAATGAAAGGTTAGACCAACGTGGCACCTTACAGCGGCCACGTTGGCTTCCACTAACAATCGGGAGATTGATATGTTGTTAATTCGCTGGTCACTGCTGAAAGAGAATGAGCTTCCTCCAATTGTCGGGAGGTTCCTTTTTCTTTACGCATACGTCGCCCCTTTTTCCAGTCAGTGGCCACTGGGAGTTTCTGCATTTTCTAATAATTTTCTTTTTTAATTCAATTTTTTTCAAAATTTATTTATTTATTTCCTACAAAGTTACTTGAATCCATAATTATTTACAAAGATTGGTTACCTGAAACCATATAATTTCTTTGAATACTTGAAACCATATAATTTCTTTAGATACTCAAAACCATATAATTTCTTTAGATACTTGAAACCATATAATTTCTTTAGATACTCAAAACCATATAATTTCTTTAAATACTTGAAACCATATAATTTCTTTAAATACTCGAAACCATATAATTTCTTTAAATACTTGAAGCCATATAATTTCTTTAAATACTTGAAGCCATATAATTTCTTTTAATACTTGAAACCACATAATTTCTTTAAATACTTGAAGCCATATAATTTCTTTAAATACTCGAAACCATATAATTTCTTTAAATACTTGAAACAATATAATTTTTTTAGATACTTGAAACCATATAATTTCTTTAAATACTTGAAGCCATATAATTTCTTTTAATACTTGAAACCATATAATTTCTTTAAATACTTGAAGCCATATAATTTCTTTAAATACTCGAAACCATATAATTTCTTTAAATACTTGAAACAATATAATTTTTTTAGATACTTGAAACCAAATAATTTCTTTAAATACTTGAAACTATGTAATTTCTTTAAATACTTGAAACCACATAATTTCTTTAAATACTTGAAACCACATAATTTCTTTAAATACTTGAAACCATATAATTTCTTTAAATACTTGAAACCACATAATTTCTTTAAATACTTGAAACCATATAATTTCTTTAAATACTTGAAACCACATAATTTCTTTAAATACTTGAAACCACATAATTTCCTTAAATACTTGAAACCATATAATTTCTTTAAATACTTGAAACCACATAATTTCTTTAAATACTTGAAACCATATAATTTCTTTAAATACTTGAAACCACATAATTTCTTTAAATACTTGAAACCACATAATTTCTTTATATACTTGAAACCATATAATTTCTTTAAATACTTGAAACCACATAATTTCTTTAAATACTTGAAACCACATAATTTCTTTATATACTTGAAACCATATAATTGTGTACAAATTGTTATTAGTAAATTGGAATACTTGAAACCAAATTATTAGTATCAGATTGTTGCGGGACCGATAAATATATAAATACATCGGGATATTATTATTAGCTTTTATTAGGTTTTTGGTTTATGGTTAAAGTTGTTTTTTCGTTGGTTATGTTGTTATTACATTGGTTGTGTTGGCATTACGTTGGTTGCGTTGGCATTACGTTGGTTGCGTTGGTAGCGTTGGTATTACGTTGGTTGTTATCCCCTCGCTGAATGTTGATGGAAAATAAAGGCGATGGAGAAGAACGAAGACGTCGTTAGGTTTTAAATGAAGGTTTTAATGGCAGCATGAAGTAAGGGGTTTACACTGGCATGCTGCGATTCTCGTAGGAAGAAAAGAATGTAGGAAGTTGTTAGAGTGTATCATCTAATTTGTTTTTAACTAGGATCCCTTGGTCTAGAAGAATAGACCCAAGGGATCCATAAACTAGATGGCTCTCCTCATAGTGTATGATGCTGCTACTGCTATTCAGGAGCAGACGATAAGACGTCCGTTCCCATTGAGGATTTCTGAGGGAGAGAGAGTTTCACTGGCTTTCTTCAATTTTTGGTGCTGCTAGGAAATATGGTTCGGGCTGAATTGGACAGGTCATCCTGATTGGGTGAAAATGTTCGGCGACTCTAAGGATCAAATTAAATTACGCGCCAAAAAAAAAAAAAAAAAATTACAAGGTTCTTTCTGCTACACATTGATCGTTTTATAAATAATGTAAGCGACAGAAGACTTGACAAAGAATGGTATTGAATGGTAAGATTTAAAATGCCACGCCTTTATTGTATTAAAATGCCAAGCCTTTATTGGTTGTAGAAGACTTGACAAAGAATGGTATTAAAGGGTAAGATTGAAAAGGCCAAGCCTTTATTGAGCGAATCGTATGCGAAAGGTTTGCATGAGTGTTGAATTGCTGTTGCTGCATAATGTCTAGAAAGTCTCAGCGGTGTTGAAAGTCGGTGCAGTTAAAAGGCATAAACTCGGCTGTCTAAAAGTTCTTGGCGACAGTGAGTCAGGAATGGTCTCGGCGATTGGTGCAGGTCGTAGGTGTAGCTGCATGGTCAGGAATCTAGAGACGGTTGAAGAGGTGGATGCGTATGTTGCAGAAGCTGGAGGATCGATTTTCCGGTTTATTTAGTCCCAGGTTAACTGGGAGTGTATGTCTACGTGACCTCGGAGTGCTGATGATATTTCGAGCAGCACTGTCGCTCGTGGACTGGATTGCTATTGCATGATCTAGTGTCCTCCAGCTATGGGTAAATAGTAGGACAGACTGGGTTCTTCAGCCTTGGTGAGGCAACTAGTCTAGGAGAAGGAAAACTCTGAATTCAAACCTGTTAAACTCCGCTTAAAAATTTGACCTTGTGTCATATCCAGCCCGAGTGGAGGGGTTGGTAAATAGGATCTAGTGTGCTGTAAGAGAAAGTGTCTGTTGCTTGGTGATGAAGGATCGGGTGATGATGCGTCGTCGTCTCGTGAGGAGACCAGAGGTGATCCTCAGATTTTTTTAAACAGGTTATAGCTATTAAATGAGCTAGTTATGACTATCGTAAATTAGTTCTCATAAGAACTGTTTAAGAAAGCTGCTGTAATTAGTAGGAAGCTGGGATCGGCTGTGCTGAGTCTGCAGCTGTGATTGGTTGGATCCCATGTCGGCTGTTAGCTGGTAAGAGAGGCGCTGTTAAGGGCGTGAAAACAGTTCGTCTAGTTCTCTCACCTCCAGGGCACGTATGCCCGCTGCTGACGGAAGATATTTATCGCTGTCTCCCACCAGATAGGATTTGAAACAGGGTCTTTTTTATTGTGGGGGTTTAGGGAAGAGGACTATGCTGGTCATAGGCTCACTTGGTCCAATGTGAGTCAGATGACCCTGCCGAACTTGGACTCATTAAGTGCAATGTGATTCCGGCATGTATACTTCCTAATAGCTTGAACCAGACTCGAAGGTCTAGTGCTCTATGCTGTGCTTGTCAATGATTCTTCATCCACCCGAAGGTGGCCCGGCCGAAGTCGAGGGCCATTCGACCTCGAATCTATTGTTGATCTTGATAACCCATGCGGCACGAATGCCAAACGGCCCGGCTAAAAAGCCAGGTGGAGCACAAATGCCCGCTGCTGACTGAAGTTTATGGGGCAGTGACAGTCTTTATATAGAAGTAAAGAGTTGTGTATTAAATGGTCTGACTGGAGAAAATTCTGTGTTGTCAAAAACAGGAAGTCTCTCTTTTAAATATAAGTGATATTAAAAGGACCAATATTTGCATTCGTATATCTATGAAACACTTCCACTGAACACCGTGGAAAGAGATACAAGATAGATCCATTTCAACATACAAGAACGTTTAAACTTTTATATACATACAAGGAGTATTAAAAGAAAGAATCCACAAGCGAGTCCCAAGGTTAGAGTTAGGCCCACGTTATTCCATGAACAACCAGTATGTGAAAGGAATACAAAACGAAAAAAAAAAAAAAGATTTCTTGATAAGTGTGAATAATAAAGTCCCGTGGCTTTACCATTATTTGCTGAAGACAGAAACAAAGTCCAAACTTTTCAGAAAACAAAAACAGAAAGAGCTCGAGACTGAGTTCCTGGACAGTCATGTAACAATTTATGAGGCCCCTAAATGACATGCAAATTCTCTGAACGAGATGACTATTGTATACCTACAATTGAAATATCTGAAACCATATAATTATGCTAAAAAAATGACTTATTAAATAGGAACACTTACTCTAAACCATATAATTATAAATGACTTATTAGTATTGGGCAATTACCTCCCTTGTTTACTACTCTTCACTCGACCAGTAAAAGAAACTTCACTCTCGGTTAACGTACCAACACGTAGATATAAGGTGAAAAGAAGTAAAGACTTCATTCTCTATTTCTTCATAAATGACCTAAGCTCAGTCGGCTGGGTGTGTAGTAATTTACTAAGCTTTGTTGCTTTGATGAGACGCAAGGTCGTATAGATGGGACTCCCAATGAGACTCGAACTCACTCGTGTATGTCTGCTAGTCTAGCTATCTAACGATTACCGTATTTACCAACTTCTCCGCTCGGGCAGGATGTGACACAAGGTCAATTTTTAAGCGGAGTTTATCAGGTTTGAAATAAGAGTTTTCCTTTTCCTAGACTAGTTGCTGAAGAACCCAGTCTTCCCTACTATTTACCCATAGCTGGAGGGAGAATAATTGGATTCATACCTTTCCCAAGGGTATTAGTGCTATGTGAAATGCAATCAGCCTCGTCCAGGATTTGAACTCGTGTCGCCGTGTCCATTTCCTACGACGATAACTATTACACCACCTGAGGTGACCTAGTCAGCTGGGTCTGTAGAATACGCCCACTGTTTCCTTGACGAGGGATGAGATACCCCCTCCCAACGAGTGTCCTTGATAATATGATAAGCGATTAGATGAAATCAATAATTTATTTGTATATCATGTTTCATCTCTACGGCACTATCAGATATTATGAAATTTTAAATCCAATTTTGTAATCTCCGATGAAGCGACGGAGACAAAACGAGTCATACAAATAAACTGTTAATTTCAACAACTCGGTTTTCAATTTTCAATTATAAATCTAATCGGATAGAGCTGTTTAATATACCAACCCCTTGAAGAGGGGGTGAGACCGTGGCCGTCTCTATAATATTATTATAGCGACGGCCACAGTAAGACCCAAACCAATGAGTGTCCTGAATATGACGCTAAACTGCGTCTGATGGTGCGGCTCCAGTTCAGAAGCTTTGGAAATGTGGACTATCCCTTCATTGCTATTACTCCCAGGTCCACTCTGACCCCGAGTGGTAGTACCGATTAAGATCCCATCTATGAGTCAGATAGAACTAGTGTTTTGGGCATTATAATGAACTGCATCGGATGGTGAGGCTCCAGTCCAGTGGTTAATTTTCTCCATAAAGACATGTTTAATAATTACACACTGATTAATAATGAATCATTGGCTAAATGAACCATTGGGCTAATGAGTATAGTGTTCGCCAATGGTCCAGAAGACCAGAGTTCGATCCCAGGTCGAGTCAAACCAAAGACTCATAAAAATGGTACTTGATGCCATCTTGCTTGACATTCAGCATTATAAAGTAAGGTGCCCGTGGTGTAATGGTTATCGTCGTAGGAAATGGACACGGCAAAACGAGTTCAAATCCTCAACGAGACTGATTGCATTTCACATAGCACTAATACCCTTTGGAAAGGTATGAATCCAATTATTCTCCTTCCAGCTATGGGTAAATAGAAGGGCAGACTGGATTCTTCAACCCTGGTTAGGCAACTAGTCTAGGAGAAGGAAAACTTTGAATTCAAACCAGTTAAATTCCGCTTAAAAATTGACCTTGTGTCATATCCTGCCCGAGCGGAGGGGTTGGTAAATATGATAAGGTTAGGATTAAGGGAAAGTGGAGCAAACCAAGGAACGGCGTAACGCCCTTCTCTACACCTCGGTGTAGTAGCTATTGGAAAGGGAGCCTTTGGGTCATCCTCGACTACAGTCACCAACTTTACTTTTATTTACTTAATACTGAATAGAATTATTAGTGTTTGATAACAATAATTGAAACCATTTAACTGTATAGTAACAATAGCAATACCGTAAGGGGACATGTTATTTAGTAGTTATGCTTAGTCCCCAAAAATTTGATGTTGAAGTTTTATATAGTGTTTACTTTATGTGGTGTTTGGAAAAAGGCATAATATAAGTACGTGAATGAAGCAAATGAATGAAGATATTAAACGGCGCGGACAAAAGGAACATTCAAAACAAGGCGACAAACAAAACAAATTTATATCTATAACAAAATTTACATTGATACATTAAAAATATTGCTAATTCTACGTTGTTAGTAAAATAGTCCTGAGTGTGTGTGTGTGTGTGTGTGTGTGTGTGTGTGTGTGTGTGACTAACACAACTAAACTACAGAAAAGGTTTATAATGAAAGCGCCCTATTAAGGTTGATTACATATTTAAAATGTCTATTTTTTCTTGTGTTTCGAAACAGTCGGTTCCTCCGTGACTGGAAAAAGTCTCCTATCCATTTTTTGGCTTTTTACTTCTGTTGGTGAATAAGAGTGTGACCTGAAGAGAGCGTATCAGCGCTGCAATGGAAATTGGGGAAAAGGGAAAGAGTGTTTGAAGACGACGTATTTATGCAAAATACGTGTCTTGGAATCGGCTCCAAAAAACGCTGGACGAAATTTACGCGGACGTAGTTTTAAGCAGGTCGCGTGTTTCTCCTGGCCAATGGTTTCCTGAGACTGATTATTTGTGTGCGTCACCATCTTTGTTGTGGGAACAAGTGGCATACCGCCCAAATTAAATTATAGGAGTGTAAAGTCCTATAATACTAGTGTGCAAACAAATTAGTTCTAAGTCATTTAAAAATGAAATTACCTATAAACTATTCACTTACAAATCATATATGTATATACCCGTTTAAATGTGTGCTTGTGGAGCTGGTATGTATTTAGTTATTTCAGTAGAAACGCGTCCGTATTTTACGGGTATTGCTCTCAATATTATTTCCTCCACAAATACAGCACAAAACTTTACAATCGCGTAAAAGAAATGGAATAGAACACAACGAACATTAAACAACAAACAATTTAATATACATAAAACAGAATGTGAAAACAAATAAAAAACATGATGTGTAAATGGCCTTTTGGAAAATAAAATTTGGCAAGAAGAAAATAAATTTGTTTACACGTGTATGTATGTTTAGCTATTAACGGAGTCTGTAAATTAGTAGTTCTTACTTACATTAAGTTCATATCGTGTTTTATGATTGTGGCGACAGTGTGTCGCGTTGATGAAAGAAAGTTTGTCGGTTTTTTTCTTTTGAACGTGATTTGCGGCCATCTGTAGCTAGGTCATGAACTTTGATTGTGGAAGAAAAGGAATTTGCCGGACAGAGTATCGGCTACTGCTCTACTGACTTAGTGACTTCGTGAATGGCTCTCTGTTTGTGTGTTACTTATACCCTAATCGAAGAATCGTCCTAAAATTTTGGCGCGTAGACATTTATTGACCAATCATATTTGTATTTTACTATTTTATTTTAGAGCCTAAATATTTTCTGTTAATTGACTTCAGATCCTATTTTTCTTGAATGTTCTTATTCTATGTTTTTAGCTGATTGGTTGAAAAATATAAAAATGTAACTTAAATGCTAATGCAGTTTTGATCCTAAATTTCTAGAATGTTCTTAAGTATGTTTTTATTGCTTATTTTAAGACGAGAAAAAATGTGTATCCCATATGACTGATGATAAATTGTTACTGTTACAAAGCAATACTTCAAACCACTTACGTTTGAGCTAATAAATGATTAATAATGAATAGAATTATCCGTTTGTTTGTTATTCAATGGCATATCAACCTTCTCGGGTCATTTAATGCCAAATACATCCTTTTTTTATAGAAGGACAGAAGCAGTATTATTTAACCCATACATTGGAGGATAAGGGAGTTCATACTTTTCCCAGGGGTATTTATCCCAAAGTGACTGTAATAGTTTGTCTGGAGTTCAAACTTGCGTACCACGATTCCGCTGTCCAGCGCTTTTAACTATTACACCCCACCCCTCGAATTATCTGTATTCGAGAGAAATACTTAAAACCTTATAAATGTATGTAAAAAAGATGAGTTCAGGCTTGTTTAAAAATGTTATCAATAAAATGAGATTACAAATTATATATATATATATATATAAGTATTATTTGGTCCAGTTAAACCGGAGTTGGGAGTAATTCCATCAGGACAAGAAAACTATTCAGGAGTGAACATTTAAATTTTCCTGGTAAAGAGCTCAATGTAACAGATCCTTAATAATAAGAGCAATAATTTCATTAAGAAAAAGCACAAACCAGTCATATTAGGATTATAAATTTATTTCCATCCTGTTATGTGCTTTTGAAAAATCAAAAAACACGAAAAAAAAATTAACAGGACTTCTTCAGATCTTATGGATAAAATAAATGGATGGAAATAAATTCATAATCCAAATGTGACCGGTTTGTGTTTTTTCTTAATGTATATATATATATATATATAAACAGGATTTGGCATTAAATAACCTACAATAGATGATATGCCATAAAACCCAATCAAACCAAACTAATTCCTCACTACCTGCAACTACAGAAACTCTTCTCAAATATGTAAGTCTCTTACAAAGTTTCAAATCTCTTAGAAATTTCACACACAAGCACGTGATGTAAAGGACCTTTCTGCATAGATAACTTCATTCACATTTTTAGTATCTTTATGCATTCACTTTTCTATTTATTTTGTTTCGACATTAGAATTGTTAATTAGTAGTACATTTTGGTTTTATACTTATTCCTAAGAGGCAGCTACATCTGTAAAACAAAATGATTACTCTGACCTTACTTATAATCAAAACCGACTATAAAATAAGAAACTCTAATGGAAGATCACTACAGTGTTGATAATGGTTAGGTGAAACCTGATAATTGCTTGAAAACCGACTGACTTCGGCACTAAATAACTCAACAAGGGTTAACGTGCTGCAAACCTAACCAATCAACAACCCCGTTCGTTTCACACTGAAAACGAATACCACTTTTGTTATTTGCCAAATACAAGTCCTGAGACAAACAAATTTTTAACTCCATAGAGGAGAATAATAGATATTTAAGCGGAGAAAATCTATGATCTTATTCATCTAATTAGCAACCCGAAGATCGAATACCTGAAACACCGACTTGTATGAAGATGTTTTGCGAGTTCCAAAGTTTAAAAATTTTGATATCACACACACACACACGTACCTATGTGTGTATGTTAATTTCAACAACTCCGTTATACACATTCACGCTTACATACTTATACACATACACGCTCACACACATACACACACACACGTGTGTATGTGTGTATGTTAATGTCGACAATTCGGTTTAAAAATTTTTAAAAAATTGATATCACACACACACACACACACACATAAGTGTGTGTGTGTGTGTGTGTGTTAATTTCAACAACTTGGTGTCAAAATTTTAAAATTTCGATATCACACACAGACACACAGACCTATGTGAATGTGTATATGATAATTTCAACAATTCGGTTTCAAAATTAACACACACACACCTACATAGGTGTGTGTGTATGTGATATAAAAATAAACACCTGCATGCACATGTGTGTGTGTGTGTGTGTGTGTGTGTGTGTGTGATATAATAACTAACACTTACACATATGTGTGAGTGATATCAAATAAACACACACATATTCATAGGTGTGTGTGTCTGTGTGTGTATGTGTGATATCAAAATGAACAAAAACACATATACGAGTGTGCGTGTGTGTATGTGATATCAAAATTTTAAATTTTAAAACCGAGTTGTTGAACTTAACAAACACACATACACATAGGTGTGTGTGTGTGTGTGTGTGTGTGTGTGTGTGTGTGTGTGTGTGTGTGTGTGTGTGATATCAAAATCAAAATGATAATAATATTCAACAATGTGGTTAAGACTTTTAATATATGCATTGTTTACATACACTATAAGTTAATTTGTAGTTATTTATGTAGCGCTGAACAAAATAACAAAACTTCTTTGAAGAACAACTATGAATGGTTTATTTTTATGACGGAAGTAGACTTGTGTCAGAGTGAAAAAAAGGTTCTTTTGGGGTATCAGGTAGCAGTGTCGCAGATAGTACGCCAGTTCTTTAGTTCTTTAGTGTGTTGCAGGTACCAGCTTTAGTTCTTTTGTGTGTGTAGCTAGTAGCTGCCGTTATCTTCTTTAGTGGGTATCTGTGGCAACAGTTATCTTCAGTGAAGATCGTCAATGCTGGGTTCCCGTGGCAGGCTACAGGAGAGAGGTCTTTCTTCTTTGCTGGTCTAATGCTCTCTGTTCTGCTGGCTGACTTCCAAAAAGGGCTAGAAAAAATAGTTCTTGAGAGGAAGATGGAATCAATTTAATAGTTACAAATTTTAGTATAAAGGGAAGACCAAAAAAAAAAAAAAAACAAATTTAATATACTCGTATAAAGGAATAATGTTTTAGGGAAGCTTTAATGGTAAGTTTAAACAATAAGTTCCGCAATCTTCAAGTTCGGATACTGATTCAAAAAGACAATACACATGTAGTGGAAGGAAATTTTCGTATTTTGGTTTGGCGCGCAATTTAAATCGACGCATAATTTCACCCAATCAGGATGACCTATCCTAATTATCCGTATCTCCTTTCCGGGCAGCAGAAATTGGGTAAGCTGCCAAACACACTCTCTTTGGCTGAACAACGCCGTCCAGTGCAGACGTCTCACTTGCGGTTCTTCAATAGCAGCAGCAGCAGCAGCATGGACACATGAGGGAACCTATCAAATTTATGGATTCCTTGCGTCTATTTTCTCTTAGACCAAGGAATCCCGGTTGAATATGAATTAGATACATTCAATACGCCACCCACAGGAACAACTTTATGTCACCCCCAAAATTGGCTATGTCGATGCGATGCCTAATCCTCCTCCCGGCACCTAGCTCTCATTTCACCTCTGGGCAACATTAATGGAGACACGCACGCCTCTCCCCAAAACCACCAGACACGTAAAACTCACGGTGACTCCAAAGTTTATTTCCTCCAACGGCAAACAAGACTTTCGCTAAACTACGGCGAACGCAATCCCTCGCACGTCCAACGATACGCGCTGCTATCTCAACTCTATCATATCTCCATTTCGTCTCTTTACATTTTTCCTTTTCCACGTGGCTTGCAGCACAAACACAAACTCAATATTCCATGCTGCCAATAAAACCTTTATGTAAAAACTAACGGCGTCGTCGTACTTCTTCATCCTCCTTTTATTTCTCACAACTTAGCGAGGAAACAACCCAACGTAAACACACGCACGTTACAACCTTTCCTCGCTAAAAACAAACAAATTTATCGCCCTAATAATAACAAATTTATTGACGCTAAACACACAACAAAGTTTTAGAAATGAATTTTATACAAAAGAAATAAGAAAGAAACGATGGAAAAGATAATGTGTTGTAAATTTTGGTGGAATTCACGGGACTTATCTGAGAGAGTGTGTCCAGAAAACAAAATTCTTTGAATTTGAGTATTTTTTTTTTTTTTTAGGTTTCGTTGAAAAGTTTCAGCTTTCGTTTAATCAGGTTGAGTCTTCTGTAAAGTTGTATTTCCGCAGAGTTCTCGGGTTGAATGTTCATTTTCTGTTTAGGTTAGGTGAATTTCAGTAAAGTTGACTTTAGTTGAATTTCTCAAGAAGCTTCAGGCCTGTTTAAATACTTATCGGCTGTTTAAGGAGCGAGTAACGAAACCTTTCTGCTGGCTATTTTTTTCCTGCCTAAACAGCCTGCTTCCCAAGTTCGCACCAAAGATTTTGTAGCAGCAGCTGGCAGCTCTTGCCGCTTTATTATTTTGGCTTTTCTTTTCCTTTCTTCACTCTGGTCAAAATTAAGCGCCACAAGTAATCAGTTTGTTTTCTTGTTAGAAATACATTTTTATACAAGTATTGCTATTTAATATTAATTATTCTATTCAACTTAATTCATTCATTCGTACACAGCTAAATAGTTGCAAGTATTGCTATGTATCAATAACAATTCAATTAGACATCGGTCATTTGTTTACTCACAGTTAAATAGTCAAACAGTTTGTTATATTTAGCGTATGGTAGCAAGGAAAAGACAAACACAGGTTGAAAGTTTTAAACAATTATATTAATAAAAAGGAAAAAACAAGGCGATAAAGCGAAGAATCAACTGAAACGTACAATATCAAGTGAAAGAGTGAATGTGGCGTGTGTATGAAGCCAGAGTTCACGGACGGTCATGTATGTTATAAGTTAAGAAACTCACTTGGTGAGTATGGTGGTATAAGGGTGGTAAGGGTATCAGATAATCTCGGTGGTAATAGCAGTCGTGGACGGGGTGGCGTTGTAGCTAAATCAGCAGTTGTTCGCAGCAGGTGGTGTGTAAAAATCTGTCAGAGTTCAGATGAGTTCTTATGGCCGTAGCGTGTTCTTCCCTTCATCCCTCGGTAGGCCAATCTGACACCTTTGAAGATTTTCGCTGCTTTGGATCAAGTCGGTTCTGGGAATTTTTTAGGAGGAAGATTTATGATTGGCTGAAAAAGGGTATTTTGATAATGTAAATTAATTTCTTGCATTCTGGTCGGAAGCTCTGCGCGGAGCCTCTTGCGCAAAGACATATTTTATTCATTGTCTCGGCAGCAGCCGTCAGGCTAACATCCGGTCGAATGCTACCCTTCTCCAGCCACGTGTATGTTTTTTTGAATGAGATCGTAAATCGGGAGATATCTGAATCCTGCTATATAACAAGTTGTATTTCTAACAATTCGATTTAAAATAAGTTTAGGTGTCAAACAGTTCTGTTTGACCCATAGATAGGATCTTATCAGGTGTTACCACTCCGGGTCAGAATGGAGCTGGGAGCAATGGGAATGAAAGGGTACTCCACATTCCCCAAAGCTGCAGATTACCATTAGATTGTTTAGTGTCATTTCCAGGACATCCGTTGGGTGGGGTGGGGGGTCTTACCCCTTTGCAGATAAATTGCTGCTATATCATGCATCCCCAGTTAATTGAAAAATGAAAACCGAGTTGTTGAAATTAACAGTTTATTTGTGTGACTCGTTTTGTCTCCGTCGCTTCATCGGAGATTACAAAATTGGATTTAAATTTTCGTAAAAGTGCCGAAGAGATAAAACATAATATACAAATAAATTATTGATTTCATCTAATCGATTATCATATGTGTGTATCCCCTAATTTTAGTCAGACACACAGGCCTTAGATTGCTTACAATAAGAGAAGTTCTCAAGTGGTCACCCATCCAAGTAGTGACCAGGCTTATAATTGCTTAACTTCTCGTTCCGTTAGTATTGCTTAATCTGTCATACAGGCTTCGGGTTGGTTACAGTTCTCTAGTAGTCACTCATCTAAGTAGTGACGCAGCTAATCATTGCTTAACTTATTATTTACTTAGTTTTGTCTAATCTTTCAGGTTGATTACAGTACTCGCTGTTCTCAAATGGCCACCCATCTAAACACTGCTTAACTTCGGTAATCTATTGGGAGTCAGTTCTTTTTAAGTGTATCTTGGCTGTAAGAATTGAAAAATAAATAAATAAAAACTCGGAAATAATATTGCTCAGTCAGCTGGGGCTGTAGAATACACTGACTGCACCTCTGCAGAGGGGTAAGATCCCCCCCCAACGAGTGTCCTGGATATGACACTAAACAATCTGATGGCGAGGTTCCAGCAGTGCTGGAGCTTTGGGGAATGTGGAGTACCCCTTCATTGCCATCGCTCCCAGGTCCACTCTGGCCCTATCTGTTGGTTAAATAGAACTAACAGCATACTTATGCTAAAATGAATTGAGTAAACTGAATAGCTTGAAATAGACACGTTTTTGACAATTAAACCGTACTTACACTTAAAACTGCGTGCTTATGCTTAACTGAATTATTTCAAATAGAACTGTTTTTCGACATTAAAACTGTATTTACACTCAACTGAATTATTACATATAACTGCTTGAATAGTTTGAAATGGAAATGTTTTTGACAATTAAACTGTGTTCTTATGCTAAACTGAACTGTTTTCAATAGAACAGATTATTTACATAAAAATGGATTTGGCGTTAAATAACCTACAAAGGTTGATATGCCATAAAACCAAACAAACCAAACCAAATCGCAAATAATAGAGCAACTAGTGAGGATCGAACTCGGAACTCATCAGCAATGCCTTTAGGAAAGTTAGCCTGAGATCCCATACACCACTAAGAAGAACCTGTGTTTGAACCTTACCCAGCAAAAATAGCACATCACATCAGGACGAGAATTTTATTAGAGCAATATGCTTACCGTATTTATTTGTGTATAACACGCACTCATCTATAACACGCACCTCAAACTTTAAACTGAATTTCCGGAAAAAATTCTCTTGTATAATACGTACCGACTTTTTAGAATTTTTAGCAGCTAAATTTAGCCTTTGTTCAACTTTTTGTCGGTTCGTACTAACTGAACATGATAATTTGTGTCTTTGTTGGGTTTGAAGGTTTGAAGGTCAGGGGCTAAGGGCAAGGCTGTGTTGCCGTAAGATATCTGACTCCATATTTTGGTCGGTGTAATCTGACTCCATATCTGGTCGGTGTAATGCCTTGCCCAAGAAAGTCCCAAAAGAATTATACGAAATAAAGATAGAAGCAGATAAGAGACGAAGACGTTTCTTTTATACTTTCCTTTATTTACTGGGTTCAACAAGCATTCCATGTATGAGGGAGTTTTTCCTGAATACATTGAAATGGTGAATCTTCCAGTTAAGGTGTTAAAATACGTTAAATCGTTTTCATGTATGTATGGTCTGCATTTGGTATTTCGGGCTTCCATAAGGGTTAGTTTCCTTTTGGAAGTTTGTCAAAGTCCGGTAAAGAATTAGCTCATAGTTCAGTTGTTGAGCCTTGTATATTTCAGTATAATGCTGACCGAGAGAGAGGGCTGGTACTGGATGAAAGGGACTAACCATCGCTACGTCCAAAGACGTAGGCGTGGTGCCCAGACACGACAGCAACGATGTTATCAGGACGCTGGTCACTGCCTGAAAGAGAAAGAATACTTTGTCCCCTTTGTCAAGAGGAAAGCCTTTTTTCTTTTTACGCATGCGTCATCTCCTTTTCCGTTAGAGACCTCTGGGAGTTTCTTCAAATTTAATAGTTTTCTTTTTCTTTTTTTTTAATTGAATTTAATCCAAATTTATTTATTTATTTATTCGTTCCCTACATCTTAAAGCACAAAATTGACACAGTATTTAGAGCAAACACGCGGACATATTCACACAAAAATACAAGCTAATGGCAAAAATTAGCTCACATAAAAGAAACAAGATTATAAACAAGTACACATTCCAGTAACGGCGTAAAAAATTAGTTCGGACAATAACCCAAATAAGATATAATTTTCTTTGAGTCATTCCATCGGAATATGGTGATGCATATGGTCGGGAAAATTTAATAATATACACACCCTTAACTTTAAGGCTGAAAAATCTGGGAAATAGTGTGTCTTATTCACAAATAATTACGGGACTCTAACTTTGAGAATAAATCTGTAACTATTTCGATTTGCGACTGGACGATAATTCTGTGTGATCGGCATTTTCGTCTAACGTAATTTTTAAATCAGCTAAATTAGTAATACAAGGGAGATAACTACGAAAAACTAATTAGAATCAATCATTCCTTTCCAAATATCGTGTGTGTGTGTGCTAATGTACATTATTATTTCCAAGGCACCTCGGGTGGTGTAATAGTTAGCAAGCTATACTAGCAAACCTTCATAAGTGAGTTTGAGTCTCCTTGAGTGCCCGATTCATTCAGTCTTGTGCCACATCGAAGGAAAAACGCTTCGTAAATTAATACATTATTATTTCCATGCATACGAAAAGAATACTCGTATATTTCAGTATACTGCAAAACTTTTGACATTTATCATATATATTATTATTATTACTTGTACGTGGTACATGCAATAAGCTTCTGGACTTTTTTGTACGGGCATTTAAAATTGTGGTAGACTCTTAAAAATTCAGTATGTTATTGCTATACATCTTATGAGATGACTGACCAATTTTTATGATTTCAGGTTCAAATGAACAGCTACAGTAGGAATTGGAATACACTCTACTAAAGCCTGATTGTCACAGCTGGTCAATTTCAAAAATGTAATCTAGACGCCAGGACACTTTAGAACAATATGCAATAAAATTGTGTTTTAAACTCGGAACAAAATGCCACAGAAACGTATGGAAAGCTTCAGACTGCTTTTCGACCATCTTGCATGAATAGAGCATCAGTTTTTGAGTGGCATAAGAGATTCAAGGAAGGCAGGGAGTCTGTGAGGAATGATGAGAGGTGTGGGAGGAGTAAGGAAGTCAATATACTAGAGTTGATTGGCCAAAGGGTTAGGGTTAAGGTTAGGGTTACTATGTTGAGGTTTAAAGGGAGTTCAGGAAGAGATTCCTTGGGAAGCGGCCAGCACTCTTCAAATCGGGTCAGTGGCATTTCCACCAAGACAATGCACCAGTCCACAACTCCATCCTTGTCACAGACTATTTGACTAAGATGGGCATCAAGACAGTTCCTCACCTTACCTATTGTCCAGACCTTGCTCCCTGTGACTTTTGCTTATTCCCAAAGCTCACAGGCTGTCGTTATGCGACAATTGAGGAGATGAAAGAGGCTGTGACGAAGGTCATTGACATGCTCACACAAGAGGACTTCCATGGGTCTTTCCAGAAGTTGTTGGAACGGTACAACAAGTGCATTGCAGCCAGAGGACATTACTTCGAAGGGGACCAGAGTCTCATGTGTGTACTATCAATAAAAGTGCCCATACGAAAAAAGTCTGGAAACTTATCGCATGCACCTTGTACATGACTGTAAATTGTTTGTATTAAAAGATAGTGTAGTGATGGCTGTGATATGGTCTTGGTCCAAGTCAGACTGGAGCATTGGACCGATAAAATGAAATGCAGTTTTTCAAAGCAGTAGTTGTGACGATACTGCTGTATGGATGCACTACATGGATGCTAACTAAACGTATGGAGAAAAAGCTTGATGCCAACTACACAAGAATGCTGCGAGCAATATTGAACAAGTCCTGGAGGCAGCACCCCACAAAGCAGCAGCTGTACGGCCACTTACCACCCATCACAAAAACTATCCAAGTTAGATGAACCAGGCATGCGGGACACTGCTGGAGAAGTAGGGACGAACTCATAAGTGATGTACTCCTGCGGACCCCTTCATATGGACGAGCAAAGACAGGACGATCAGCTAGAACCTACATACAACAGCTCTGTGCTGATACAGGATGGAGCTTTGAAGACCGATCGGAAGCGATGGACGATAGAGAAGGGTGGCGAAGGAGGGTAAGGGATGTCCGTGCTGATGGCGCAACATGATGCTGATGATAAGTCAACTGCTGACTGACACTCATGTTCACTTTGTTTTTATTTTGTATACCCATATTTGCATAGACACATGTGCGTGTATGCAAATATGCAGGCCCATCAGCCGATGGTGTCATTTCTCCAAAACATCCCCTCATACTTCCAACCAATCACAAATAGTTACTAAAAGCTATAATTGTTTTACTAAGGGTTATTATTAGTTACTTAAAACCATATAACTGACTACAAACTGTCGGATTATATTTGCGAGATGTGTCACAAGTATAAAATAAAGTTTGGAGGCAGTACGTGTTCCTCGCAAGTAATTTCCCGAACAAAACAAAAACAAAATCTGAATAACTATAAAATAAAGGTTTATTATTCAGTGGGAATATGTACCAAAGAACTCACAATGTTGTTGTTGTCGTTGTTGTTGCCGATTTCGCCTTTGGTGTAAGTGGAAATGGCAATGTCTTTGCAAGACAGCGTGGCGTCTCTCGTGTTTTGGTGGGTGAGGGAGCAGTCCAGTAGCGTAACATAGGTTCCTTGTTGTTAGCGGCTAGATCTCTGTTGAATTGTTCAATCGCTTTCTTTTTATAACACCTAAGAGGATCAAAACGGGTATGAATGTTTTTTTGGGGGGAAAGTACTTGATTGGTTAAAAAATCTATGGGTGCGAATTTTGTATATTGTAGTTTGGATCCTTTTTTTCTAGAATGTTCTAATGTTTGTTGATTGGCTTAAAAATCTATGGGCGCGAATTTTGTGTATGTTGTTTGGATCCTTTTTTTCTAGAATGTTCTAATGTTTGTTGATTGGTTTAAAAATGTGAGTGCGATGTTTGTGTATATATACGAAATTTACGCTACAAAACTGCAGCAGAAAGTATTTCGCACTTTTGTTTGGCGTGTAATTCAATTCGACCGTTAGGGTCGACGCATAATTTCACCCAATCAGGATGACTTATCCTATTCCCTCCGGACTATCTTTCCGGGCAGCACAAACTGGGGAAATCTACCAAACACTTTCTTTTCGTAAAACTTCTTCGTTCAGTACAGACGTCTTACTGTCTGCTCTTCATTAGCAGCAGCAGCAGCAGCAGCAGCAGCAGCAGCAGCAGGATCGCACCACCATGAAGGAAGCTATCTAATTTATGGACCCCTTGCGTCTATTTCTCTTCGACCAAGGGTTCCCAGTTGAATATGAATTAGATAAATTCAATACGCCACACACAGGAACAACATTCCGTCACCCCAAAATTGGCTATGTCGACTGCGATGCCGAATTTCGCTCCGACACCTAGCTACTTCATCACTGGGCAACATTTTCTGGAGACATTCACGCTTCTCCCCGAAACAACCAGAACCAAAAACTCACGGTGACTTCAACGTTTCTCTCCTCAAACAGCAAACACGACTTTTGCTACACTATTGCGAACATATCTCCCTCGCACATCCAACAATGCCTCAACCTAACAATGTACTTTTTGCTCAGGCATTTAGCTGCTAAAATGCTTTCTCCACTCTCTCATAACTTCATTTCGTTTCTTCACTTTTTTCCTTCCTACGAGACTTGCAGAATAAACGTAAAGCCTTTATTCCATACTGCCATTAAAAACCTTCAGATAAGACCTAACAGCATCTTTGTCTTCTTTCTTCTTCATCCTCCTTTATTAACAACAACATATAGCGGTTGGTGAAATTTGTTTGTTTAACACTATATATTTTAGGCAACACAAATGAATTACGAAACTTTGCTTTAACAACACAACAACGAAGGGTTTTTATTTGCAGCTTTGAATATTTGGTTTGCTTTTGGTGCTGCAAGACTCGTGGAGTTTAAGTTTGTTAGTGTTGGAGTCGAAATGGCTTAGCGGGATGTTGAGATGGCAGCGTGTTGTTGGACGTGTGAGGGATGTGTTTAAAGTCACCGTGTAGTTTTGTATCTGGTTTTTGGAGGAGAGTCTGCGATATCTCCATGTTGTCGAGAGCGGAGTTACGCTCGGATCGACATAGTCAATTTTTGGGGTGACATGAAGTGGTGCCTGTGGAAGGTATGCTGAATGTTTCTAATTTATGTTCAACTGGGATTCCTCGTAAAGAATCCATAAATTAGATGGTTCCCTCGTTGAGTGTCCATGTTGCTGCTGCTAGTGTTAAAGCCACAGTGAGATGTCCACACTGGGTGGCTTGTTTGGCTAAAAAGCATCGCTAAGCAGGGACGACCAGAGGAACGTCTGTTCTGGTCGCCGTTTCACGCCGAAGAGAGTGGGTTTAGCCGCTTACCCGTTTTGCTAGCCGGAAATGAAGGCCCGGGCTGAATAGGATAAGTCATCCTGATTGGGTGAAATTCAGTGTTGAATTAAATTGCGCACCAAACCAAAATACGAGATTTTCCTCTTCTCTACAAACACTTAGCGAAGGAATAACACACACGCGTAAGAATACATAACTTCGCCAAAAGTAAACACAATATCTTATCGCTAAAAAACAAATGACTATTTTTAAATAGAAATAATTACTTGAAAACATATAATCATTAGTATTGGATCGGAATACTTAAAACCATACAACTTTGTGCCAATCATTTGTAAGAGATTGTAATACTTGATATTCAAGAAGAAGTCCTTGAGGTGTTGTGGATAATATGTTTGACTGTGACATTGTAGTAAGACAGTTCAAAATCACATTTGGACTAATACCCTTGGGAAAGGTGTGAACTCTTTTATCCCCCCTAAGTTATGGGTTAAATAGTCACACTACTGTTGTTCTACTGGGATAGTGTGGACATTAGATAACCCACAAAGGTTGATATGGCATTAAACAAAAGAAACTAAACCAAACCAAGCTGGATATAATAAAACTGTGCAAATATTCTTTAGAAATAATTACAGAAAAAATGTCAATGTACAATGAACACAATTCTCTAACCCTTAGAGGAGTTGACATGCTGTTAAAATCAGTCAATTAATTATACCTAATTGAATGAAAGAGAATATATTTTAATTATCTTTAGCCTTTTCTGCTATTTGACAAGTTAAACGTTTATAATTCATATTTGAATTTAACTGTTTTATATTCATCATACGTACATATATATGTGTGTATGTGTGTGTAAAAATAATTGTGCGATTTTACACATAAAGATACTGCACTCTGATCCGAGACACAAGTATCAATCCAGGCGCCTCTGGTGGTGTAATGGTTAGCAAGCTCGACTAGCAAACCTACACGAGTGAGTTCGAGTCTCATTGGGTGCCCCTTTCATATGGCCTTGTGCCACATCTAAGCAAAAAGCTTAGTAAATTACCACAAGTATCAATCCCCATGTCATTTTCCACAGTTGGGTGGAATAAAATTACGGTGGTTAGTTTTATTTCGTTGTCACCGGGGAAATTCCTTTTACACCGTTCTTATTTCTTTTTATCTTTATCGTTAAGTGTGTATTAACTTTTTTTGTGAAACCCAAATATGAGGATCCACGGATACTTATGCAATAAAAAAAACTCTCAGGTAAATATTTTTATATCATATATGCAGGTATATATTTTTTTATTTTAACTTCCTCGTATTGTTATTTTTATTTGACTTTCTTCGGGAGGTCGGACTTCATTGCTTTTTATTTCTACCCACGTGTGTATATTTTCTTGGCCATCTTTAATATTAATAAATTGTCTGTTGTACTTGCTAATGTAATTATTAGATTGATTGTTAAAAGGGGGTTCTTTCTTTCTTTACTCTTGTTAAAAAAATAGATTATTTAAAAAATACTTAAAAAAAAAACGATGTCTAAGGTTTTTTTCCTTATTCGAAAGATGGCCATACCCATCTAAAAAAAAGTTTGGTTAACTCCACGGCATTTTAAAAAGATCTAAAACGTATTTAATTTTAAAAGATTTCAGAAAATTAAATAAAGAGTTATATTAACTCAAATTTATTTCCATAATTTTTTTTCTTCATTGCCATCACTCTCAGGTCCACCGGACCTGTTAGAATTCAATCTATGTGTCCAATAGATGTTTGAAATATTTGATTCCATACCCTTTAAACCCATCGGATTTAACGAAAACTAAAAATCAGATTCCACTTTCTTTTTTTTTTTTTCTTTGGCGAATACAGCAAGTATTACTGACGACCAGAGATGATATTTTTCAGGCTGTTTACATGTATTCGCCCCGCCAAGAAGAATCTGATTTTTAGTTTTTGCTAAAATCCGGTGGGTTAAAGAGTAAAAATTTACCACTGTAAAATATTTGCATTAAGAATATTTACTTGAAGTTATAATTGTTTAATAAGAATGATTTTTTTTTATTAGTTATTTAAAACCTTATAACCGTTTTCAAACAAATGAGTTTATTAAATAGACATGATTAGTTAAAACCATATAATTTTATATAGATGTATTAGATAGGAATGCTTGAAACAATACAATTGTGTGCGGGGGGGGGGTCCTCGTGGTGTAATGGTTAAAGTGATGGACTGCGGAATCGTAGTACGCGAGTTCGTACTCCTGTCGCGCTATTACGTTCACTTTCGGGCAAATACCCTTGGGAAAGGTATGAACCCCCTTATCCTCCCAGCTATTTCTTCTAGGAGAATAGATTTGGCATTAAATAACCTAAAAAAAAAAAGAGTTGATATGCCATTAAACAAAGAAACCAAACCAATTGTGTGCTAATTATTTGTATTAAATAGGAATACTTGAAACAATACAATTGTGTGCTAATTATTTGTATTAGATAGGAATACTTGGTATCATACAACTATGTGCACCCCCTCTTAAACTCCATAAAAAATGTAAATATAAACGTACAATGTACACTATCCTCTATGAGGTATAAAATAACCCTAGATGGGTTGACCTGTCATTAAAATCAATCGTGAACATTTTTTGTAGGTATGATTTCCTTTATATAATGTCTTCTTTTTTTTTTTTAATCATTTGTTGAATAATTCCATCTTTTTGTAAGATTCTGAAAAATCAAAACAAAATTAAACAAATTTGATCGATTTTTCTAAGTATTCATTTTCTTAAATAAACCCATTAATCAGTGTTTTTTCATGTCTCATATTGGGAGGTCCTTAGTGACTGCATGTGGAGAACCAGCCACACATATTTGGATGTGGGTAGATGGTAGCGTTTATGGCGTAATGGTTATCGTCGTACGAAGTGGACTCGGCTACTCAAGTTTAAATCCTGAACAAGGCAGTTTGGATTTTAAAGAGCGCTAATAACTTTGTGAAATGTCTGTCTCCAGCTATAGATGAATAGTAGGGTAGACTAGGTTCTTTTAACCTTTCTAAAGTAACTAGTCTAGGAGAAGGAAAATTGAATCTGAACCAGACCTCGAGAAGGATGGGCTCTGTTAGACTATCCCTGCCAAAGATATGCTACCCCTATAACCAAATCAGGTTACGGGTTAAGGACGAAATGCAAAATTTACCTAGTTTCATTGGCATGTTTCTGCAGGACGTGCCCACAGACTCCGTTAATACAAAAATATTTTTGTTATTCTTGAACTTCCTTTTCCATAAATTTTTTAAGTTACCTTATATCTCAGAAATTTAAAAAAAACAATTATTGCTCCATTACCCTCCCTAAAGACCAATAAGGTCGGGATTTTATAGGATTCTTAACTATAACCATCTCACCTACTTTAATGATATTATTATTACCTACCTGAAAGAGATCTCGAGACTGCTCTCTAAGGGTATTCCTTATACCATAAATCATGGAATTCTTTCAAATTGAGGTCTCTGAACTCCAAATGCTCCAACAGAGCTTCTCTGGAAGGAGGGGTCAACTCATGAATCTTTTATGAATCTCTCAAGAAAAGTGTGGTATTGACGTGAGGATGGAGAAAGGAATTAGGTGTAATAACGTCCAACCCAGCATCTTCTGAACACCGAGAGGTAAGCGGTCGAGAATTGATAGCATTCTGAACATCGAACAACAGAGTCAAACATTCAAAATACTCCTTGCTTTTCCAGCCCATTAGCATAAACAAACAACACTTAACTGATTTTATAAGTCTCTCCCAGATGCTCCAAAACCAAACTGAATACAAAGGAATGGTAAAATGTTTTATGTTTAAAGTACTAAACCTTCCCACAAATTCATCGAACACAAAAACTTGTTTCACACGCATTGTCAGAATAAATGTACGAAGGTACTATTTACCAACCCCTCCGCTCGGGCAGGATATGACACAAGGTCAATTTTTAAGCGGAGTTTAACAGGTTTGAATTCAGAGTTTTCCTTCTCCTAGACTAGTTGCCTCACCAAGGCTGAAGAACCTAGTCCGTCCTACTATTTACCCATAGCTGGAGGGAGAATAAGGGGGTTCATACCTTTCCCAAGGGTATTTGTCCGAAAGTGAACGTAATAGCGCGACTGGAGTACGAACTCGCGTACTACGATTCCGCAGTGCATCGCTTTAACCATTACACCACGAGGACACCACGAGGACACATAAATGTGCGAAGGTACTCCATACAGATTGAAGAACTGCACCAAAGCAAGTATCAATGAACGAGTGGACATGTCTTTGACCAACTCTAGATGAATGACTTTGATATTGAGGCATGAGAACAAGAAAATTTACATCTTTCTTTCTCCTACTTGTATCCACAAATAGCCAATAAAATCAATTCCCGTATTCAGGAATGGTCTCACAAAGATTATTCTGTTTGGATAAATTGGTTACCTTGGGGTACTTGAAGGAAATGACATTATTCATCTTCCACAAGCCACAAAAATATAAAACTGCCTTAATTCTTTGTCTGGCTTTATAAACCTAAAAACTGGACAATCGTAGTTTACAAAGGGTAGCTGCGATACCTAAATGCTTACATTTACATGGCAGTCCATGATGACTAGCTCTGTAAGATGAGAAAATCTGGGCTGTAATAATATAGGAAACAAAACATCTTGAGAGTGAAATTCAGATTTACCTATTTTACCTCTGGAGTGAATAAGCTCTTCCTCATCCAAAATGAGGTTAAGGCTAGCAACCAGGAAAGGAACCTTGCTACTGGAGGGGTTCAATGGAAACAACTTTTCCTTAGTTAAACACAATGACTGCTCTACTTTCAATAAATGTAGCTTGGCAGCTAAACCCAGATCTGAAGAAACTTTCTTCAAACTCAATACAAATCATAAGTTACCACTCCCAGCAGTTTAGCCAGGGATGAGAACTGTTCCAATTCAACCATAGCAGCACTAGCAGAACCTACTGGAGAAATCACAACTGCATTGTTTAAAAATAACATGCAACGTCTGCACACAGACAGCCCAGCTCACGGTTAGGCCATTGTAGGGCTTCACCAACCAACCAGGAAGGACCATAAAGCCAAAATAAGAATTGTGCCTTAAACTTATCAAGAGACACGCCTCTTGCTATCAAATCCGTAGGATTATCTTTTGTATTCACATAATTGAATTTCACATGAACACCTCCTTTACTTCACTTAGCAATCTCTTTATAGATATCCTTAAGTAAAACAAAATGATTGCATCTGTAGTAATTAGGGGTTGCTTCACAGTCACTGGAAAGTCCTTAAATCAATGTCGACTATGAAGAGAATTCTGTAACCTCAGGTTAGAAAGCTTAATCCAGGACTTTCTCTTCTAAGGGACACTTTTCATGTATCACCGTCCAGCACAATTTCTATCTTCAATTACCATCAACGGTCTCACCACAAATGTCTCTCTCTTAGAAAAATGCCCTCCTGAAATGTCTCTTCCAATCACCTTGATATAAAGTATCTCGCCAACTGCAATGCTTGAGTTTGCTACGAACACTCATCTTGTCTCTGTCGCCCGGCTCTTTTTATGGGCTTAGAGCTTTGCACGCATCCTTGTCAAGTCTTGTCAGTTTTGTAAGAATCCAAGATCGCAAGTTCTTAAAACACAACTTTGGAGTGGCCATTTTTGCCTTTGCATGCCAGGCACACACAAGCATGTTTTTCCGGGGATAAGTCTTTCTTTTCTACAGCATCTAAATTTCAATAAAAGATCCCACGTATCTGTAAACAAATTCACTCCAGGATACATGCAATCATTGAGGGGCAGTCTGCCTCCTGTTTTCAGTGAACAATTAAATTCTGGTCTCATCTTGGTGGTTCAAACACGATCCTTCTTTATGACAGGCATCATGTATTTATTAAAATCATCAGGGTATACATCTATCCTCTTGATAATGGCTTCAGATTCCTGATCTAAAATCACCTTACAGTAGCCATCATATAGATTCTGCTTCTCAAGTTTGATCACAGCATGATCTAAAACATTCAACGCCACCTGGTGGTTAGAAAGGATTTCTATCAACTTATCTTCATTCCAAAGAAGATCAACAAAATAACATCCCTCTCTAAAGGTTATTGAGCTATGGAAATAACCTATTTTATTGTGGTCATAATCACTGACCGAGTCTTCCTTAATCTCCATAGTCTCTAAACTGAAAATCTTTTCTACAGTCCTTTCCATAGAGGACTCAGTAAAGCAGTCTAAGGGGTTCAGATACTTAGACTTAGGCTCCAACACAAAATATATATGGATAACAGGGCAATAAGAATCCTTGGAAATGACTCAAGAATAGTTCATACCACAAATCTGAGGATCAACTCTAAATTTTCGAGCTGGTAAGAAATCTTCTATGTTGTGAAAATGAACAAATCCCTGTGCCAATTCAAAAACTGCATCATTCATTAGGTGCCAGGTACTTTAACAAATCTATACAAAGACACAGTGTCTTCTTGAACACTTGAAAAATCAGCTGCCAACTTACAACCACTTGTCTGCATATTAAACGCTGCGTTACTAAGCTCTTTAACCTTAAAAGTGAGATCCATGTCCTTATCCACCAGGAAAGGAATGGAACAGACACAATCCGGCAATTTCACCTACAATTTAAATTTCTGCAGATGCTTCCTAGCAGACCCGAAGAAAGTCTTCATTACAAATTCTTGGGTAGGCAGTTTATTAGCTCTACAATTTATGATGTCTACTAAGGAATCCGCTAAATAAGAGTGCTATCTGAGTTGATAAAGGCATTAAACCTGTATTCAACTCCTTCATATACAAAAACAACTTCCATTACAGGCAACAACAAATTGTTACTGCCATTATCATCTCGGTAACAAGTATTGGTATCTAAAGTAAACCTATCCCGACCGGGACACATAGCACCGACATGGCAGCAGCTCTTGCAATCCCAGCAAGGTCTGAGGAGGCCTTTTTTTTTTTACCAAGGCAGTTAGCATCCACATGACTGGGGTCAGTGCACAGCATACACAGCCCCAGAACTTTACAATGATCCAATCTGTCTTTTACCGAGGTGAATTTTTTTACAATTATAGGTAGAATGCGCATTGTTGCAGCAAAAACTGCATCTAAACTTATCCTGCTTAGAAACAATATTAAAGTTGTTGAGGGTAGCAGGTGTTTTACTAATCACTGGAGACTTTGATTTACGGGTGTTACTAATACCCCATTCTGATTTATAACTCTTTGCACTATTTGCTTTGAGTTTGGTTAAATCTATAATTCGCTGCACATTGGAATAAGTATCAAAAATCTCCCCCAATGTCGGGTAAGTATGGCCCAAGACCCTAAAATTTCTTTTCTTAAAAACATAGGCAGCTTATGAATTATCAAGTGACTAAAATAACGGTTGCCTGGTATCTTCTCTTCCAAGAAGTCCAAAGAAAAAGAATTCTTCAACTTGTATAACAAAGATTTTATCTTGGCAAAAAAATCTGATAGGACATTTTTTTCATGTACAGGCCTAGCAGTGTCTATAATTGTTCAACTAAATATCTTTCATGTAAATATTCGCTACTGAGAATCTCCAAGGCTGTATCAAAACTTTCTACCAAAATAGAGAGGTGACTATCTTCAAGGCATGACACCTTAGATGGATTTTTAAAATTAGCAAATTGAGTGCCTGATCATACATACCTAACACACAATTATCAAATTGCATTAAAAAATTCTTATGAGCTAACCTATCACAATTCAGAATACTAGAGTTGTAAACAGGAAATTTTAATTTAGAAGCTTTTTCCTATTGAATTTATGGCTGCTTAACTCTACCGGGTGGTTCTACTCTACCACCATTTATAAACTTCTTGTAAGCCATGAGGTCATTTAAAATGAAAAGATTGAACAAAACTTCTGGCTCATTCTCTTTATCAATAACTTCAGCGTCCACTTCATTCTCAATAAATGCATTCAAAATTTCTTCATTCATATGAGACACGAACGAAAGCCAATTCATTACTAATTCCTTTTGTGCCAGGTTAGAATTGTTAACCGAATTTTCACTGGTATTAATACTATTTAAAGCAGAGGTTATCTTTCTCTTATAAATATCTCTCTTTTTAATAAGGGTATCCACTAATTGAGATACAGGCATATTGAATAAATTTCCAAAGAACTTTGTCTTAACCTAGTAAAATTCAAAAGGGACTGTCCACTCTTGTACCACGAGGAAAACCATTACAAAAATGGCTATGCAATTACGTGCCAAAACCAAATGATCACACAAAAAAGAAAAAAATGGTACAAAACGCAAGCACAAAATGGGAACAGTTCGAAATATAGACTTACACTATTAATTTTAAATTCGAATGAGAAAGCTGCAAACTTATATTTCCTTAAACCTCAGAACCCCTGTAATAAGGGAAATAAAATATGCAAGCTATGAAAAATGTGCTCAATTCAATAAATATGTTAGATTTTAGGTTTTAAACTGCAAGATCATTTTTTTACTTTCACTTTTGTGTTTCACTACAAGGAGACACGCTAGCCCCTTACCTCTTTATCATCTGTCTAGACTACGTGCTTAGAACTTCGATCAACAATATCAGAGAAAATGGCTTCGAGCTGACTAAGAAAAGAAGCAAAAGGTACCCCACAGAAACAATCACAGACGCCGACTAGGCTGATGACTTAGCGTTACTGGCGATGACGCCTAATCAAGCAGAGACACTACTGAATAGTTTGGAACGAGCCGCAGCAGGCATTGGCCTCCATGTCAATGCGCACAAAACTGAATATATGTGTTACAACCAAACGGGCAACATTACCACACTGAGGCTAGTGGACAAATTCACATACCTAGGAAGTAGCGTCTCATCAACGGAAAACGACATCGACACACGACTGACGAAAGCATGGACGGCTATAGATAGACTCTCAATCATATGGAAATCAGACCTGACCGATGAAATGAAGCGCAGTTTCTTCCAGGCAGCGGTTGTATCGATACTACTATATGGATGCACTACATGGACGCTAACCAAACGGCTGGAGAAGAAACTTGACGGCAACTACACAAGAATGTTGAGAGCAATATTGAACAAGTCCTGGAGACAACACCCCACAAGACGCCAACTGTACGGCCACTTGCCTCCCATCACGAAGACTATACAGGTTAGACGAGCCAGACACGCCGGACACTGCTGGAGAAGCAAGGACGAGCTCGTAAGTGACGTACTCCTATGGACCCCAACATATGGCCAAGCAAAAGCAGGACGACTAGCCCGAACTTACATACAGCAGCTATGTGAGGACACAGGATGTAACCCAGAAGACCTGCCGGTGGCGATGAATGATAGGGAGAAGTGGCGAGAGATGATCAAGGATATCCGTGCTGGCGGCACGACATGATGATGATGATGAAACTGCAAGACTAGCATGAAAAGTTAATAAAATTATCCAAATGTTAGTCACTATATAAAGTACAATTCCACCTAAATTACATTGCAGACTTTATCTCTGCCTAACCCTAGAAATCTAGTAGTAACTGTCAGGCTTGGCGAAGAGGGAAAGAAATATATAAAAAATGAAGTAAGCAAAGAATGGGAATGCTAATTTGTTACCTGAAATAAAAGTGTCTATATTACTTAAAAACCAAAACAACCAGATCCCACAAAGTAATTTATTTCAAGAGATGTAAACTTGACAAAATCCGGCTTTGCATATTTTCCCCTATGCTTGTAAAAAACGTTGAATTTAAGGTAACAAAAATAACATAGATTCAAGTGACGACAATATTATAGCAAAAAAAAAAAAAAAAAAAAAGGGCTATAAACAAAATATAACGACTGACTTGCATAACGCAATGCGGTCAACCAGTTATTGTCAGTTTAACTTTTGCTAATAAGATATTTTTCTTTGGTATCTTATGTCAAAGTTTCTTTTGAAGCCTGTTTTTAGGTTTTTTCTCTTGGCGTCTCTTTCTCGTATAGAATCAACATGGACAACCGTATTCTAGTTTCCTGTACAGATTTATTGAAAACGAAGTTTACTTTTTCTTAAAGGGAACTTTAAGTAGACCACCGCTTCCTCCTCCTCGAGATGAATATCTGTTTCACCTCGAATTGAGTCTACGGAAGCATTTACCGAATTTACTGACTGAGCCAACGCTTCTCTTGTCGGCAAAAGACTCCAATAATTCAGCCTCCAGACCTTAAACTCAACTTTCTTTTGAAGAGCTTACAGCATACCAAAACCACAAATAGCCTTCAGTAGGCCTATTGTTCTCAACAAGTAACAAAAAAAAAAAAAAAACTTTAAGGAAAAGAGGCTTACTAGCTCAAGCGACTAATAGGCCTATTAAGAAAAAACTGCCTAAAGTCGAAGGTGAATAAACAAGAGCTGACAAAGTAAAAATAGAGAGCCAGGTAGTACCTTCTGCTCAAGTCTGAAAAAACCCCAAAATAAGATGGAGATCCTTTGAAGGGTCTCACTTAAATAACAGTAGGGTTGGTGGATAACGGCACAACTTCAGAAAAACAAATCATATTCGAGCAAACATTTACTGCCGAATTTACAAATTCCAACAATATATATATAGGGTACGATGGGTTAACAGTCATCTGAATTAAACAAAAATAAAAATAGCACTGACATTATCAGATATATTTGCCAAAATATCGTGAACGTATTTTGAAATCCTTTAGATTAAATTTATTCAAAGAAATCGCCATTGACTTCAACTTAGGCCTTCCGACGACTTTAAATCTCCTGTTAGCCTTTCTGGCGGTCGCCTTTTTTAAATTGGTAAATGCTGTTGTTATCCTTGCCTTCAGTTCCTCTTTGGAGTTTTGTTGGTCTCCCATTCAACCGCACCCATACATAATAATCAAAATGGTTGCAATTGGGGGAGTTAGGCGACCAAATATTATGGGTGATGTGGTCGCAGAAATGTTCTCAAAGCCAAGACTAGGTTCTCCTGGTTATGCGGCATAGCGAAGAGTCCTTTTACCTGACGTCAGGTCTTCCAGCAGTCACCCTCTCAACCCATCAACACTATCTCCTCCAGGCACTTGAGTTTGAAGCCATGTGGGAAGATGAATGACGGCATAATATCATCCTCGCTAGTGACCACTCCAAACATTATGATGTGGACTGGTTTTTTTGGTTTTTATTGCTATCGGTACATTTTTGGGGGACAGAGCAAGTCAACGGTTGTTCTGCGAGTTCACCGCCTGATTCTGGCTAAAAATTGTTCTCGTCTAAGCAAAAGCTAAGCATGTTCGTTTGGAGGAGATGTTCAAGTTTGTTCAAAAGCTTATCAACGTTGTTTTTCCACTTGTCCTTCATGGCCTCTGATAAAAGTTGGTCCTTTCTCGTCTTGGATGTATTTACCTACCCCTCCACTCGAGCTGGATGTGACACAAGGTCAATTTTTTAAGTGAAGTTCAGCAGGTTTGAATTCAAAGTTTGACCGGTTGCCATACAAAAGTTAAAGAGCACAGTCTGTCCTACTATTTGCCCATAGCTGAAGGTAAAATAGTTGGATTCATACTTATAGCAATGGAGATATTATTATTATTAGGTTTTTGGTTTTGCGTTGGTTTTGCGTTGGTTGTGTTGGTATTACATTGGTTGTTATCCCCTCGCTAAATGTTGATGGAAAATAAAGGTGGTGGGGAAGAACGAAGACGTCGTTAGGTTTTGTATCAAGGTTTTAATGGCAGCATGAAGTAAAGGGTTTACGCTGGTATGTTGAGAGTCTCGTAGGGAGGAAAGAAGGAAGGAAGCTGTTATAGGGTATCATTCAATTCATTTTCAACTAGGATCCCTTGGTCTAGAAGGATAGACACAAGGGGTCCATAAACTAGATGGCTCTCCTCATAGTGTATGATGCTGCTACTGCTATTTAAGAGCAGACAAGACGTCCGCTCCCATTGAGGATTTCTGAGGAAGAGAGAGTTTCGCGGGCTTTCTTCAAGTTTTGGTGCTGCTAGGAAAGATGGTTCGAGCTGAATAGGACAAGTCATCCTGATTGGGTGAAAATATTCGGCGACTCTAACGGTCAAATTAAATTACGCGCCAAACAAAAATACAAGGTTCTTTCTGCTACATACTTTTCCTAAGGGTATTAGCGCTATGTGAAATGCAAACAGCCCTGTTCAGGGATTGAACTCAGTTCGCCATGTCCATTCCAAAAGACGATAACCATAAAACTATGGGAACCTCTTTTCTCATCTTGTATGAGAAATACCGAATGTCTTCATGCACTACTTACTTGATAAGAAGCTCAGACACCCCCATATCCCTGACTATGGACCTCATTGGCTTACTGGGATCGTTGTCAATCATGGTCTGGATCTCAGCAACAAATACCGAGAGTTCTTTTCTTATCAGAATGAACCTTCCGAGCTGCCGTATCTTCATAAACCCCATTGGCCTCTTTTTGAATCCACTGCATTCACACCGAACCATTGTGAAATTTTCGTATTGGACTTCCGGCGGGAATGTCTAAGATCCGCACTTTTTTTTAGTTAAATTAGCTAAGAAAACGTAAATCAGAATATTCTAGAAAAAAAAAAGGATCCAAACCTCACTTACTTAGAATATTTTTAAGCCAATCAGCAAACACATAGATTAGAACATTCTCGAAAAAAAACGGATCAAACACTGACTTGCCGAAAGATTTTCCATAGAACCGAAAAACAAGCGCCTCAATAAATAAGTCATTTCTACGATTCTCATTGGTTAGATCAAGTCACAAGTTGTGTTTACTCACACGTCTGCACATTTGAACTTTAGTTAACCCGAAATATAATCTACCCGCGTAAACTTTAAAATATATTTCGATCCACTCAAAGAGTACAAGAACCCAGAATTTTTTTAGTTCAAAAGGGAGGCGACACAGGTGGAAGAAAAAGTCAGACGCACACAGATACACTAACACGCCAACAGTGGGCTTGAATAACCAATAGATTAAGTGATTTAGACATAACAGAACTCGCACATACCTGCACACAAAACATGTATGAAAGTACGAGTTGACCTCTCTCTTTCTCCCTGTTATTCTTGCCTAAAAATATTCTTGTTTTCACACACACACACACACACACCTTTATACATAGCAAAATTTATGAACATTTGTATTTTTGTTATTTATCCGGTTGTGATAAAGTAAAATTGTTTGTTTTATCATTCTTGTTTTTGTCAATTTTCTTTCGTCTACGTTTGTTTGTACAAATTGTGTTGTATATTGTGGAACTAGGACTCTGATTTACATCTTAGAGAAATACTTATTCCTCCACAAATGCCAACAGTATAGCATGCTGTTTCTAAATTTCTGGAAGAGTGAATTGCGTCATGTTGCTGCTCACAGACAAAATAGCTTCAATTTAACCATCATACCTTATATCTATATGTATAAAGGAGTTGCGTCTGTTTTAATATTTCCGTGTTGACTTACAATTCAGAAAAGAGATGTCATTGGGCATTAAAAACCTTTTAATGTTTCTAATTAGGAAAAATATAAAATTTAGTTTTTTACTGATTAAATGATTTCATTCTATGATTAAAAATCAATCGATTTATGGAATTTTTCACAGTTCTTCATGAATGCAAAAAAAAAAAAAGAAGCAACTCTTCTGTTCTGAAAACCTGCAATTTTTAAATATCACTCATATTCCATATGTGAAATTAGAATTTAATCCTCTTTTGAAAATTATTGTTTTGTAATTTAGCACATTTTGTTAAAAGAAATCTTAATTTTTCGGAGAACTAAAAATCATGAAAGTGATCCCCCCCTTTTTAAAAAAAAAAAAAAACATTTTAAATGTAAAATCGAAAAAGAAATTGTTATACGAAAAATTTTACATTTCTAATTCTTAACTTCTTTTTATTTTAAAGACACATTAAACTTTTTTAATTATTTTAACACAACCATCACGTTTTTTTTTCTTAGCTTCTTTTTATTGTAAGTAAAGTAGGCGACCTTAGTCAAGGGCGACCAGAAGGCTCCCTTTTCAATAGCTACTACACCGAGGTGTAGGGGAGGGCACTACACCTTTCCCTGGATTGTTCCACTTTACCATCGATCCTTACCTTATAATGCTGAGTGTTAAGCAAGGAGGGATCAAGTACCATTTTATGAGTCTTTGGTTTGACTCGACCTGGGATTGAACCCCAGTCTCCCGGGCCATTGCGAACACTCTAACCGCTCGGCTTACCCAATATCAAAATGATTTTCTTAAAACGAATATTGTTCATATTTCTTAGAACAAAATGTATTAATTTTTAATAATGATATAGTATAAACGAATACTTTTTTATTGGAATTAATACGCGAAAATTTTCACCTAAAAATGATACTTTTTTAAAATCCTTAGCTTCTCCTTTTTTTTCCTTAGTTTCTTTTTATTGTTAAATTTTTATAGGGTAAAAAAAAAGACAAACGAATATATTTTTCATCCCCGTAACTCAACAAACAATTAAGAACTGAATTTAACTTTTTGTCATATTAAAAAAAAATCTTTAGCGAAATAAAATTGTCTCAAACTTTTCACAAGGTTAGGGTTACATTACTGTCATCATTTGGATCGCTTCATTACGATATCGTATTCCACCCCCATGAATAAAAAAAAAAATCTACTCAGGAAAATTTAAACCAAATTTAGGACACAAGGCGACGAATATGAAGTGTTAGACAACTCGTTAAACTTTACCTTACTCTGAGGTGCCCATAGCTATTTTTATTTTGCCTTATTTGTGTGTCTAATTAGACTTTTTAAAAAGACATGTTCATTTAATTCATTATTAATGCGAAGAAAACCCTGAATGACCCATGTAGACGTCGGCATACCAGTTTTCTTCTGTTAATTTTCTTGACTGCGTCAAAAGAAGCATTTTTAACACCCACGCCTAACCTAATCGATAACTTTGAATATTGGTCTCCGATGTTTGTTGTCGATACTAAATAATTCTAAAGAGGGAGCTGTTATCAATTTAAATTTTTAAAAAATTTACATAATTAAAACGAATTTTTAAAAAATCTCATGTCGATTAAAAAAAAAAAAGATTAAAAAAACAAAACACTATGCATGATCAAGTACGCAGTGAACGAGTTGCATATAAGATATTACGACATTCGATCTGGATGTAATTCGATAGAAAATAATCTAGCCAAACGGAGATGATTTATGATAGTATCGCCTGGGATTAAATTTTGTGGATTTCCAGGTAAAACGATCTTTTAAGTTCTTTTTTTTTTTCTCCCTCTTTTGTCTTGACAATGCGCACCTGTTTAGTTATTGTAATTTACGAAGCTCTTTGCTTCGATGTTTAGTTATAAGATTAAAAAAAAAAAACTTTAAGTCTTAATTTTCACACCTTTGTGAGATTGTTGAAAAAATAGAAGAAAACTAAAGGCTAATTTCTATTTTAAAAAACAAAAGATAAAATTATTTAGGTAAAACAAGCTATTTAGTTTTTGGTACCAATATCTATCTGACACACACACACACACACATATATATATATAGTAATTTACAAAGCTCTTTACTTCGATGTGGCACAAGGCCGAATGAATGGGGCACCCAATGAGACTCGAACTTACTCGTGTAGGTTTGCTAGTCTAGCTTGCTAACCGTTACACCACCAGAGGTGCCACACACACACACACACACACACACACACATACATATATATATATATATATATATATATATATATATATATATATATATATATATATATATATATCGCATGTAAAAACAAACAAACAAACATATGGGTGATGCTATAATTTTCACTATTTTAAGGTATGGTGATTAAAAGTCTTGTAAACACCCTCTCTTTTTTTTTAAATGTTAAATTCCCAGAAAGTCTTTCACTCATTTAAGTGAGGTTTTTTTCTTAGTTCTCTTGCGGACCTCTGTAGAAAAAATATCATCCCTCCAAAAAACCCACACTCTAAAGACTAAATAAGTATTATATATACTTAAAAAAAATCTAATCCGTCATATTTATTTATTCAGTATTTTTTACAGTGATTAACAACATCTCACTCACCTATAGTATGTGGAAGAGTTTAATCTACTTATTATAATCCTCTAAAGAAAACATTTAGCCAGATTTTTTTTAATTAACCATATCCTTAAAAGATTCGGCTACGAAAACGAGTAAAAAAATTCTTAGAAGAGCAATATTGTTTCTTGTTTTACCGTTTTTTTTATCTTAAAAAATAAGTCATCGATCGGTTCGAACCGTTATATATATGTGTGTGTGTGTATATATATATATATATATATATGTGTGTGTGTGTTAAAATTTTATTCTCCATGGGATTATCTTTTTTAAAATTTGTAAAAATCATTCACCTGCACTTTCGTTAAGGGAGTCAAATTAACGAAATAAGTGTGCGGGGGGCATAAAAACAAAACATTTTTTTTAAAAATCCTGTTTTTTTTTTGTTTGTTTTTTTTCGCCAAATTTTGAGGAAATTTAAAAAAAAAACTTCATCTTTTCTTGTTTTGAATACTGAAAATTTTATAATCCTATTGCCAATTTTTAGGTAATTTAAAAAAAAACAACAAACGATACTTTACTAGGGGAGAGGGAGGCTCTTGTTGTGTCATGGTTATAATTTTAGGAAATGGACTTGCCGAACAGAGTTCAAATTCTGGATAAGGCTGTTTACATTTCGCATAGCGCTTGGGAAAGGTATGAATCCAGCTATGGATAAATAGTAGGGCAGTCTAGGCACTTTAATCTTAACAATCGGTCTAGAAGGGGAAACTCAGAATTTAAACTTGTTAAACTTCTCATAAAATTTAACTTCCACTCGCATTCTACTTGAGCTGGGGAGTTGAGTATCTGTATTATCAATTTTTATTACGGCACATAAGGTAAATGAGACGGTGTCTGAGGGAAGATTATGTTGTGTCGATTTTCCAAGGTGTCCTGTCTATTTGGAAAAACCACCTTTTGAAATCCCAGTGTTTTCCTGGCCTATAACCAGTTAATCAATAGTAACACACACACAAGTTGTTTGGCTACGTTTTGTGCAGTGTAAATGATCATGTTGAAAGCGTTTCAAATTTAACAAGATTTTTTTTTAAATTTGAACTATAAAACAAAATAGATTAGAAATTATAAAAATGTCTAAAGAAACAGGCGTCTATAACAACGTTGAATTTTTAGAATCCCGAAAATTTTTTCCGATAAAATTTAACCTGTTCGCGGGTACCAAATGACATTTGTTTTTTTTTCCCCACGTAGCACAATAAACAACTGAAAAAAAGACCCCCTTAAATTTGTGGTTTTTCGTAAAACTCTTTTTACTAAATAACTCATGAGGTTTGTGTTGCTGGAACCCAGCAAAAACGGCACATCATAGCTAAATTTGTTAGAGCAATACATTTAATACTGAAGGCAATTTCCAGTCCAGTAATTTGCAAGGAAATGATAATTTTGTGAGGTATACGTTTGTGTTGAATGCCATTTTTATGGTCCAAATTTTCCAAGCAACAGAGATAATTACAGAATGCTAAATGATCCTTCACTCCTTTCTAAATAGAAGCATCAATGTCATCATGGACCGTCGTTATAACGGGCACATGAAATGGTTTGCGGATTGTCATTGTCTAGTTTATAGAAAACTTCGCACTTATCTCGGAAAAGTCGTATTTCGAGCACACAAAGGAATAATCTTAACATATTTCTGGCTGTAGAATACACAAACTAATTTCTAAAAAAATTATCTTTTGGTCAAATTATATCAATCGTTTTTTAAACCACTTTATTGGAAAAAAAACAAACAAACGAAACAAAGAAAAACAAACAAAAAGCAAGATTTTTTTCTGACCAGTCAGCCATGACTGTAGAATACATTGACTGCTTCTCTGCAGAGGGGTAAGACCCCTCCAACAAGTGTCCTTGATATGACACTGAAAAATCGGATGGTGAGGCTCCAGTAATGCTGAGTACCCTTTCTTTACCATCACTCCCGGGACCTCTCTGACCTGAGTGGTAGCACCTGATAGGGTTCTATTGATGGGTGAAATAGAACTGTTTGACATTTAAACTGTGTACCCATGCTAAACTGAATCGTTTGAAATAGAACTGTTTTTACATTTAACTGTGTGTAAACAAAAAACTGTGTACTTATGCTAAATTGAATTGTTTGAAATAGAACTGTTTGTTCATTTAACTGTGTGTAAACAAATGACTGATGTTTAATTGAATTGTTAGTGATACATAGCAATACTTGAAAACATTTAACTGTGTGCAAACAAATGATTAATAGTAAATATAATTATTCATATTTAATAAAAATTAGTAAAACCATTTAACTGTGTGAGAAAAAAATGAGCTCAGGCTCATTTAAAAATGTTATCCACAAAATGTGTTTAGAAATGATTTCTTTAATACATATATGTATAAAAAAGGATTTGGTATTAAATAACCTACAAAGGTTGATATGCCATAAAACAATTGTGGGTGGGGAATTAAATTTTTATCTTCATTTACGGTGAGCTCGGATTATTTTAAAAGTAAGATTAGTTTGGTGGCTGTTATTACTACCAGATGATTCGCGAACCCATTGGGTTTCAGTTCAAACAACCATTCGTAATAATATATTTAGTTAGGAAGGAGGGAAGGATTCCATTTATCATTTCATAGTCATCTCTGTTGTATGGGGGATGTTGATGATCTTTAAAAAAATGCTGACTCTACAAAATGATCATTTAGTTGCAGATTGGACTGGAAATTGTTTTATTCATAAAGAGCATTTTAAGCATTTTTGTGGAGGTGCCCGTGGTGTAATGGTTATCATCGTAGGAAATGGACACGAGTTCAAAACCTGGACGAGACTGATTGCATTTCACATAGCACTAATACCCTTGGGAAAGGCATGAATCCAATTATTCTCCCTCCAGCTATGGGTAAATAGTAGGGCAGACTGGGTTCTTCAGCCTTGGTGAGGCAACAAGTCTAGGAGAAGGAAAACTCTGAATTCAAACAATTTAAAAATTGACCTTGTGTTATATCCTGCCCGAGCAGAGGGGTTGGGTAAATATGATAAAGAGCATTTTAAGTGTATTACATTTATACAACTATTGCTATGAGATACCACTTTTGTTGTATTAAGGTTGTAGAAACAAAAGTATAATGATAATTTTGTTTCGGTTTTTACAAGTTCTTTTTTGGTCTGTCTCATAAACAGAAAGATGTGAAGTGGATATTTATCCATACTTTCAACTTGGTAGAATTTGACATACGGTCATTTTTAATGAGGAGAGTCCTGCACAGATTGAAACCCATGCTTGTTCTAGTTGGCATTCCCCTTTGGGGTGCCAAACGGTAAACTTAGCCCTGCAAGTGGGTATTGCAGGAGGTGGGGGGCTGAGACCAAACTGTCAATTTCGTACTCACAGGCCAAAAGACCTGGAAGCTAGAAGATGTGAAGCAGTTTTTCTTTCGTCGATAAAAAAAAGATTCATTCTTTTATAAATCATTGCCTCTCCCGTCAATGGAGTGAGGTGGCAGTCATTCTTAAGCCCTGAAATATATACGCGTGTTTCCCTTGTAAGTTAGCTGACCATAGTCGAGGGTGACCTGAAGGTTCCTTCTTCAATAGCTACTACACTGAAGTATAGGGGAAGGCACTACTCCTTTCCTTGGATTACTCTACTTACCCTTGATCCTTATCTTATAATGCTGAGTATTAGGAAAGAAGACATCAAGTACCATTTTTTGAGTCTTTGGTATATCTCAACCTGGGATTGAACCCTGTCTAAAACTTGACTCTTTTAAATCTCTAAAATCGTGTGTAACTTTCCACAGCCAATCAAATGAGTGCTCATGCCTTTCTCACATTGCTTAGTCAGCTGGGGCTGTAGAATACACTGACTGCACCTCTGCAGAGGGGTAAGATCCCCCCAATGAGTGTCCTGGATATGACACTAGACAATCTGATGGTGAGGTTCCAGTGATGCTGGAGCTTTAGGGAATGTGGAGCACCCCTTCATTGCCATCGTTCCCAGGTCCATTCTGGCTAAGAGGGGTAGCACCTGATAGGGTCCTCCCTATGGGTCAAATAGAACTAAACTGTGTACTCATGCTAAACTAAATTGTTTGAAATAGAACTGTTTTGACATATAACTATGTGTGGACTAAAACTATACTTATGCTAAACTGAGTTGTTTCAATTAGAACTGCTTGGCAAAACTGAATAGCTTGAAATAAAAATGTTTTTGACAATTAAACTGTGTACTTAACTTTAAACTGCGTACTTATGCTAAACTGAAATGGAACTTTTGACATTGAAACTGTACTTATACTTAACTGAATTGTTTAAAATAGAATTATTTTGACATTTAACTGTGTGTAAACAAAATCTATACTTATACTAAACTGAATTGTTTGAATTAGAACTGTTTGACTAAACTGAATAACTTGAAATAGAAATGTTTTTGAAAAAGAACTGATTATTTGTATAAAAATGGATTTGGCATTAAATAAACTACAAATGCCATAAAACCCAAACAATCAACTGTTCTCACAGTTGTAAATTCAGCAAATTGGACTTTGACCAATTGAATGTTCATAGGTTGGTGGGGGAAGCCATTATATAAATAATAACATTTGAACATTGTATATGTCATGTTCTTTTAATATAATAGATAATTTTGGTACTTTTTTTGTGCCTTTTTTTTCTTTTCACAATATTGTTTTTTTTGGTTTTTTTTTTTTTAGCTGCAGATGTGTGTATGCTTTTTTTTTTTTTTTTTTAGTGTGCTGTTTTGATGGCAGCTTCCTTGTCTTCACAGCTATGAGGGCAGTGGTCTAAAGGCCATCAGACATTAAAGACAGTGTTGCTCCACCCTTGCCCACTATGATACTGATAGGTAATCAGGTTGTCTTGGTGGTCAGGGCTTTGTAACACTAAACACCACAAAACACCTGCTTGTTTTTGTCAACAATTGCCCCGCCTTCTTATTTTTCTGAGTTGCTTATTTTTTTGTTTTGTTTTGTTTTGTAGATTATTTTGTTTTATAAAAAAATTTATTTTACGTCAGTTCTTTTTGTTTGTTGAATGCGATTTCGTCTCAATCTACCAATCGATTGTTTTGGATTGTGTGTGTGTGTGTGTGTGTGTGTGAGCATGTGTTTCATGTATATATATATATCTATATATATATGTATATATGAGTGAGAGAGAGTGTGTTTTTTAAACATTCTATTTTTGCTAGTGGTGTTCTGTTTCAAATCTGTGATGTAATTAGTGTTTGAAAATTTATTTTAAAAACGTAATATATTTTCTTAATAATGATAATAATAAAAAAGATGATTTGTATCACATCAGTCTTTCTATCTTATTTTGTTCAGATCTTTCAATTTAAAATATTTCATAACATCTTTATCAATTTCTGCTTCTTTCTATCTCTCAGATTGATCTATCTATCTATCTATCTGATGTTGCGTAATTATTTTAAATAAGGGATTTTGTAATGTTTTAGCACCAATTTGTCTAAATAAGGAGTTGTTAATATAGAAACGTTTTGGAAATAGGTATTTGAACAATAATTACATCATGTATGTATGTGTGTGTATATATATATATATATATATATATATATATATATATAGTCATCCACAGACAGATCTGTTTCGTTCTATCAGAACTCATCAGTGTGGCTAGACATACTAGCTTCCCGTAGCTGGGATCGAAACCGGTTATTCTGATGAAGTCTTTTTGAAATTAAGACAAAATATTATTTTGAATCCGTTGTCTGTGTTTTGGTTTATCCACTAATTTTTCACATCTAGTCAGATTTACCAAATCTACCATTTCTCAATATATATATATATAGTGCAATTAAATGGAGACTCAAACTCGGTTAAGCCGTCATAATAAATTTATTTCGGCGGAGAATATTGTTGGTATATTCTCCGTCTCGTCAGATGACTCTTTTTACATGCTCTGTATTGTCCCAGAGATGTGATGCGAAATCACATCTCTGGGACAATACAGAGCATGTAAAAAGAGTCATCTGACGAGACGGAGAATATACCAACAATATTCTCCGCCGAAATAAATTTATTATGACGGCTTAACCGAGTTTGAGTCTCCATTTAATTGCAGTATATACGCTCTGAATGTGAATTTTGTTATACCCTAGAGAATAAATAGGGAACTAACAATAGCCATACATTGAGCACTCTCATAGATTTATATGATTACCCTCATATATTCTATGTAAAACGATAATCCACACCTACTGTCCTTGGACACTAACTGGATAATTTATATATATATATATATATATATATATATATATATATATTAAATAATAGCCCTTATGGTAAAAAAAATCCTGGCAAGTGATTTGAAGATGAAAATATACAAAGAATCACTGTCAAGGGAAAAAATACATATATATTGGGAAAAAAAAAAAAAAGAAATGGCCATCCTTGTTATACCAATTGAAAAAAATCAAAAGACACACAATTGGTTGGTCAAAAGAAAAAACCCACCGTTTGGGCTGTTAAGCTACAATGCAAAAAGTGCTCAATACTAAGTAGAGTAAAATAGTAACGATAATTACTTTGTGAGTCAGGAACTATCCTTCTATAGTTTCGCCTAAACGGCTCATCAGGGTACCTAATCAAGTTCCTGACTCACTAAGTAATTATCGTTACTATATATATATATATATATATATATATATATATATAATCATGTTTAATTAGATAATAAAGACACATTTTGTCTATATAATTTTATTAGGATCCTTTCAAGTTTTCTGATAAGTTTTTTTTCCTTGGTTTAGGTTGGAATTGGCAAATGAATTTACCAAAAATGTCCCAAGTGCTTTTGAACCCATCATTAGAGGTTATTTGCAAGTGTAAAGTTTGTTGTTGTTTTTTCTTTTAAGTTTTTAGGTTTTTTATAACATTGCAAGAATTATATAAACGTATAGTTGGATTAAACTGAGATGCTGATGACATCAAACAAATTTAAAACAGAATATTATCAACAGAATTAGAATATTTAAAAAAAAAAACTAAAGGCATTGCGGTTATTTTCAAAGTTAATAGAATTAATGTGTGTGCTTGTAAATCTGTTTGAGTGAGACTATGAGAAGATTCACCCACATATTTTTTATTACAATCCAGGCATGGAATTTCATAAATTGAAAAAATCCCGTCTCTGATAGTAATGTGGTTTGAAATGATACTAGATTCAATGATTTTCTTGTGTTTTTTTTTTTTAAATTATCTATGTAAACTAATAAAAGAAATGCAAATTAGAAAAGTTGTGCATAAAAAGTGCTTAATATTATCACAGCAGTGCAAATAAAAACTTAAAAAATATTTTGGGGGGGTGTCCTCGTGGTGTAATGGTTAAAGCGATGGACTGCGGAATCGTAGTACGCGAGTTTGTACTCCAGTCATGCTATTACGTTCACTTTCGGGCAAATACCCTTGGGAAAGGTATGACCCCCCCCTTATCCTCCCAGCTATGGGTTAAATAGTACCACTACTGTTCTTCTAGGAGAATAGATTTGGCATTAAATAACCTACAAAGAGATGATATGCCATTAAACAAAGAAACCCAAACCCAAAGAAACCCTTAAAAATATTTGAATTATGAAATATTTTAGGTTTTGTGTGTATGTATGTGCTTAATATTCTTTTATTGACATCAATAACGACTGTTAACTAAGCCAAGGTTTAGTAAATGAACAATACAGGTGATTTTCTTGTTGTGGTGGAGGCTTATTTAAGACCAGTCATTGTGAAAAAGGCATTTTTGTTGGGTATGATAAAGAAAGTCCAGTTTTGTTTTATATATTTTCCAGAAACAAAGGTGATTAAAAGAGTGAGGTGTGTAAAATTCACTGACTTTTATGACTTTTATGAATCGAGTCAAGATGACCAGATATTATTGTCCAACTATATAAGCCATAAATATAAAGAAAAACCTAAATAATACTAAAACGTGCAATAAAGACGAGGGACAAATAAATACCTTGCTATCCAACAAGAGAGAGAGAGAAAAAACACGATTTTTTTTTTTTTTTTTTTTTTTTTTTTTGCAATTGAAAATTTTTAATTTAGCAGAATTGACTATTGTCATGACGTGTACAATTTCCATTAATTATATTGAAGCCTCAGAATATTCAGCTGTACGGCCACCTACCACCCATCACAAAAACTATCAAAATTAGACAAACCAGACATGCGGGACACTGCCGGAGAAGTAGGGACGAGCTCATGAGTGATGTACTCCTGTGGACCTCTTTACATGGACAAACAAAGGCAGGACATCCAGCTCGACCCTACATACAGCAGCTCTGTGCCGATACGTGATGTAGCCCTGAGGATTTGCTGAAAGCCATGGACTATAGGGAGGTGTGGCGAGAGAGGGTCAGGAATATCTGTGCTGATAGCGCGACATGATGATGATGCTATGCAAAAGTCAGACCTTACCAATAAAATGAAACGCAGGTTTTTTTTTCAAACACTGGTCATGTCGATACTGCTGTATGGACGCACTATATGGACGCTAACTAAATGTATGGAGAAAAAGCTTGACAGCAACTATACAAGAATGCTGTGAGCAATATTGAACAAGTCCTGGAGGTAGCACTCCACAAAGTAGCAGCTGTACGGCCACTTACCACTTATCACGAAAACTATCCAAGTTAGATGAACCAGACATGCGGGACACTGCTGGAGAAGTAGGGATAAACTCATAAGCGATGTACTCTCGTGGACCCCCTCACATGGATGAGCAAAGGCAGGACGACCAGCTAGAACCTACATACAGCAGCTCTGTGCTGATGCAGGATGTAGCCCTGAAGACCTACTGAAAGTGATGGACGATAGAGAAGGGTGGCAAGAGATGGTCAGGGAGATCCGTGCAGATGGCGCAACATGATGATGATGCTATGCCAAAAGAATTTGATTCTCTTGTAGAAAAGGATACTTTTGAATTAAGAAATACCCTGAAAGGTAAAAACAGTATAGGGAGCCAACAGGTGTATCCTCTTAAATATAAGGATGACAGAAGATACAAGTATAAAACTTGGTTTGTGGCAAAGGGCTACTTGCAAATGTATGGGAAGGGTTATCGTGATACTCTTGCCCCTATGACAAATTTGTCTTCCATAAGAATTCTATTACAAATAGCAGTGCAATACAATTTACAAATCCATTATATGAATGTTAAGAGCAAATATTTGAATGCCCCCCACCCACCTCCGACTTCAAAATCTGTATAGACCCACCAAAATGTTTTGAAGATAAAAGTAAAAATTATGATTTGAAACTTTAAAAAATCCTTATATGGATTAAAACAGTGGTTGAACCTGGAATAAGACATTCTATATTTATTTGATTGAACAAAGCTTCAAACAATCCTTTTTGGGCACCTGTGTGTATTATAAAAATATTAACATTCAAATATCCATCATTTTATTATCATGGGTAGATGACATATTAATTGCTTCAAAAATTGAAGCAGATTTAATTGAAATCAAAGCAAGTCTAAACTCAAGATTCAAAATGACTGATCTTGGGAAATTATGCTGGTTTTCAGGAATACAATTTGAATGTAAAAATACGACTATTAAAATAAATCAATCAAGATATATTGAGAAGACATTATGAAAATTTAACAAGTGAGATTGCAAACTGTGCGAAATAAATATCAACAAAATTAGCAACAGTCAAATTTAAAGACAACAGACTTTATTGGGAAATTATTGGTAGTCTGATATATATCATGATTGTAATGAGACCAGATATCTACTACACAGCTACAAGATTATCTCAGGATCTAGTGAAACCATTTAACAAGAGCAAAATATGTTCTATGTTATTTGAAAGGCACAATAAACCAGTCATTAATATTTTAAAAAATCACAGAAGCCTGTGAAGTTTTTGGCAGGAAGATGTATCTTTTGGATTACCAACACTGGATTCTTTGAGAAAAAGATCAAAATGGCAACAAGAATTCTAACAATTTTACTGTAGAAATAAATTGAAAACTATTCTACTCTAGAAATACATTGAAAACTATTTTATTTTAGAAATGCATTGAAAATCATCACAGTTCAGATTTATAATAAAAAATAAATGAAAACTTTTATTCACTTTATTGGTTGCGTATATACTGACACAATAAATAGTAAAAGCAGATATAGTCATTTACTTAAGTACTGAACTCCAATGATTTGGAAGGAATTTAGTCCTTCCAATGTGACTCAAGTCAAAGAAGAGATTTATTAAACAAATTAATGATTACGTATAGAGTGACACACTGGGCACCTCTGGTGGTGTAATGGTTAGCAAACTAGACTAGTAAACCTACTCGAATGAGTTCGAGTCTCATTGAGTGCCCCATTCATTTGGCCTTGTGCTACATCGAAGCAAAGAGCGTTGTAAATTACTACTCATAGAGTGACACAACATTTTTTTTTGTAGACTGAAAAAATGAAATAAAAATTGTTTTTTGTATGTTAGCCCATCATTATGTAACTCAATAACTGTTATGATTGATACCATGGATAATTTTTTTGTTTTTAAGCAAATCTGGCAAAACTTTTATCATTTTTATATATATATATATATATATATATACTAGCAGAAGTACCTGGTCTGTGACTGGACTGAAAGGGTTTTAGGGACACCATTGCATATGGGATAGAAAGTGGGAGCAGAAGAATGAGCTAAGAATTAAAAATTTGACCATAAAAGATTTCACTTTTTTTATTCAAAAGAAAAGTATTTTTATTTTATGAACTGTTTTTTCTTTTTTTTTCTTTTTTTTAATAGTTTACGTTTGAAATAATATAAAAAAATGTTTAACCCTCTACGTGTGAAAGGTTTAAAGCATTTACATGATATTTTTTTTTCTTTGATCTCAATAGATTTTAATTTATTTACAATTTCTGCTCAGTTTCTGAACAATTTTTCAGTTAATTTTCTTAAAATCAGCAAAGTTTTAATTCAGTTTTTTTTCCCTCTAAAAATTTAACGATAAAAGAATCTAAGAATTCACAAATTACATTATTCTTTTATTCTAAGAATATTTTTTTTTCACATTTAAAATTTTATTTAAAAAAATGTAACTCTAAACTTTTGAGTGGTTTGAAACATGATTTTATTTTTCTAAAGACTTTTCTTTTTTAATGACAAAAATTTAAATTCAGTTCTTAATTGCCTGTTAAGTTAGAGATGAAAAAATGTATTTGTTTAATTCATCTTTCTTACCATTTTATAAGTTTTTTAAAAAAATTATAAACAAATACTGTTGCATACTCAGCTTTGTCTTTATGAACAATGAGGAACACGTATATATAAAAATATATTTCATTTTATTCTCAAAAGGGGCACACAGTTGTTAGTTTGAGAGATAGATGGAGAGACATATACTCAGAGAGGGGACTTCTTCTTGTCCCATATCTTCTTCCAGGAGCTAGAGGGTGCCAATGCTTGCACCCCCTTGCTAGTCGTATCGTCAGAGACGTCTGAGACGCCTCTGATCATTGCGTATCCCTTGGCTTGACTCCTGATTCTCTGGACTCTGTTTAAATCTGACTGCATGGTTCTCATATCACATGGTCTCCTTCCGGTTACACACCTGCTCGACCGGCCTGCCCTGATGTACTGCCATCCCCGTTTACTAATCACAACGTGACAGCTTGTCAAAGCACATGGGGTCACTAGGAACGAACTGAAAATCCATATCATATGTTATATAACAATGCATTTTGTTACATTATGAAAATGTAACAATAAAAAGAAGCTAAGAATTAAAAGTTTATCTCTATTTTCAGGTGAAAAATTTTGTGTATCAATTCAAATTCTATGAATTGTTTTTCTTTTAAAAAAAAAGATTTTGAGTTGATATATAATGTTCTAAAATATATGAAAAGTATGCATTCAAAAAATCATTTTTTGAGTTATCAATAAACAATGATTTTGTTTAATTTTTCTTTTTTACCCTCTAAAAATGTAACATTATAGGTAGGCACAATAAAAGGAAACTAAGAATTAAAAATGTTACATTTTCGTATCACAATATGTTTTGTTTACCTTTAAATAAGTGTTTTAATAAAAACCCTTTTATTTGTAACATTTTTGATGATTTTTTTTTTTTTTTTTTACCCTCTAAAAATGTAACATTATCGGTAGGTTATTATTAAATAACCTACTTTTCTTCAGAAAAGTAAGAATTTTTTTTTTTTTTTTTACTATTAGTACTAAATTACAAAACAATTTTCAAATAAGTATTAAATTTGAATTTTGCCCATGCAATTTGTGTGATTCTTAAACATGGTTAGCCTTATGAAGAACTGAAGAGTTGCATGTGCTTTTTGTACTTATCAAGAATTGTCTAGTGTTCCACAAATGGATTGATTTTTAATTATCCAATGAAATCATTTTATCAGTAAAAATTAAAAACTAAATTTTGTACTTTTTCTTATAATAAGGAAAAGTACAAAATTTAGTTTTTTCTTTTCAACACATACATCCCAAAAAATTGCTCAGTGAGTTGGGGCTGTAGAATACACCGACTGCTTCTCTGCATAGGGTTAGGTAAGACCCCTACACCAATGAGTGTCCTGGATAGGATACTAAACGATTTGATGGTGAGGTTCCAGTAATGCTGGAACTTTAAGGAATGCAGAGTACTCCATCATTGCCATTGCTCCAAGGTCCATTCTGGCCCAGAGTGGTAGCACTTGATAGGGTCCTATCTATAGAACTAAACTGTGTAGTTATGCTAAACTGAATTGTTTGAAATAGAACTGTTTTAACATTTAACTGTTTGTAAATGAAAACTATACTTATTCTAAACTGAATTGTTTGAAATTCGATGTTAAATGACCCGAAAAGGGTTGATATGCTGTAAAAGAAAACAAAATAAACAACCAGTTAATCTGAATTGTTCGACATAGAACTGATTATTTGTATAAAAATGGATTTGACATTAAATAACCTACAAAGGTTGATATGCCATATAGCCCAAACAAACAGGTTGAAACAGATGTGATTCCTTTTATATGTGTATATATATATAAATACATCGTCATTTGAAAATTATATATATATATATATATATATATATATATATATATATATATAAAAACTAATATATATTTACTTATCATATAAAAGCTTTATCACATTGAGTACTCTCCAAATTATACCGCATTTGGTTTGCCACAAACCCACCATGTGAGATAGTGACAACCAACACTGTTATAATATATAAAGATATATATGTATATATAAAATTTGAAAATTTTAATATATATATATATATATATATATATATATATATATATATATATATAAAATTTGGAAATGACTATGCAATTTATTTTTGTCTACAGTTTCAATGCTGTAGAGTTTGGTAATAGATAATGGCTAATAATATTCATTTTAATGGCTAATAATATTCATTTTAATTTCACTAGAATTAAAATTGTGATATTTGTAATTTAAATTAAAATTAACTATTTATAAAATATTGTTAGTGTGTATTTATTTATAGGTGATACTTTAATAATATCGTGGCCCAACCAGGGGCTTGCATCTCAACAGAGGGGTAAGACCCCCCCCCAACAAGTGTCCTGGATATGACACTAAACAATCTGATGGTGAGGATCCAGTAATGTTGGAGCTTTGGGGAATGTGGAGTACTCCTCCATTGCCATTACTCCAAGGTCCACTCTAACCTGGAGTGGTAGCAACTGATAGGGTCCTATCTATAGGTCCAGTAGAACTAAACCGTGTAATTACACTAAACCGAATTGTTTAAAATTAACTGTTTTTACATTTAAGTGGGTGTTTAAATTGCGTACTTATGCTAAACTGAATTGTTTGAAAAAGAACTGTTTTGACATTTAACTGTAAACAAAAAACTATACTAATATTAAACTGAATTGTTTGAAACTTTTATCAAAATGACTTAATTTGGTGTTAAATGACCTGAAAAGAGTTGATTTGTAACCAACCAACCTACCTTTAATGATATCCATTTTGATTGTATAATATTTCACTAGAAATAATAAAATCCTGGGATCTTTGGTTCATTAGAAAATTAACTTATTAAAGATGTGCTTATTGCGGGTACTTTAGTTTGGAAATAAATTTCTGAGGTTATTTTAATTATCGTCAAATTTGGTGGGAATTTTCTAATCTTGAAGAAAGAAAAACAAAAATGAATTCAAATTTTTTTCTTTGTGATGGTATATTAATAGTTGTTTTTGTGATGTTATTTATTTTTTTTTGTTTTTGTTTTTGGGATCAGCTGCGGAAAACAAAAAAAAAATCTTCCTACAAAAAAAAAACACGAAAGAGAGAAGCAGCCAAGAAAGAAAGATTGTTGAATATTGATTATTTAGGATTTATGAGTGATGAACAGATAAAAAAATTGTAAGTAATATTTGTTTCTCTCCCACAATTTTTGATTTGACATGTCACTACTACGAATTCGAACAGGGATACCTATATTATATCAACTGCATAATGGTAGGGCTAATTTGTCACTATAATCAACTATTACTTGGTTGTACGTAAAAGGGTCTGATTTGCTGAGTCCTGGCTATGGCACTATTCTGCATTCAATATTAAGGCTTTCATTCTGGGGGTCTGGAGTATGGAGTCACCTTTCATTGCTATTACTCCCAGGTCCACTCTGACTGGGAGTGTTGGTACCTGTTAAGGTCCCATCTATTGGACAAATTGATCTATTTGAAGATTATTATTATTAGATAGGAATAATTAAACCCATATAACTATACAAATTGTTCAATATATAACTGTTAAAAAAACAACTACACAAATTGTATTATATCAATAAAAATCTTACTATGATTTATTGGGTTTTAGTTATATACAAATATAATGATAATTTTAGTAATATAGAGATTAATATTACAATTAGTATAGAGAATAATACAACATAATATTATTCTCTATAGAGAATAATATTATGAAATGAATTACTATTACAAGATTAATATTACTACAGGGTGGAACAATAAAATTGTTGTCCTAAAGAAAACAACACTACAGCTTTATTTTAAAACTTTTATTGAAAAAATCAATTCAGCTAACTTGATTATGTAGTAGAGCTGACATCTATTCAATGTAGCCGCCTTCAGCCTCAATCACCACCTCGATACAGATCCGGAACTGGGAGTATGCCTTTTCCACAAGCACCGGCGGGAGCTCGGCGAATACTTGGTGGATGGCGGCGATCAGGCTGGCTTTGGTGTTGTGGGAAGTCATGTTGGTGGTGATCTCGACATATGACCAAACAAAGTAGTCGAGCGGGTTCAGGTCGGGGGAGGAGGGGGGCCAGTGAGAGAAGGGTACAAAGTCGTAGCACTCCTTCTGAAGCCAAGCCTGGGTTTCTTTGGACTTGTGGGCTGACGCCGAGTCCTGCTGCCACAGTCAGGGTCTGCCACCGGCCACCTGATTGCACCAGGGGATCACCACACTTTTCAGCACATCCAGGTACACTTTGGTGTTGACTTTCAAGCTGGCTTCGAAGATGTGAGGTGGCATGATGTGACCCTCACTTGAAACCACACCAAAGACCATAACTGTAGCTGGAAACTTTGTTTTCATCACCCTGGGCACGTCCCTGTTATTTGTGGCAATCCAGATTTGCATTTTGAGGGTGCTGGCAATGGTCTTGTTGTCATAACTTGGATTGGTAGAGAGCATGGGTTGTACAGAGGCGCATCTCCAATCTCGCTCGTTGAACATCGTGTCACTTTCAGACATGATAGAAGGCTCTTATCGCTCTTGGGATTTGTACACAACTGGCCAACTAGTAGCTGGTCTGCTACAAAAAAGAAAACCGGTTTTCATTAAACGGAAATGGAATCATGTCATCTTTTCTAGGGCGACATTCCACCCTCAAACCATATTTGAGTAAGCAGGGCAAATCAGAAATAAAGAATTACCCTTCAATAAAAAGTAAGTGAAAAATGAATAATGGTTGAAAATGTTTTATCTAATCAAAATCTATTAATATTAATTTTTATATTACTGAAATTATCATATTTGTATATAACCTAAGGGTTGGGTGGGAGTCCCTGTGGCATTAACATGAACGATTGTGACAGAGTAAGCAAATTTGAACCCCAGTCGCACTATTACATTCACTTTTGGAGTAATACCTTTCAGAAAGCTATGAACCTGTTTATTTCCTTGAGCTATGGGTTAGTACCTATTGGCCTAGGGGTTAGAGTGTTCGCCAATGGCCCGGGAGACCTGGGTTCAATCCAGGTCGCGTCATACCAAAGACTCAAAAAATGGTACTTGATGCCTCCTTGTTTAACACTCAGCATTATAAGGTACGGATCAAGGGTAAAGTAGAGCAATCCAGGGAAGGAGTAGCGCCCTCCCCTACACCTTGGTGTAGTAGCTATCGAAAAGGGAGCCTTCGGGTTACCCTCGACTATGGTCACCAACTTTACTTACTTTACCTGTATTGTCCACCAAGGATCACTTTGGTATTAAATGACACATGAAGGTTGATATCGTAGTGGAGGGTGACCTTTCAATTGCTACTACACCTAGGTGTAGGGGAGGGCACTACTCCTTTCTCTGGATTGCTTCACTTTACTCTTGATCCGTACCTTATAATGCTAAGTGTTAAGCAAGGAGGCATCAAGTACCATTTTTTGAGTCTTTGGTATGACTTGACCTGGGATTGAACCCCAGTCTTCCAGGCCATTGGTGAACACTCTACCAGTTAGGCCAAAACCCAGCAAATCATTGTAAGATTTTTATTAGAAATATAGAATTAGAATGCTCTTATAGAATAAAGTAATTTCCAGTCCAATTTGCAACTGAAGGATAATTTTGTGGGGCCTTTCTTTTCACTGAACGTGATTTTTAAATCATTTAAATTCCTAATATAATGGTGATATCTAGAAAATGCTAATTAGAATCTTTCACTCCTTTCTAAATATAAGCATCCTTATTATCATGGACTACTTTTACAAGAGGTTCATGGATAATCGTGTTGTATCTAAATGTTTTAGATGAAGCTTTTCTGATAATGTTTCTTTGTACTGCTTGATTTTACCTGTAGAACAACTCTACTCCATGTTGTCAGATTGACTTGAGGCATATTAGTCAGGAAACTGCACAAATGACAAGTCGGCACTCCTGGAGGCGGGGGGGGGGATAAATTTTGAAACTGTACTTGATGTTTTCTCTTTGTTCTCATCTTGGCTGGCGAGCATGTATGACACTTGCTCTGGATGATACTATTACAATATGGACAGCATATGAAGTTCTCTTATTTCATTCTGTCTAATTGTTTGCTTGCTCAGTCGGCTGGGGCTGCAGAATACACTGCCTGCTTCCCTGCATAGGGGTAAGACCCCCCCCACCCCCAACAAGTGTCCTGGATATGACACTAAACAATCTGATGGTGAGTTTCCAGTAATACTGGAACTTGGGGGAATGTTGAGAACCCTTTCATTGCCATTGCTCCCAGGTTCACTCTTCCAGAGTGGTAGCACCTCAAGTCCTATCTCTGGGTCAAAAAGAACAAACTGTATGTAAACAAATGATTGATGTTAAATTGTGACTGTTATATAGCAATACTTGAAACCATTTAAGTGTGTGCAAAAAAGAGCTCAGGCTCATTTAGGAATGTCATCTCCAAAATGTGTTTACAAGTGATATAGAGAATAGTATTTTAAATTGAATTACTATTACTTGATTAATATTACTAGTAATAAACGATATTTGAATAAACAGGGCAAATCAGAAATAAAGAATTAACCTTCAATAAAAAGTAAGTGAAAAGTATATATTTAATACATATGTTTAAAGAGGATTTCGCATTTAAATAACCTACAATGATTGATATGCCATAAAACCAAACCAGATCAAATCATATATTTTTAATATATATGTATAAAGTAGATTTGGCATTAAATAATCTACAATGGTTGATATGCCATAAAACCCAACTAAACCAAATCATACATATATAATATATATGTATAAAGAAGATTTGGCTTTAAATAATATATGATGGTTGATCTGTCATAAAACCAACCAAACCAAATCATATATTTTCAATATATATGTATAAAGAGGATTTGGCATTAAATAACCAACAAGGGTTGATATGCCATAAAACCAAACCAAATGAGAAGTGTGTCATACTATCAATACTTTTTAACTAGTATTTGTTTGATTTTATGTTTCTTACTATTATATCTATAATTAATAGTAAAGTAAAGTTGTCTCCCTTTAGTCGAGGGTGACCTGAAGGCTCCCTTTTCAATAGTTACTACACCGAGGTGTACGGGAGGGCGCTACTCTTTTCCCTGGATTGCTCCACTTTACTCTTGATACGTAACTTATATTGCTGAGTGTTAAGCAAAAAGGTATCAAGTACAATTTTAAAAATCTTTAGTATGACGCAACCTGGGATTGAACCCAGGTCTCCTGGACCATTGGTGAACACTCTAACCACTGGGCCAATACTACTATAGTAGTAATTGTCAACATTTCTTAGAACAATTATTTAAAAAAAGTTTTTTTCATCTTCATAATAGTTTAACAATTTGTTTGTTTTTTTTGTTCAATGGCATATAAATCTTCATGGGTTACTAAATGCCAAAACCAGTCTTGTAAGAAGAACAGCAGAGATATTATTTAACCCCCTATAGCTTGGGGGAGGCTAAAGGAGTTTCATACTCTTTCTCAAGATTATTAGTCCAAAATGAATCTAATTGTACCACTGGAATTTGAACTTGCTTACTCCAAGGTAGCAGTCAAGCATCATTACGCCATGGAGACTCCACCGTTACAATTAATACAATCTTGAAACCAATTTTCAATTTTGATTGCCCAGTTGGCTGGGGCTGTAGAATATACTGCCTGCATTTCAGTATAGGGATAAGAACCCCCAACGAGTGTCCTGGATATGACACTAAATAATCTGATGGTGAAGTTCCAGTTATACTCGAGCTTTGGGGAAATGCGGAGTACTCCTTCATTGCCATCACTCCCAGGTCCACTGTAGCTCGGAGTAGTAGCACCTGATAGGGTCCTATCTATAGGTCAAATAGAATTAAACTGTGCACTTATGCTAAACTGAATTGCTTGAAATAGAACTGTTTTGACATTTAACTCTTTGTAAACAAAAACTATACTTATACTAAACTGAATTGTTTGAAATTTAATTTGGCATTAAATTACCCAAAAAGGGTTGATATGCTGTAAAATGAAACAACCAACCATTTAATTTTGAACAAAATGGCTGCAAAAAGACTTTCCATTTCTCTCTATATGAGCTGTTTATTCAGCCCAAAGGCATTATAGAGGAAATCTTTGGCATAGTGGTTAATGTGCTGGACTGCAACCTTGATGAAAGCGAGTTCAAACTCCAGTCCTGCTATTACATTCACTTTTGGACTAATGCCCTTGTGTAAGGTATGAACCCCCTTATTCCCTCCAGCTATGAGTTAAATAGTATCTCTGCTGTTCTACAAGGATGACTTTGGCATTAAATAACCCATGAAGGTTGATATGACATTAAAATAAGGAAACTAAACAAAACCAAGGCCATCGTAGTAATTTACGAAGGTTTTTCCTTCAATGTGACACAAAGTCAAATGAATAGGCTACCCAATAAGACTTGAACTCATTCGTAAAGGTTTGCTAGTCTAGCTTGTTAACCATTACTTAACCTGAGGTGCCCAAACCAAGGCCATTGTAACATGTTACCAGTGGGTTGAAAAGTTCTTTGCCCAACCAAGAAGAATTATATTTTTTAATTCTTTTATTAAATCAAGATATTTTTGAAGTGTTAAGGAACTTGAGAAACAATTTTAACTGCTTGATAAATATGTTGAATAGCACGTACATTTTCTATCTTGGTTAAAGCAGAATCTTATCAGCCACCCGTCATAGATCCTTCATTTGGAATAGAGTGATGTCCCTTGTGAACAAAAAAATAAATCAACTTGGAGTCTATCTGTTGTTAATGAAGTATGAAGAAGCCAATTGTTATCTACATTTTTTTTTTTTTTTTTTTTTTTTTTTGTTGAAATTTAAAACAAGATTTTTGCCAATTCAGGGAGACGTCAAAATGCACAAAATTGTTGACAGGAAAGCGTCAAAGGAAAGTTATGAAGAGAATGCGACATGCAGCTCGTGAAAAGAATGAAGAAGGTAAGTTCAGAGGGTTATTATCTATAGTACAAGAATTCAGTTTTCCTTCTCCTAGATTGGTTGTCATACCATAGTGAAAGATTTCAGTCTGTCCTCCTATTTACTCATAGCTGGAAGGAAAAAAAAGTTGTATGCATAACTTTCCTAAGGATTAGCACGATGTGAAATGCTAACTGCCTTGTCCAGGATTTGAACTCTATTTGCAGCATCCATTATATCAATAGCACCTCAGAAAAGTGTGTGTCCAAAAGAAAATTGATCTTGAAGACCCCCCCCAAAAAAAAACCCAGCAAATTTATTGCATATTTGTTTATTAGAGCAATATACTTAGAATGTGTTATGATGTTAATTTGGGGTTCATAAAGACAAACACTAAATAACATGTAACAATAAGAAAGGGTTTGTTAGACTGGTAATAACAAAGTACAAAAGTTGCATGAGTAGTAAGACTAGCTCAGCGTACTGCTCTATGTCAATTGATAGGCTTCTTACTTAAAGCCTTCATTCATCAACTCCACAAGCAGAACAGTTCACTTTCAAGAAGAGTGGAAAGTTTCCTACACAACAGAATGTTTCAACTGAGAAAATAAAGCAATTTCCAGTCCAAGTTGGAATTGAATAATTTTGTGGGGTGTGCAATCAAACTGAATGTAATTTTTTAATCATCCAAATTCTATCATGGAGATAACTGGGAAATGCTAGAATAAGAATCCTTCTTTCATTCTTAAATAGAAGCATCAATATCATCATGGACTACTGTTACAAAAAAACCCAAAAGTTCACAGGTCATCTGCTGATTTTGATAAATGTAAGCCTGATATTACCTACAATAGTTAAATTATATTTCCCACCTTATAACACCATTAGGGCTAAGTTTATTGTTTTGCACACCTAAAGGGGAATGCCAAGGAGATCAAGTATTTTTTTGTGATAGTCATACATGGCCTTCTACTATAAATTGACTTCATGTCAAAATAGTTTGAGTCTATCAAAATTAATGACAGTAATAGAATGAGACATGTTCAAATATTATGTCTTGTCATCACCTCAGATAAATACTGAACTATTTAACCATTACACCACTAGGACACATCCCAGCTTAGGGAGGTGCCCGTGGTTATCGTTGACACAGCGACTCGAGTTCAAATCCTGGACGAGACTGATTGCATTTCACATAACACTAATACCCTTGATAAAGGTATGAATCCAATTATTCTCCCTCCAGCTATGGGTAAATAGTAGGGCAGACTGTGTTCTTCAGCCTAGGAGAAGGACAACTCTGAATTCAAACCTGTTAAACTCTGCTTAAAAACTGATCTTGTGTCATATCCTGCCTGAGCGGAAGGGTTGGGTAAATATGAATAATGAACTATTCCATTTTGACTCCAAAAATTGTGCCTGTTATATAGCATAGCAGTACTTGAAACTATTTAAGTGTATGCTCAAAAAGAGCTTAGGTCGTTTGGTTTGGTGTCTTTGTTTAATGGCATATCAATCTTTGTGGGTTATTTAATGCCAAAGCCATCCTTTGGGAAGATAAGGAGGTTCATACCTTTTCCAAAGGTATTTGTCTGAAAGTGAACATAATAATGTGACTGGAGTTTTGAACTTGCTTACTATGATTCTGCAGTTCAGCACTTTAACCGTTACACCACTAGGACACCTCCCAGCTTAAGACATTTAAGAATGTTACCTACAAAATTTGTTTACGAATCATATATATAATATATATGTATAAAGAGGATTTGGCATTAAATAACCTACAATGGTTGATATGCCATAAAACCCAGTCAAACCAAATCATATATATCTAATATATATGTATAAAGAGGATTTGGTATTAAATAACATACAATGGTTGATATGCCATAAAAACCAACCAAACCAAATTATATATATTTGATATATATGTATAAAGAGGATTTGGGATTAAATAACCTACAATGGTTGATATGCCATAAAACCCAACCAAACCAAACCAAATCATATATATTTAATATATATGTATAAAGAGGATTTGGCATTAAATAACCTACAATGGTTGATATGCCATAAAACCCAACCAAACCAAATCATATATATTTAATATATATGTATAAAGAGAATTTAGCATTAAATAACCAACTTAGGTTGGGTTTTATGCCATATCAACCAAACCAAAACTTATTTTCCAGCGAGTGAAAACATGACAGTAACAGATTCCAAATTTATAATCTAAGAACCCAATAAAAATCTGTTGTTTGGATTTGAAGTATAAAAAAAAAAATGGGAACCAAGTTATTAAAGAGAATACTATTTGCAGAGCTTGTAAAACTAATCTTCTCTAACTAAATTATTGACTCTGATTCTTTAATGTAATTCAATTTTTTTTAGAGTTCAAATGAGTGACAAATCAAAACATAAACATTTAGTGTTCGGGACGGAATGCACAAAAGTACCAATCGTGTGATTTCTAAAGAATCCATAATGTTCCGAAAAGAAAGTGTAAATATTGAGAACAATATTAGAGATCTGTTCTTACAGTTAAGAGATTTTATCATAGTATGGATACATTAAAATAGACTCAGACTGAATTATCATCTAAGCATCATAATTTCTTGTTGGTTTAATGAGTAGAGTGTTCGCCAATGGTCCGGGAAACCAGGGTTCAATCCCAGGTCAAGTCATACCAAAGACTAAAAAAAAATGGTACTTGATGCCGCCTTGTTTAACATTCAGCATTATCAGGTAAGATCAAGGATAAAGTGGAGCAATCCAGGGAATGGAGTAGTGCCCTCCCCAACACCTTTGTGTAGTAGCTATTGAAAAGAGAGCCTTCGGGTCACTCTCGACTAAATTTATATAACGATATATCAATTTATGTTTTCAATTATGGGTTTGTGATTAGTATCATGATATGCCTTTATAGACTGTATGGCCACTTACCTCCCATCCCAAACAAGTAAGACATGTTTGGCACTACTGAAGAAGTAAGGATGAACTTATAAGCAATGTTCTCTTACACCTACACAGGGCTGATGGGCTAGGACTTTCATATATCAGCTCTGTGTAGACACTGGATACCATCTAGAGGACCTGCCAGAAGTGATGGTCATGATGAGATAAATAGAATTATTTGCTTTAATTGAAGAAAGAAAAAAGGGGAGATATAATAGAAAAATGAAAGCTTATTTTTTCAAAAAAGTGAATAGTCAATAAATTGTTCAATTTTAATAAAGTTTTCAAAACTTATTAACAGATGAAAATAAACTAAACATTAAATCAGAATTGGTTTAATTTCTCTTTTATTGCAAGAGAGTGAATTTGTTTAAAAAAAAAAAAAAATGTATGCCAGTTTCACATGTATTAAATACTATTAAAATTTTTTTCTATCTATAATTTGAGTTACCTCCCTTAGCTGTATTTGTATGCAAGTAAGAATATTTTTCGGAAACGATTTTTTTTTAATCGGACCTGGATAAAACGGTTACAAAGTTTTGACTCGCCAAATCCTTTTTACCTCCCTTTATATTGTGAAAAGGAGTTATTTCCTTTGAAATAATTTTGTTATCGAAAATTTCGACTTAAGTTAGTATTTACTCAGCTTAGCGTATAGATTAATACAAGGGCAGTTATTTTGGAGCGCCCGGTGAGAATTGAATTTACTAGTAATAGTCTGTTAGCTTAATTTCGCTAAACATTATACAAATGATTGTTTACGTTGACCATTTTTTTTTGTGGTCTTCTCTCAAAAATTCATCCTTTATTTTTTAATTTAATAACAATTGAGCAACTAAATTATCTCTTCCCCAAAGTCTTAACGCATAGTACTCTAGACAATAAGCTAAAAGTATAATTTGTTTATAAGATTACAGAATTCAGGTTACTCTAGCATATGTACTTTTAGGATTCTTGAGGATTACGTTATTGTGTTTTTTTTACTTTTTTGTTTTCTAGGGCTAAAAAGAGGCTTTAAAAGCAATCTACTTTTTGTAATACCTTATGTAACATTGACCTGGGAGACCAGGGTTCAATCCCTGGTCAAGTCATACTCAGGAAAAAAAAAAAATGGTACTTCATGTGACTTTGCTTAACACTCGGCATTATAAGGTAGGTATCAAGGGTAAAGTGGAGCAATCCTGGGAAAGGAGTAGCGCCCCCCATCTCAGTGTAGGAGTTCATGAAACAGGAGTCTTTGAGTCGCCAACTTTTACTTATATATATATCTCAGCTTGTGAGTTTAAGTCTCACAGCCCCCCCCTGTTATTTTATGCCACCTCAAAGCATTCTAAGCCTTAAATATAAGTTGTTTTTTTTCAGGTTTACTTTATCATCAGTTTAACCAGAGATTGTTTGAAATATGACAGAAACTTAAATAAAGCTAAAAAGTGTGTATATATATATATATATATATATATATATATATATAAATAAAGCTCAGGGCACTGTGAATGTAATCATATTTACCCAGCCCCTCCGCTTGGGCAGGATATGACACAAGGTCAATTTTTAAGCAGAGTTAAACAGGTTTGAATTCAGTTTTCCTTCTCCTAGACTAGTTGCCTCACCAAAGCTGAAGAACCTAGTCTGTCCTACTATTTACCCATAGCTGGAGGAAGAATAATTGGATTCATACCATTCCCAAGGGTATTAGTGCAATGTGAAATGCTATCAGTCTCATCCAGGATTTGAACTCGTGTCGCCGTGTCCATTTCGTATGACGATAACCATTACACCACGGGCACCTCCACTGTGAATGTAATAAGCAAGATAAGGTTCAAATTGTCACGTGATGGCTCACGAAAACGAGGAGGTGGGAATGATACTCTCTCCCCCGTTGAACTAAAATTATCTAGCAGTCAAAAAGTGACCGTTATGAGAGAATGTGGGTCACACAGATGTTTGCACTTAAGTGACCTTGGGTCGCCGGACATCGGAAGGGGAAAGAAAAATGAAGCCAAATGATTGGCGGGAGCCTCAAACGGAAGTGGGGTCCCCTTCCCCTCAACGGAAGTAAATACAAAAAAGTTAGTTTTTTGGACAAGTCTCGTGGCAGACGGACGATAGCCATTTTGCTCCGGGCTAAAGACAAAAAGACTGAGACACGGAGAACTCCAAAATCCTCCAAGCCAGCATTAAAAACAGTACAAAGTCTATTAGCCCGTGAAAGAAGAGAAATTCTCCAGTGGAACCCCGTCAAAAAAATAAGATAAGTAACTTTGGGACATTTTTCCGTTACACCCAAATTTTGTTTACCACTCTCTCTCAATTTGAAAAAGGATAAAAGCCAAGAAAAGACATTTATATTCATGGACTATCCTATTATATATTTTTGACACTTTGAACATATATATGTATATAACCGTAGTAAAGAACCTATGTATTTTCATTTTACCATGTGGTCTATGTTATTATTCCATGCTTTCCTTTCAGCTTCTATTCGCCTCACATTATCTTGCTTAGAACTGTCCTATTAATCCTTAAAGTATCACACGGGAAACCGGAGTTGCCGACGGTAGCAATATTAATATTATTACAACTCAGACCTATAGGCCCGTATTCTTCTATTATCGGAAGGGGAAGAAGTTTAGCGGCCTGGTGGGTGTGTGATAGTGTGAAATTTTGGACCCCTTTGCCAGCGGTGGCCAGTCTGGCCCTAAATTATTCTCTCACGTAATATGCCAGTTCTTATCTGCCTGAGAAAAGAACTCTGAACAGGACTTATTTCTGTAGGGGATCAAGTGCCAACCTGCCCCGTCTTCACACGTGCGAAAAATAAAGTCCCATTTTGGGATTTTAGTTCAATTTGCCGTCACAGACCTAAAATGGGGGCTCGTCCGGGATGATTATTATTAATAATATTTATTGCTAGTAGTCGTGTGACAATTCCTGCCGTTTAAATCTACCCTGGGAGACCGTGAAAGAAAAAAAGGAATATTGTTGAAACAGTCAAATTACTTGTTGATATAACTGTTTGAAAAAATTTTTTAAAAAAATGGACAAAATAGAGAACTTTTTAAAAGAACCCTCCATGGAAAAGTTGGAGAAGCTGAGAAAAAGCGAGATAATAAAAATTGGCGAGAAGCTTGAGTTAAATGTTGAAAATTCTATGAGGAAACATGAACTCGTGAGAGAAATAGCAAGGCACATGGTGGACGAAAATGTGTTCGAGGAAGCAGTATTAGAAGAGCTACCAACGGAAATGATAAGAGTGACTCCAGAAGAAATTGAACTGGAGAAAATTAAAATACAAGCACAAATGGAACTACAGAGAAATAAAATGGAACTGGAGAAAATAAAAATTCAGCAAGAAACAAGGCTGCGAGAAGTCGACTTGGCAATAAGAGGACGCAAAGAAAGCCATGACAGTTTCGAAGTAACGAAGCAAGCGAGGCTAGTCCCAAAATTTGAAGAAGCCAACGTGGACGAATACTTCGCACATTTTGAGCGAACTGCGCTAAATCTTGGATGGCCGAAAGAATGCTGGTCGATGCTACTCCAAACTGTGCTGACAGGAAAAGCACAGAGAGCATATGCAACTCTGCCGACAGAAAATTGCGCCGACTATGATTTGGTGAAAGCAGCGGTTCTTAAAAGCTTCGAATTGGTCCCAGAAGCTTATAGACAGAAATTCAGAACACAGGGAAAAACTGAAAACCAATCTTATGTGGAATTTCTGCGGGAAAAGGAGAACGCGCTGGATAAGTGGTGTGACTCTAAGAGGATAGACGGAGACGCTGAGAAACTCCGGCAGCTAATATTAGCTGAAGAATTCTTAAACTGTGTGCCAGAAGAAGTCAGGGTTCACCTAAGTGAAAGGAAAACCGACGTGACTTATGAAATGGCCGCACTAGCAGATGAATACATCCTCACACACCGAAAGACGAAGGAAAAAACCTTCACAGGAAACAGAGTGAAATTCAAAGCTGAGTTAAGCCCTGAAGGAAGACCCAAGGAAGAAAATAGAAGGACCTTCCAAAGTAGCAGCAGAACAGTGGTCTGCTACAAGTGTGGAAAGGCTGGACACATAGCCATAAGGTGTCAGCTTGGAAAAGGTCCTGAAAGAAACCAGACCCAGCCGAGAAAACCTCAAGGAGCTGTCACGACCGCTAGAATAGACAAGTCTTATCGACCTTGGACGAAAAAAGGGATGATAAGAGGCCCACACGGAGGACCAGTGGAAGTCTCAATTTTACGAGATACCGGAGCATCTCAGTCGTTACTTCTGCGAAGTAAATTACCTAAAAGGGTAATAGAAGCAACACGTGAGACTGTGATGATAGAGGGTATCGGCGGAAAGAGGGTAAAAATACCGCTGTGTAAAATAACACTGAAGTCCCAGTGGAAAAATGGACCAATTAAAGTTGGTGTGGTAGACAAGCTACCTATGAAAGGAATTTCCCTCATACTGGGAAATGAGATAGAAACAAAAGGGTGTCACCCGAAAAAGCCGGCGAAAATGAGCGCCAAAAATGAAGGAAACAAGATGGCGGAAGGGAACGCCGATAATGGAAAAAGCAAGATGGCGGCAGAGCCACGTGCGAGATATAACCTACGTAGCTGCGCACAGAGGGGAAAGGCGGCGGGTGAAGAAGGGAAACTCCCGCATCTTGGGAAGCCGAGAGATGAATTAATCAACCATCAGAAAAGAGACGAAAGTCTAAAGAAGTTATACAATCTCATTGGAAGGAGCAAGGGGAATAAATTCTCGAATATTTATTACCTCGAGGACGGAATTCTAACGAGGAGATGGAGGTCGAGGAAAGCCTCCATGGACGGAGGCCAAAACGTGTTCCGGCAACTAGTGATGCCGAAGGAATATCGCGAGGAAATGCTACGCTTGGCGCACGAGGTGCCTATGGCCGGTCACCTAGGTGTAGCAAAGACTCGAAATAAGTTACTGGAACACTTCTATTGGCCAGGAGTGGAAAAGGACGTCAAAACGTTCTGCGGCTCGTGTCAAATATGTCAGAGCACTGGCAAACCGAACCAGAAGATCCCCCCTGCCCCATTGAAGCCTATACCAACGGCAGAGGAGCCTTTCAGCAGAGTCCTAATAGATTGTGTGGGTCCATTGCCCCAGACAAAGGCAGGGAACAGATATCTCTTAACGTTGATGTGTACCACGACGAGATTCCCAGAGGCAGTCCCACTGAAATCAATAACCACCAAGAAGGTGGTAGAAGCCATGATAAACTTCTTCGTGAAAGTCGGATTACCTCGAACGATACAAACCGATAAGGGGACGAACTTCACGTCAAAACTTTTTAAAAGAGTGGTGGAGCAACTGGGAATTACGCACATACAGTCCAGCGCCTACCACCCTCAATCGCAGGGGGCGCTTGAAAGATTCCATTCCACCCTGAAGAATATGCTAAGGGCTCACTGTGCCGAACAGAAGAAGGATTGGGACAGCGGTTTGCCTTTTGTCTTGTTCGCTGCGAGGAGCGCAGTGCAGGAGTCATTAGGGTTCAGCCCGTTTGAACTAGTGTATGGACGAACAGTAAGAGGACCCTTACAAATAGCAAAAGAGAGATGGGTGGAACAGGGAAAAGCATCCGAAGACACAGTCACCTACATGGATCGGCTGAAGAAAAATATATCAGACGCGCTACGGTTAGCGCGGAGGAATCTATCCGAAGCACAGGGTAGAATGAAAAGGAAGTTTGATAGAAAAGCGAAGAAGAGAGAGTTCAAGAAAGGCGAGGAAGTCCTGCTACTATCCCCAAACAGAGGATCCCCCTTTGATGGGCGATACCTAGGTCCGTATGTGGTGTCACAGAAGATCGATGAAAGAACCTATCGAATAGACACCCCAGAGGGAAGAAGGAAGTCTCAAGTGTGTCATATAAACAGACTGAAGGCATATATCCGCCGAGAAGGACAGCCCGTTCTGGCGGTAACCGCCAACAGCCACACAGTGGAAGGGGAGGAGGGGCCCACGGTAAAAGACCCACCCCTCAAGCTTAAGAACTCAATGATTCTGAGAAATATGGAGGAAAAGCTAAATCATCTATCAGTATCAGAGCGAAGGGACCTGAAGAACTTAATAAGAGAATATCCAGGCTTGTTCTCAGATATCCCTCGGAAGACGACGATGATTCAACACGATGTGGAACTAAACCGAGAGGCCCCAGTGAAGCAGCACCCTTATCGACTAAACCCAAGGAAGGAAAAACTGATGAAGGAGGAAGTCAAATATATGATGGAGAATGGAATAATAGAGCCCAGCGATAGCGCCTGGGCTTCTCCATGTGTGCTGGTAGGGAAGGAAGATGGATCAGTGAGATTCTGCACGGATTATAGGAAAGTCAACGCGATGACCAGAGCAGACTGTTTCCCTATCCCCCGGATAGAGGACTGCATAGACCGAATTGGCCGTGCCAAGTACATTACCAAGTGTGACCTATTAAAAGGATATTGGGCCGTGCCTTTGACAGAGAAAGCTAAGGCCATCTCGGCCTTTGTAATCCCAGGCGGAACCTATCAGTACCGAGTCATGCCGTTTGGGATGAAGAACTCCCAAGCCACCTTCATGAGATTAATGTCGAAGTGCTTAGCCGGTTTAGAAGGCGTAGATGCCTATATTGATGATATCGTGATTTACCATAACACTTGGGAGAATCACCTCGAAACCCTGAGGAAGGTGTTCGAAAAATTAGAAGTAGCCAACCTAACCATCAACTTAGCGAAGAGCGAGTTTGGGGCCGCAACGGTGAAATATCTCGGACACATGGTGGGCTATGGAAGCGTGAAGCCGAGTGAAGCGAAGACCCAGGATATACAGAAGTTCCCCATCCCGAGGAACGTAAGGGAGTTGCGACGGTTTCTTGGGATGGCAGGGTATTATAGGCGGTTCTGCAAAGACTTTTCGGGAAAAGCCGCACCTCTGACAGACTTACTGAAGAAGAAGGTGAAGTTTGGATGGTCTGATAGATGCCAAAAAGCCTTTGACGGAATAAAACGTACTTTGAGTACAGAGCCGGTCCTGAAGGCGCCAGAATTCGAGAAACAATTCCACCTAACAGTCGACGCGAGTGATGAGGGCATAGGAGCCGTGCTGATGCAAGAGGACGACGAGGGTCACCTGCACCCCGTGAGTTATTACTCAAAGAAGCTTAATAAGCATCAGCGAATGTAGGCCACCGTTGAGAAGGAATTATTCGCCCTAATAAGTAGTATTCGGCATTTTGAGATATATATTACAGCAAACGCCAAATGTACGAAAGTTTATACGGACCACAATCCCCTAACTTTCCTAGAGAGGATGAGGAACCGAAACAGAAAGTTGCAAGCTTGGTACCTCAATCTACAGGAATATAATTTGGAGGTCGTGCACATCACTGGAAAGGACAATGTAGTAGCCGACAACCTCTCGCGGTGTTAATAAAAAAAAAAAAAAAAAGTACCCAAGTTTATTTCTCTAACGCCCCACAAAAATGTAGTAGCAGAATATTCTTTCATAGTTGTTGAGAGAAAGAAAGAGAGAGAGAGAGAAACTAAAGAAAATGAGGAATTCTCGTCCCCAATGTTGAAATATGAGATGGACGAGAAAGCTGTGCGTCAACAAGTGACGAATAGGGGAAAGAGAGAAAAGAAAAGGAAGTTTCTTCCCCCAGAGCTTAATAACCAAGCTTATAAAGTCGTCAAAAGTGACGAAGAAAGAAAGAAAGAAAAAAGGGAGTTACCTCCTCAAGATTTGAAATATGATACGGCCAAAAGCCGAGAGAGAAAAAGAAAGAAAGGAAAACAAGATTCAAGAAAAAGAAAAGGGAGAGAGAGAGAGAAAGAAAGAGAAGAGAAATTGTTTTCCCCTATAGTGAAAATTAGGAAGGACGAAAAAAAGGAAAAGGAAAGAATTCGTCAAAGCGTGAAGAAGAAAGGGGATGAAAGAAAAGTAAAGTGAGAAAAAAAAAAAAAGGGTGAAAGAAAAGGAGAAAGAACAGTGAATTGAATTGCCTTTTTTTTTTCTATGGTATTTCTATTCATCTCCCTTTCTTCTCTTAAGCGCGGAGGTGTCACGTGATGGCTCACGAAAACGAGGAGGTGGGAATGATACTCTCTCCCCCGTTGAACTAAAATTATCTAGCAGTCAAAAAGTGACCGTTATGAGAGAATGTGGGTCACACAGATGTTTGCACTTAAGTGACCTTGGGTCGCCGGACATCGGAAGGGGAAAGAAAAATGAAGCCAAATGATTGGCGGGAGCCTCAAACGGAAGTGGGGTCCCCTTCCCCTCAACGGAAGTAAATACAAAAAAGTTAGTTTTTTGGACAAGTCTCGTGGCAGACGGACGATAGCCATTTTGCTCCGGGCTAAAGACAAAAAGACTGAGACACGGAGAACTCCAAAATCCTCCAAGCCAGCATTAAAAACAGTACAAAGTCTATTAGCCCGTGAAAGAAGAGAAATTCTCCAGTGGAACCCCGTCAAAAAAATAAGATAAGTAACTTTGGGACATTTTTCCGTTACACCCAAATTTTGTTTACCACTCTCTCTCAATTTGAAAAAGGATAAAAGCCAAGAAAAGACATTTATATTCATGGACTATCCTATTATATATTTTTGACACTTTGAACATATATATGTATATAACCGTAGTAAAGAACCTATGTATTTTCATTTTACCATGTGGTCTATGTTATTATTCCATGCTTTCCTTTCAGCTTCTATTCGCCTCACATTATCTTGCTTAGAACTGTCCTATTAATCCTTAAAGTATCACACGGGAAACCGGAGTTGCCGACGGTAGCAATATTAATATTATTACAACTCAGACCTATAGGCCCGTATTCTTCTATTATCGGAAGGGGAAGAAGTTTAGCGGCCTGGTGGGTGTGTGATAGTGTGAAATTTTGGACCCCTTTGCCAGCGGTGGCCAGTCTGGCCCTAAATTATTCTCTCACGTAATATGCCAGTTCTTATCTGCCTGAGAAAAGAACTCTGAACAGGACTTATTTCTGTAGGGGATCAAGTGCCAACCTGCCCCGTCTTCACACGTGCGAAAAATAAAGTCCCATTTTGGGATTTTAGTTCAATTTGCCGTCACAAAATGAATATCAATGTGGGAAATTAAAAAAAACTATTCTCAGTTTTAGTCTAACGTGTTTGTTTTTTTTAAGACGAGAATCCCTCTACATCACTCTATTTGGTGATCTTAAAAAACAAATCTGACTGTCAGTCTGTTCTGTAAAGCAGCTGTCCGCAATGCTCAGAATGTTCCTTGTAACTGACATGTTCCTTTTTTTATTGGAGTTCTGGTCAGCCGAAATTTGAATATGTTACATCAGAGATAAGACGGGTGTCATATAAATTGTAACTAAACAGCTAAATTTTTCTGTCGGCATCCTGCATGCAAGACATGCCCGCTTACTTTGAGATCCAAGGTAAGTTATTTCTCTTGCTATAATCCCATGCACTGATCTGAGAGGGGTCAAGTTGTTCTTCCCAAAGACTAGAAAATTGAACAGATACCAGCCTTAAGTCTAGATGAGTTTGGTATTATTGTCAACTAAATTTCTTCATACTGCTTTGCTCATAGATTGAACAATTACCAGCTCATAAGGCAATCCAATAACATTAGTTACTATCTCACATGCTGGTTATGGCTTAGGTTTTGAGCTCCCTTAAACCCATGGTACTGGTGAATCCATAAGATGACGCTAGTAGATAGAAACTGAAGATCAACAAATAATCCACTTTCCCCAGTAGCTTTTGATTGAGAAATTTGTTGTGTAGATATTTGTTAAAACAGTACATCCTTGGTTCCTGGAAAAAAAAATTAATTCTAACATTTCTTTTTCAAAAAGATTTTTTTTTTCTCTCCCCAGTTAAATTTGATGAGAAGATCCCTGCTACAAAAGAGTCCACTTCAAAAAATGATTCTGATGTTGAAATGAAAGAAACCTAAGGACAATTAACATGAAGATCCTGAATCAATTTTTATGTGTAAATGTATTTTTAAATAAAATATATCTGTAAAAAATTAATTTCAATTTTTTTTTAAACTTCTAAAATTCTTAAATTTCAGCTCTGAATTTCTGCCGTTTTCCTTTGAATTTTTTAAATATGAAATCCAGATAATCCAATGTGAGCACTTTTTAGTAAAACACCTGTTTTATGTCTTTAAGCTGCCACCAAGTTAAAATAGACACCAGGTTGTTCGGTTTTTAAACAGAATTCCACATAGGAAATGAGCTTCCCATACAATGAGCAGTTGCTTAGATTCTGTTTGAGGGATACGTCAGACACTGGGTGATAAACCCAACTCTTATTCCTAAAGGGACAGGCCTCCAGAAATTCTATTATTTCTCACCCATCAGGTGTGACCAGTTAGTGATATACAATTTGCAATGATACTTATTAGGAATCAATATCCTAAAATTTGTTGGTATTTATGTAGATACTTGTTGCATGAATTGACAAGCCAAATCAAGAACCCAGTATATTACACTTTATTGTTGTGTAGAGATTTGTTAAAATAGTACATCCTTGCCTTCTTTCAAAGACAAGATTGTAGAAATGCCCTAACTGAAATAATTATTGCAATAATGCATGAGAAATTGGATTGTTTTAAAATTTGACATCTAACAGAATAACGCTCAGTGAAAACTGAATTCATTAACAATGGTTGGTTAACCATGAAGGTGCCCCAGTTTTGATTAGTTTGTTTAATAGCCTCTCAATCTTTATGGGTTATTTAATGCTTGTAGAAAAATTGATACTGTTTAACTCATAACTTTTCTAAGAGTATTTAGTTTGAAAGTCAACATGATTGTGAGACCGGGGTTCAAATAGACTGCAGTTCAGCACTTTAGTCATTATGCCACAGGGATTCCTCATAAATTATTTTGTAGCCAAGATTAAAACTGATATAATTTTACTTACAAGCAGCAATAAAATATGCAGGGTGCCAACAACTTCATGAAAAACAGTTTTTTGTTTAAAATAAGTGAGTGGAATTGGCCTTGGTTGAACTAGATAGATTTAGTTTTCCTAAAATGGTGAACGTAAGAGTTATGGTATGACAAAATTTACTGTGAAAAGAAAAAAAGTGGACCTATATGGAATTGACAGGAAATTAAGCTGAAAGGTAGAATTAAGGAATGTATTAAGTAAAATTGAAAATATCCAAACTGCTTGCATTTATATGATATCAATTTTATCTTGGAGCTTCTAATATTCAAAGAATCTTTTCACCCATCATTGCCACAGAGAATGATTTTTTTACATTAGAGAAAAAGACTCACACTTCTACTTGGTCAGATGTTGTTAAGAAACCACTCCACCACAAGCTGGTCTGGTAGTACTGTAACACTATATAGGTGGCCCACCAAGCAGACGATTCCTTTGTCTGGTTTCGAGCCAAAACAGACAAAGGGTTTTTGGACTTGAAATCTCGGCGTGGCCGGAAGAGGTAATGGGACGCGAGAAGAGAGTTGGTTGGAGAAAGGAGCTGACAGCAGTTGGCGTGGAACCACGGACAGGGGCAGTCGACTCCGGACACAGTAGCAGAGAAGATAAGGACCAGTGAAAGAAGATTGAGTCAAGATGAGTCGGCATTCCAGTTGCTTTGTGGAATTTTCGCTAGTAACCCACGCTAGCGTTAGTCCATATATGCTATCAGGAATGCAAAGTGTTGCATAACTCCTTCTGCTCTTGAGTTAACCCCTCTTCGTGTTTGTTCTATTTTCTGATCTATAATTGGCCACTGGGTTTGATTGAAACCATACAAGCTATGCGTTAAAAAAAAAAAAAAAAAAAGATGAAGTTCAGAATACATACTTTTAGTTATCTTTATTGATGCTAATTTCTTTACTGATTTATGCTAATCAAGGGGGTAGGGTGGTTCATGTGTCACTTTGTAATATGGACTGCAGATGAAGACTCGATCAACTTTTTGGCAAATGGCACTAACTCCTAATACTGTTATGTTCTTGTGACTGATTGAGAGAGAGGACGACTAGTCCAACAGTCAACCTAAACATAACTGCTTGGGTTGCCTCTCATTTAATTTCCGATAGCTTCCATGCATATATGTAGCCTATCAGCTAACACCTTGTCTACTGACCTGATCATGAGTGCCAAAGGGTTCTATTTATAGATATTAAATACTAACTCTTTCATCCTCATCAAAAAATCCTCCTTTCTAGTGTATCATCAATTTAAAACCTATTGACCTCCTGATGACTTTTTTTTTTTTTTAATGCTACTATAGACTATCCATACCTCAACAGATATGCTACGTCTATATACTCATATAGACATACTCAAACCTAGATGCCTATGTACCTAGAGCAGAAAAGGTTTCAGTGTCACTGTGTGTGTGTGTGTGTGTGTGTGTGTGTGTGTGTGTGTGTGTGTAAGAAAATATTTTCTTGATACAGTTAACCTGGCTCTGTGTATTCATGTAGAATTTCTAAGAGATTGGTATCCAAATTAATGTCAGCCTTTTTTTCTTCTAGAGTGAGTGCCATAGCAAGTTTAAAAATCCCAGTCTGCCCTATCTATTTGTAATTGGAAGGAGAATAGTTGGCTCCATACTTTCCCCAAAGGCAATAGCGCTTGTCCCATCACAAGTGTCTCTTGTGTGAAAAAATAAAAAGATTTTGTCATAATCAGTACAGGTGAAGTGAGTTTTTAGCATTGAAATAAAACTTGGAGGAGAGGGAAAGAAGAAGAAGAAGAAAAAAAAGAAGCCAGAAATAAGAAAAACAAGTCTTAAAATTTTTTTTTTTAAAAGCATTTTTTTTATTTTTCTGATGTTTTTATGCAGAAGTTTGGAATATGTTGTTGAAGTTTTGGAATGGGAAAGAATGCAACAGGGAAAAAAATAACTTTTTTTTTTTCTTTTGGGTATTTTAGTTTCCCCAACAGTAGTGGTTTGTGTTTCAGTTTGTTTTCTTGCATCTACCATTTCACAAGTCACAATTTCAGAAACTATGTTTTTTTTTTTAAAAAGAAACACCCAATCACCAATGTTTGTTTGTTTTTTCTATATAAAGATTTTGATGATAGACAATGACATTTTTTTTTTTGTTTTCAACATTCAAAAGTTGCAACTCCAGCAGCAGAGAAATAAAAAATACAATGATGAAATTGCAGCAACACATTCATAAAAATGTTAAACTTTCATTCCACTGCAACTAACAATCACTTTTATGCACACCTTTTCATTCACACTTGCTTTGACTCTTGCTCACTCAGGAATATTCAAGAACATTCTGTAGTTGTGTTTGTTTTTGACCAATTTACGCTACCATTAGTCGTACCATTTGTGTGCACGTCGCCCGTGCTGGAAAACCCCTTTGCTCGGTTTTTCTTACCAATTTTCTTTCGGGGTTCAATTGCTTCAATACACACGCCGTTGCTTTGGTTGGGGGCGCCCAAACCCTGCCAGATATCATCAACAGGGGAATAGCAACACCATTCTTCAGTGTTGGCATCAAAATATTCAAGGGAATCAAGGAACCTTTTGCCACTAAAGCCACCGACAGCAAACAGTTTATTTCCAAGAGAAGCCACACTGACATTGGCACGTTCAATGCCAAGTTGTGGTCCAAGATACCAGCAGTCATTATCAATATCGTAAATCTCAGTGGATCGCAAAGACTGGGTTCCATCATTGCCGCCAACAACCATGATTTTTCCTGAAAGCAGAACAAATGTTTTTTTTAATAAAAATAGAATTATACATGGAATGAAAGAACTTGGCTATCATGAATAAACTGTCATTGATTAGGGAATGAGAGGTAAAAAGAGAGAAGTGACAAGAGACCTGTCTTGAAATGAAGCACTTAACAGGGGCTTCTCTACTAAACCCAATGGCAATAGTGACTTATCTGCATTTGATGTTTAATGGCACAACTGGTTTGCTTTGGTTTATTTGTTTAATAGCACAACTACTTTTTATGGGTTATTTAATGCTAAAGTTTGATTCATTAGTAAATGATTCTGATCTATCTAAACTATATTTTAAACAATCTTTTTCTAAATCACATTTTTTTTTTAGTTTAAAATAATCATTTTTTCCAGATAGGCTGGTGAGAGGATCAGAGTGTAGTATCTGCCCAATATAGAAAAAGCATAATGATCTTACATATAAACAAGCAGAATAATAGTAGAGATTCTCCGTCAGTGTATCTGATTCCAGCTTAGAATAGCTAGTGATTGAATTGATACTACACTCTGATCCAAGGGTGAAAAACATAAGTTATTATAAGCAGACAAATAGTATGGATTCATTTCGTTAGAAGAGATATTAATACTTGAAATGGCTGCTGTAAGCTTAAGCCTACAGCTTGACTTGCATACCTTAACAGATCTAATGGACTTAAAGATGGGACCTTAACAGGTACTACCATTTCAGGTCAGAGTGGACCTGGCAGTAATGACAGTGTAAGGATGACTTTATTCTGCAGAGCTTCAGAACTGGAACCTCACCACCAACTTAATGTCATACTCAGGACACTCATCATTTTGAGGAAGGAGAAAATATCTGACCCTCTAAGATTAAATTTCTGGACACAGATTTTCCCCTACTCTACAGATATAGACCAGTATCATCACTTACCATTGATGATGTCGGCTCCAGCACCTCTTCGAGGAGTATTAAGAGAGCTATAGACTTCCCAAGCATTGGTCATGGGGTCATAGACTTCTACTGAATTTAAACAATTCCAAGTACCACTGCCTCCAATGGCAAAGATTTTATCATTATAAACACAAACAGCAGCTTGGAAATGACCTGGAAAAACAAAACAAAACAATCAATTTGACACATTAAAATAAGGTCAAGATTAACACCCATTTCTTTTAACAGAGCCTAGGGCATCTAGTGAGAATCAAGTTCATTAACATTTGAGGTAAGTCATTTCTCTCACTATTTTATCTCAAGGTTGACAATGATAGTTGGAAGAATGGTTTTAAATTCTTAACTATCCACCATTGTGGTATGCCAGTGAGGAGACTTTATCAAAATATTTGATGTACAGGGAGAAGCGAGTTCATGCTTTTCCCAAGGTATTGAATGTGTTGGGGAGTTAACAGCCAGTCAAAATTTAAATACAGTTTGTTAATTACATTTTCCATGTTTATAACAATTATATTATTATCCCTGACCTTAATGGCGTGTGTGTGTGTTTACCTCAAAACACAAAACAATTTAACAGATATAAAAGCGAAGGAGATGGATTTAAGCTTTTACTCTCACTGGGACATCAATATCTCGATAGAATTTCATTTTAACACTTAAAACATCACTTAAGAATAATTTTGAAAAAAAAAAAAAAAAAAAAAAAAAAAAAAAAAAAAACCCCGCACACACACACACTTGGTAGAGAAAGGATTAAATAAATTAGTGTGGGGGAAATAAAGGAAACGGATCCAGGTATTTGCTTTTACAGCAATTTCTGCAGTATCACAATTAGTGATCTCAAGAACCAAGCCTGGCTATAACTTTCCTCTTCATTCACCCTGTCAATTAGTTTGTTCATTTGTTCTGTCAAACAGCTGTCTGTAAAACTTTGACACACCTCTGCAACTGACATTCCTGTTTATGCAAATTCTGGTCAGCCAAAATTTGCACATGTTATAAATCTCGTTATGCCAAAGACGAGCTGAACATCTCATAAATTGTAACTCTAAGAACAACCATGTTTCCTACTGTTGTCATCCTGCATGCAAGACATCTCCAAGTTCAAAGTGAACATGAATGTAAGCCATTTCTCTCACTATTTTAAAATTTTTTTTATTTTATTATTATCATAACAACAATAATAAATAAAAAAATTATTTATAATTTTTAACTTAATCATTAAAAATCTCATAATTATGTTATACTTTCATCCTAACAGATCTTATTAGCAAACTTAAAAAAAAAAAAAAAAAAAGTTTCCAAATCTTTTTGTATGAATCGGTCAAAATGTGGTAAAGAACATCTCAAGCACAAATTTTTTTTTTGAATTGTTTGGGAAAATTTGGAAAAGAAAATTTTTTTTTTATCCCAACTTTTTCTATGGTGTCAAGAAGTCAGTTATTTTTAAGATTTATTTCAACTTACCAGCATTGAGGGGGGCAATAGTGTTCCAGACGTTGGTAGTAGGATTATATACTTCACATTCGGCAATGCAGCGTTGACCTGCACTTCCTCCAATGCAATAAAGTTGCTCGTTTAAAGCCACAACACCTTAAAAATAAATAAATAAATAAAAAAAATGGAGGATGAAAAAGGAAAGAAAATCACATTTAAATAGAATGTAAAAAAATTGTTTCAAAAACATTGCTTCATCACAAGAGTTTATCTATTTAATGGTGTTAGGAGAGGAGAAAGACAAGTGAAGAGGAAAGAATAATATTAAAAAAAAAAAACAAGTAATTTTCAATATCAATAAAGATAAATAAGACATTTAACTGTATAGGAAACATTACAGAAAAAAGACACTTATGTGTGCAACCACAACACAACCAAAATAAATAAATCCACAGTGCAACACCATGAAAGTACTTTAATCTAGAGGATTAAGTAATTTCCAGTCCTATCTCAATTTGCACCCAAGTAATTTTTAATTAATCAAGTATAAATAGAGAGAGAGAGAAAAAAAAAAAAAAAAAAAAAAAAACCCACACTTTCTATTCTCGTACAGCCATTTTCCCCCACGATTAATCAGCATTTCTTGTTATCAGGTATTGTGGTATAGCAATGATGACACTTTAGTCATTAGCAATTGTAAAAGATAATTTAAGAATTGCTATCTTAATACACCAAAAGCAACATTTAAACATTTATTTTAAAAAATTAAATAGGTTCTACAGATTAATCTAAATTTACTCTTGGGATTAGCTTTTTTTCTTTTTCCTCAAGAGATAAAATTTAAGTTGGGTTACAAATCCCATAATCATAAATAATGGGGGGAAAAAAAAAAAAAAAAAAAAAAAGTTTACATATTGTTACCTGTGCAAACTCTTCCTAATATAGCATATAAACCTTTTTTGTTGAATCTATACACTATTGGTCTGTTTGTATGCATGTAATAACTTATACTTTTCAACCAAACGAAATCCCTACCAAGGTATCCCTCTTAAAATTTTTTTTTTAATTCAAGGGTTGAGCAAGTCCAAGAGACATATATTCTTACCTGGGCAAGAACGTTCTTGAAGCATCTCAGCAACAAATGACCACTTGTTGGTTTCTGGGTCATAGCATTCAACAGAACGCAATTCAGTGTGGCCATCAGATCCACCAACAGCATAGAGTTTGTTATTGAGCACGGCCACTGCAACACGGCCTCGAGCCACTTTCATTGGGGGGACATTTGTCCATACATTGTTCTCAATGTCGAATGCTTCAACACTTCTAAGGCATTCACCTCTGTCATAACCACCTGAGGGTAAAAAAAAAAAAAAAAACGAATAAAATTAAATAGAGATGGTGGTGGGGGTGAGAGAGAGAGAGAGAGAGAGAGAGAATTTAAATTGATTGACTAGAGGTCAGGGAATCAAATTCATTATATGTTTATATAGACATTTTTTTTTTTTAACATGGTCCTATCAAATAGGGATAATTTGTAATCAGATCCATATACGGGATCCTAATAGATATTACAGAACTGCGAGTCGAAGTGATCTTCACCACCAGATTCAGTTTCATGTTTTAACCAAGGTCCCACCCCTTTTAAAGGTGGAGTGAAGAAGGCTTTTACCCCTCTATAGGGGATACAGTCAGCATATTCTGAGCCCCCATCGACAGAGCATGTTCCCATTCAAATTTGTCCTGCCAGAATGTTTGCTCCAAAAAGGTAAAAAAAAAAAAAAGCCCAGTGTACACTACTATTTGTAAAGGGTGGTCGATGAAAACAATACAGGTTAAAATTTGAATTTGGCTTGTTATCCAAACATTAAATAAATACAATAACTGATATTAGTAACTGCACGCACACACAATGATCGACAAAATGTCGCAGTTTGTTTTTTTTTTTTTTTATTGGATTTCTCTTGCATTCTTAAAATGGAATTTATTGATGAATAAAACTTCAGAGTTGGTTTTAAGCCCTTTTCATCTATTTATGGTCATTATCAAGACAAGTCTCGGATGGAATTTTGACAATTTTTAGTTTTCAGAGTTATCTACTTGGGGGTTAATGCATGTATATCAAGAATAAAGTAATAGAAATTCACTTGAGCAAAAAAATAGTATCATTTTAAAGCTGGTAATAGAGTAGTGTTTAATGGATTCTAGAGGGAGCATTAATTAATGTCAATGAGGTTACATATGAATATTAGTGTATATATATATATATATATATATATATATATATATATATATACATATACACATACACACACACACACCACCCCCAAATCAATGCATGAATATCAAGTTGACCATTTTATATAAAAGTAACTGTTTAATATCTCAGTTGATTCGAGAGAGAGAGAGAGAGAGAGAGAGGTTGGAAGAGGGAAAAGAGAGAGAAAAGGAAGTGATGAGAGTGAGAAGGGAAGAGAAAGAAAGAAAATTAAAGACTTATATTACATAAATCAATAACCACCAGTATAAAAAACAGAACACAAAAACATGTATGTGTGTACACATGCACACATAATGAATGCCAAAACGAGTTTTGGTTGTAGTCCTAAAGGAAAGAAATGAGTAACTCACCGACAGCATAAAGCTTTTTGTTGAGGACAGCCAATCCAAATCCGCATCGAGCAGTACTCATTTGGGAGAGCAGAGTCAATGAGACATGTCTTTCAATGGAACTCATCTGGGCACTGTTGCTTGATGGTGTGCTGGAGGGTGATTCTGAATCAGACACAGTGCTTGTAGGGCTATGGGGTTGGCATGGACGTATATGAAGGGTGACAATGGCTAGAGTTCCCTTCAACAACGTTACACCCATAGAAGTACGCTCTGGAAAGAGAAAAATAAAAGTAAAAAAGCGATGACAGAAACACTAAGTTCAATGCAAGAAATTGAAAACTGATTTGTTTTCGAAAAATCTTTGTAAAGAAAATCATAGACATAAACAAAATATTTCCTACCTCTATTTTGACATTTAATGCATTTTCTAAAGATTCTGTTCAAAAGTTAGAGATTTCAAATTCTAATTGATTTAATGATTTTCAGACCAGTATATTACTCAAAGCTAACTAATGTAATTTGATTCTCACTGGGTGTCTTACATTGGCGGTACTGTGCCGAGTTAAGTTTAGTAAGATTTAGTTTTAACATTAACACAAAGAGAAATACAAAATTTAAAAAAAATCTATTCTAAAGAAGTTGTGTGTATGAGAGAGAGAGAATAAAGAAAAAAAAAAAAAAAAGAAAGACTTACCAGCGGTTTTGTATGAGGCCAAAAGCGACCATTCCTTTTCATTCTGAATCCACTCACAATCACCAGAACCAAACTTTCTCAGTTGGTTTGGAGAGCAGCTGGTTGTATCACACTTAGTTTTCACATGAATCAACTAAAAATAGAATAAAAGAATATCCTTAAACCATTCTTAAAGAATATGATTACAATTTGGGATTGTCATGGGTCATCATTTAACTTCATGTAGTATATAATATTTCTCTTCATTTGAATTAAGATATATTTTTTAATCTATGATCAAGTGATTTTTTAAATCCAGTTTTTGGCTTTCCATTTCATTCCCTTCAATCCATTTATTTCAGCACTATTTAATGTGGTGGTACATGTACTGGTACGCAAGTCATCAACTACAGGTATGTGGTGAGTTTCCAGTTTCATATAATCATTACATATGTAATGTAATATATATATAAAATTTTTCTGTATTGTTTAATAATATTCTTTTCCCATGCAGTGATAAAATACAACAAATAGAAATACCTGGAATTCAATCATAAACCAAATAACAAAGGACAACAAATATGGTACCACTTATATGACGTATTGGAAAAACATCCTGCCAGTATGCTAGATTAGATAATTTGAGAAGCACTGATCTCTTTGACAAAATCCTTTTATTCAAGTTCTTGTATATATAAATAAAAAAAACAACAAACAAACAACAAAAAACAAACGTTATCAACCCAAATTGTCAATCAAGAAAGTTTCTTGATTGAAAAGAAAAGTCAAGTAGCTATTTATGAAAACTAAAATGTTAGTTTTGTTTTAGGCAGAAAATGAAACTTACGTTCTTCTTTTTGGTGAGTTTCTTGTAATCATTAACAACATCATCTTCATCATAACTGGAATCATTCAGATCTCGACAATCCTGTAAGGTTTGATCGTTGTCCAAATACAAAACATTGATCTAGAAGAAGAAAAAAAGAATTTTTTTTTGCAATTTTAATTAATGAGACCCTTGAATTAACTGGAATTGTGAGGAGAGAGAGATTTTTTCAATGTATATCTAGATCAGGACTTGTTAAACTTTTTACTTGTAACCAAATATAACCTGTTCAGTGTTAATAAAAATGGCCTATTCAAAACATATTTCCAGTTGGAAATGTTTTGAATAGGCCATGCATAAATGACACATCACTAGTGGCCATTACATTCCATCAGGCATTTAGCAAGGTGTACAATATCTGGTAACTAGTCTACATGATCCAGCTATTTTTATAAATGAAAACTAGTACCCCCACCTCCTGCAGAATCCTATTTAAAAAATTTTTTTTATTCATCTTTGGAGAACCCTATATATATATATATATTTTTTTTTTAATACATCTTTAGGGGTCTAACTGGACCACTTTAAGAAGCCCTGTGCGCTAGATGTATGATATCTGGCAATTAGTCTGCATGATCCAACAGTTTTTGCTCTTCTGTTATAAAGGAATTTTGAAATGCAAACCAGTAAATTCATCCCACCCCACCCTACTTCTGGATCCTTATCCTTTTTTCACCCTGCCAAAATTTTATTCACCCCCAGAGTTTTATATAAACCACTTTGAGGAGCCTTGATCTAAATCAATCAGCACTTGAGTTTTTAAAGATTTTACCAAACAAAATCAGCCTTGTTAATAACTAGGGTGAGTCAAAAGTTTTGCAATATTTTTGTAGTAGGTGTTAGTTTGCAGCATGTATATCATGCGACTGAAGCAGTTCAAGCTATGGTTGATAGTATTGTGGTAGTTGGTGTGTTGACACACTGTGCATTGCTTCACCGTCTGATTTGAAAGTGGCACAGATGAACATGCAAAAATGACCTAATTTGGGAACTTATGCTTTACAAATTCAGACAGAGTCACACGACACCATGGAACCAATCAAAAAGATTGTATGAAAAGTGAAGGTACAGTTGATCACAGTACAGTAACTAGATGGTTCAAGAAATTTTGCTCAGGTTGCAAGAATGTTGATAATCAGGCAAATCCAGTGAGAACCCGGAATTGCCAAATTGTATCCCAAGTTATTAGAAAATTTTTGACTATTGAAGCAAAATATGGAATAATTTCTAAAACTATTTTTTTTTTTTTTTTTTACACCGGACACTGGTATAATGGTTAGAGTGTTCGCCAATGGCCCGGGAGACCTGGGTTCAATCCCAGGCCGAGTCATACCAAAGACTCAAAAAATGGTACTTTTAGTACAATCTTTGAATAAAACAAACAAACAAACAAAAAAAAACAACAAACCCTGTAATAAATCTAAATTTTCCTGATTGTTCAAGCACTTTTTATTAGAATTCAGCCTAATTTGAATTTGTTTGTCTACCGTATATAAAAAAAAAAAAAATTTTTTTTTTTTTTTTTTTTTTTTTTAACAGAAAAAGAACTTTTTTTTAATAGAAAAAGGGAGGGGAGGATTAAACAAAAAACAAAAAGAAGGCTTTTCAACTAAGAAAGATACAATATCAATAAGAAAATATGCCGATGAATTGAAAGTCAGCAAGAAAATTGTATGGAAGCAAATTAAACAAGATTTAAGTCCAGACCATAAACTCCTTTGATTACGCTATATGAGGTGTCTTAAGGCTGCTATTGAAGAGGAATGGAATAAAATGTCTTAAGAATTTATTGTCAAGGCATGCAAATTGTTTTGAAGACATGTTGATACAATAATGCACGGGGGGGGGGATTGAGAAAATTCACTGTTTTGTATCTACCCACCCCCATTTGAATTAATCTTGTTTTATAACAGAGTCGATTATTATTATACTAGAATATTCCTAAATTTGCTTCCACACTGTAGTATTTAAAAAAAAAAAAAAAAAATTTCAAACAATCATGAGAATAATTGTTGTATTTACCTGTTCAACTAAGGTGATCAAAGCTCTGCTGTCTTGGACGAAGATATTCTTAGCCCAATTGAACACCAAATGGAAAAGGTGAGAATCAAGTTTATTACCAAGAGAAACGTCATCAACACCTGGAAAAATAAATAAATAAATGTTAAAATATAAACATTTTTTTTTCTTTAGATTTCTTTTTATAAACAAAAGTCAAAGACCAAATTTTTTTTTCTGGGTGTTATAACTAAGAATTTGGAAGAAATCGCAAAAAATTATTCTCAGCCAAAATTAAAAAATTATTAATAGCTAGAGTCGCCAGAAGTGGACATTACAATTCAGGTTAAAAGTGTGGTTAAGAGGAGGAGAGAGAGAGTACACACACACACACACTTTATTGGCTCAGAGAATGGAAAATAAAATAGTAAGGATGTTTGGTTATTCATTAAATAATTAACAAAATAGACAAGAATGATCTTTGCCAAGTTTTTATAGTTTTCAAGTAAAATTCATAACAGTAAAACCAGTATTGATAATCTGCCGCCATGTCACCTTCCAATCTAAGCAAATATCTCAGTATCTTTTTGTATATAATATTTGTATAACATATAGTAAGTAAAGTTGGAGGCTGTAGTCAAGGGTGACCCAAAGGCTCCCTTTTCAATAGCTACTAAACAGGTGTAGGGAAGGGTGCTACTCCTTTCCCTGGATTGCTCCACTTTACCTTATAGCACTGAATGTTAAACAAGGAGGTATCAAGTACCATTTTTTGAGTCTTTAGTATGACTCGACCTGGGATGGAACCCTGGTCTCCTGGGCCATTGGCGAACACTACTCATTAGGCCAATAAGGACATAAAAAAAAAAAAAAAAAAAAAAAAAAAAAAAGCTTAATCTTTCTGGCAAGAAATTCAATGGCTGGAATGTACTTTTGATCATAAAATAAAAAACTTGCCAAAAATTCATTGGAGCTCCATAATAACAATTCTACAAAACACTATTGGCATTGGAAAGTATATTGCACAAGTCGGTTTATAAGAGAATTTTATATTCACCAATTCTAAAAAACAACAATTTTACTCAAGTTTTAGAAGTAATAAAGCTTTTAGGACATTTTGAGGGGTATAAATCTGAAATTTCCAATAATGTGTATCTCACCCTCAAATTTTGGCACCAAGAGCAAATCAAATTGCTCTTAGCACCCCCCCCCCAAAAAGGGTTAAGATTTGTTTGTATTACCAGGAAGGTTTCTTTTTCTTGTTTTGAGTTTTCCTTTAAATAATTTTTAACCCTTTCATGTTAAAAGCATCAACTATACATTCCAGGAACCAATACGTATTGGAATAATAAACACATCCATTTGAATTAAAAACAGAGATAACAAATAGTTTTCTATAAGAAACCATACCATTTAAATGGATTTATAAGAGAAGAATCTGATTTTAAAAGATTTTGTTTATGTACAGTTGGTCATGTCAAAAGGGGAACCCTGTAACTAATGTCTTATTTAATCAAAATCTAGTTTGTTCACACACACACACAAAAAAAAAAAATACAATAAAAACCAACTAACCGATAATCTCAACCAAAATGCGAGGAAGAGAAGAAATTTTGCTGCTGTTGGTAATTTCGACAATATGGTTCTGTATATATCGGTCGACAACGCTTTTCAAGTGGGCATCGATTGCAATGCTCCGGATTTCTGAAATAGAAGACAGGAATTAGAAATGGAATTTGGCATTGATAGGTAGAAAAGGGGAGGGGGTTCTTTAAGATTTTCTATTTAGACAAAATAAACTAAGAATTTGGACAGAAAGGACAAAAAAAAATTAAAAAATTTTTAAATAATAAAAATGCAATTAAGGAAAAGCTTTCTTTTATAAATTTAGTTAATTTAAAAAAGCAAATAAACTTTTTAGATAAAATAAAAGAAAAAAAAAAAAAAAAAGAAAGAAGAATGGATCATTTCCCAATATTTAACAAAAAAAAAAAAAAAAAAAAAAAGAAAAAATTTTTTTGGTCACATTCTTTGGCTTTTCAACAATATATAAAAGATACAAGTGATTACTGGTCCACTAACACATTTAGGGGACATAAGCATCTGTTTTGCACTGAATTTTTATTTTTTATTTTAGCAAGAGTTAAAGAAAAATTTCTAACATATTGTGACTTTCATCTTCAAAAATAAAAAATGACTTACTGGTTTTTTCTTCTCCTCATTAGTGCTCACAAAGTCAAAAAGCCAAAGAATGCAAATATTAAAATAGAATTTTGGAGCAATATAATAATAACATGAAGAAGAGGGGGAGAGAGAGAGGAAAAAAAAAAAAAAAAAAAAAAAAAAAAAAAACAGAATGTTAAGTCTCTCCTCCCCCACCATAAGTTTATACAGAAAATGATCCCCCCCCTTTTGGTGTTAGATAACAAGGAACTTGTGTGTGTGTGTGTGAGAGAGAGATAGAACTAATGATAAAGTTAATAAAGGTTAGTGCCGTTTTATCTCACTCTCAAACAGACCAACATAAACCCGAACCCAATAAAAATTTGGACAAAACCATTATAATTCAGGCAGCATACACCTTTTTCTTTCTAGCAATCATTTAAATGATTTGTATACAATTTCTTTTCATCAATTTAATTTAAAGAGATTAGTTTGGTTAATTGGTTTCTGTGTTTAATGGCATATCAACCTTTGTGGATTACGTAATGCCAAAGCTGTCCTTGTAGAAGAACAGTAACGGTACTATTTAACCCATAGCGTGTTTTTTTTTTTTTAAATACATAAGTGAACGTAATAGCACAACTGGAGTTTGAACTTGCTTAATATGTCGCAGTCCTGCACATTAGTCGCTATGCCATGTGAACTCCTCCCTTAAAAAGATTAGAAAATAGTAACTGAAAGCCTTTTTAAGACTATAAACACAAAGTTAAATACTGCTCCCACTCGTAAGAAGATATAGGAGAAAAATGAGGAGACTATGAGTTAGTCAAGATCTCGTCACTGTAACATACGGCTACTTATCTGCAAATCTTACTGCCACAAAAAAAAGTATACATTTCAAGTGAGTGTGGTGTGCATTTATATAAGTCATCCACAGACAGACCGTTTCCTTGCATCACAACTCATCAGTGTGGCTAGACATGCAGGACGCTTCAAGCAGGGATTGAAACCCACCCAACTTTACGTTAGCTTTAGTATCATACCGCTCAGCCACCAGTCGATATACGTCAGCTCAGGAATAATAAGGCATTATGAAGTAGCTTTTGCTTGTTTACATTTTGCCTTACTGGATACCAGAGTGTTCAATTCATATATATATATATATATATATATATATATATTAGTATTATTCGATCCAGTTAAACTGGAGTTGGGAGTAATTCCATCAGGACAAGAAAACTATTCAAGAGTGAAAATTTAAATTTTTCTGGTAAAGAGCTCAATGTAACAGACATTACAGAGCAATAATTAGTTCTTAATGAAATTATATATATATATATATATATATATATATATATAAATAAATAAATAAAAAAGGTTCTGAATTCTCTGGTTACTGTGTATGACAAAAGGTACCCAAAGAAGATTAGAGAATACAGGGATTAGAATGTTAGGAGTACAACAATCTGCCATGTGTAAGATATAATAATTAGATATAATTGTTGTATGGCTAAGGGCACTTTGTGCAGTATAATGACTAACAAGCCATTTCTAGTGTGTTAGAGTTTCACTGGCTGTAACATCCACATGGTCTTGTGCCAGAACTAAGCAAAGCTTAGTAAATAACTACTTGACATATGGCTAAAAAGGAGAAATTTTCTATTAGTGTATATATGCATAAACATATATAAAAGGCTGACTACTTTTTATTATTATTATTGATAAGCTTAAAAAAAAGTTTAGTACAAGTTTTGAGAGTGAGAGAGAGAGCAAAAAGAAAAAGAACCCTAAACTTATTTGATTGGAAGTGAATCTTCCAAAATTTTAAAACCTCATCAGTGTGCATGGAGATATATACGTGTCAAAATAATGTATGTCTAATTGATAAAGTGAAAGGAAATTCTTATTTTTTTTGATACCATAATTTACATGCAAGAAATTAAATATATTGTGGTAACAAATGGTATGAAAAATTGGGATTGATTGAAGATTTCAAGAACTGAAGGATTGGAGGATAAACCAAATAGTCACTCACTCAGCATAGTAAGAAGGTGTGTGTGTGCATGTGTGTGTGTTTTCCAAATTAACATCTACAGAGAAGACTGGCATTTATTTGAAGCAAATTCTTAAGTATAAACTGAATGAATAATATGCTCCTCATATCAAATCGGCAGTACAAATGATAGTTATAAAAATTTTGTTTCACTTTAGTGTGATTTTTAACCCCATTTCAAGAATGAGCACATACGTTTCTATGTACACATTTCATAGAATTTTTGATGATTCATGTTCCATACATGAATTAAAAAAAAAGTTTAAGTGGAGAGAAGAAGAGAGAGAAAAAAAAAAAATAAAATAAAAAAAGCAAACTTATTTGTTACCAAACAATTCATGAATAAAATTTTATATATTGTCTATTAATAAATTAAAATCTATGACTAATTAAAAATATAATATCCAATGCATTCAAAGAAAATCCTTGGTAAAATGGCATATCCACTTTCATGGATTATTTAATACCAAAATTTTTAGAAGAACAGTAGTGTTAATAGCTGAGGGGAAGGGATAAGGTAAAAAAAAAAAAAAAAAAAAAAAAAAAAAAAAAAAAAAAAAAAACCTTTTCCAAGGGTATTACTCCTAAAGTGAACATAATAGCACAACTGGTATTAGAACACCTCAAGGCTGCAGTCTTGTACTTTAAACATTACATCATGGGACTTCCCCCTTGCAAGCAAGCTTTATAGACCAAGTACGACTATATCATATTTCATTATTACTTAGGTACCCTGATGTCAAACTAAAGCGGTACTCATGTTTTTAGATCACCTTCTGTAGGTGTTAATGGTTATTAAGCTAGGCTAGCTGACCATTGCAAGTGAATTTAATTATCACAGGGCATTCTTTTGAATGAAATAAGCTTATTTCATACTCTGCTTTAAAATATACTAGGCATCATATAGAATACCTAGATTTCACATTTTGCCAGCATTAAAAATAATTCTGAATTGTCAACCAGACATTTGTTGCAGTGACATTTAAGAATTTTACTTAACTGAAAATTATTTCAATTTTATTTCTAGAATATACTTTTCTAATAAATTTTTAAAATGTAAAGAAAAAAAAAAGAAAATTCTTTATAGTTGAAAATTACTATATTCAGAATTACATACAAAGGCTTAAGAAAATTTAGGAGACAAAAACTAGTAGAGATTTTTTTAAAGGTTCTTTATATATATAGGGGGGGGGGGAGAAGAAGAAGAAAAAAAAGAAGTGGGGATCAAAAAGCTCTTAAAAAGATTTAATTTCCCCTTCATTTAATGGACAACCCAGTTTATTGGTTTGGGTAATTTTGTTGAATATATATATATATATATATAACAACACCGACTTTTAACCCATTAGCTTTCAGTCACTTTCATACCAGGTTTTTGAGAGAGAGAGACAGAGATTGGAAAAAAAAAAAAAAAAAAAAAAAAAAAAAAAATCTTTAATATATATATACACACACCCACTACCTACAAATGCATGGTACACAAAATATGTGTGTGTGTGTGTATATATATATATATATATATATATATATATATATTTGTTTGATGATCTTCAGTCAGTGCAGATGTTTAGGAGGTGAAAAAAAAAAAAAGAGAGAGAGAGAAAGTGTGAAAAGAAAGAAAGAAAGAAAAGAAAAAGAAAAAGAAAAAAAAAAAAAAAAAAAAAAAAGAGTACAAACAAAGCATTCTCAGCTGCAACGAGAGAATGTTATGTACAAAGTAATAAATAATAGTAGTAGTAATAATAATAATAATGGTTGTAAAAACTGACAAAATATGACAGAAGTTTCCCAAGAAGGATAAATACCAAGGCAGTTTGAAGGGGAGAGGTTAGCCACCAGGAAATCAGAGCAGGCCTTGGCTGCTGAAGCAATCCTCAATTGCATGGCCGCTGTGTACACTGTCATAACCTCAGCTCGTGGTACCTCAAGCCTGCAGGAGGCACAAAGAGAACATCTCATTACCGTACATTCCAGCATTTAAACTTACCTGTGAGTGTAGCACCGTCAAGAAATCAAAAGAACATTTTGCTTATGATATTAATTTTGTACAGCATTCACAAAGGACCTTCCCTTCCCTAAGTACATTTCTTCTTCTTCTAAAAGTTTGGCATTGAAAATGATGAAAAGGTTTAGTGGTCAATAAGAAAATGCCCTACAAAAATGTCTGACTGCAAAAGGGTTATGTGGCACTAATTATTAGGTGGGATAAGTTCCCAGCTGACCCTTTTGGAAGCATAAAATATTTTAAAAAATATATCATTAAAAAATGCCGGATTCTTTTGCACACACCTAATGCATGAGTATAACTTCTATCAAAATATAGTTACTAACCGTATATTTGTTATATGAACCTAAAACAAATTAATGAATCATTGCTATGAAGAGAAATGACTTTTGGTAGGCTTTATAAATTTGAGGTATAAAGTTGGAATAATCTAGACTTACAATTAACACTAGTTCTCGATAGAATGTTGTAACTTGTTATTTAACAGCCTGTGAAGAGGTTAATTAATATTACATTTAAAATTTTAAGCCTCTTTTCAAACCATAAGTCCAGGACGAGAAGATTTACAATCATGGAAGGTTTAGATGATTGGTTGTTGACGCATTCTAATAGTATGTCAACCTGTTAGGGATTATTTTCTGCCTTGGTTAGGAAATAATATATGTTGTATATTTATAGTTACACTTATGTAGTTAACAAGATATTAACAACATTGGAAATTGTGTTGAGAAGTTACTTTGTGTGGTATTGATTAGGTTTAATGTCTAATGTTTTGGTATAATTTTGTTTCTCTCAAAAAGGACAGAACATCATCTATGCAGACATATTCAAATATTTTGCATTGAAAAAGCATTTCCTGATGAGAGCATAAAGCTTTCAGTCAATGAGAACATGTTTAACAGTGCAGGGTGTTTGACATCTTTGGTTGTTGTTCTCGTTTGAGTATAAAAAAAATTCTTATGTTACCAATGTATAATCTGGATGTTCCTTTCTGGGAGGTTCTATGTTCTCAGGATTAACAATATATTGAAATTCAGGTGTGGTGGTGAGCTTTCTAATCTGACAACCTATTTTTTGTAGAACAATCTATGAAGGTTCCTTATAATTAAATATCTTTTAGCCATTTTCTAAAATTAGCCTTATGAAAAGAGTAACAATTCTTTTAAAATCTTCAAACATAATACAGTTAAGTTCAGGTTTAACTTTAGAATCAACTATAAAGATGAAAAGGTAAGTTAGTCATCAAGTCTACCCACAAAAATCCAGTTTTAGAAGTAAAAAAAAAAAAAAAAAAAAAGAAGGGTAGCCTGTGACATCATAGGGGATTTACTGAAAACTAAATAAATGAAAGCCTTCACTAAATGCTTAAACGGTCCGATCTGAATACAGTGGTGGATTTTACAAGAATGATAGTACTGATAATTGCCTTTGAACACATTTGAGTGAGAAAGAACAATTGAGTTAATAAATCAAGATATAAAAAAAAAAAATAAAAAAAAAAAATCTTTTATTAAGACAACCTCTTAATTTTTTCTGTTTTTCAACAATATTTTTTGAATGATCAGACTTTCACAATAGGATCATCTCCGTTTCAAAGTTCAGATTTTTTGTAAAAAAAAAACAAAAACTCTTGAATTTTCCAGAAAAATTTACATGGATAGAGGTGCATATACAAATACTTCAACATCTGTCTCATAATAGTTGTTACATTTGCATATAAATTTCATAGATTAAACATAACTATTATGAAACAGAGATAGTATCAGTTTATAATAAAAAAAATAAATAAATAAAAGCACCCAATAACAATCTCATTGAATAGAAAATATTTTTTTTTGTCTAAATGTGTTCAAAGATTTAATTACCAGGAGTAAATCAAAACTTTATTTTTTTTCTAAATATGACTGAGAAACAGAAAGAATGGGGGTGAAAAATAATAAAATCTTGACGGTATTACACGTATAAACTGTGCAATAATTTGGTTGGCATCAAGGTGCTAGTCTGTCTTGTCTGTTAGTTGAAAATCTTAGCTGACAAACAAGAAAGAACATGTTGCACAATGGATGCCAACCAGAAGCAGTAGAGTGAGAAATGTGTTCATTCTGGTCAGATAAGAATTTGTCAAATTTCCCACCAACAATAGATGTAGATTTTTATATACACACGCACTAGCATATATATGTGTACATTTTTCCCCCCCCCAAATCTTATTTACTTTCCAAGTTTGAATTTTTTCTTCTTTTTTTTATAATATAGATAGATGTTCTGGCAATGAAGCTGAGATTTTTCTTGTAGAGGAGGGAGGGAGAGAGGAAGGGAGGGGTATTCTTGGGAAAAGGGATGGGAAGAAAAGAAATAGGGTGTTGTGAATGAGAGCAAAAAGGGGTGGAAAAGTAAAAAAAAAAAAAAAAAAAAAAAAAGAAAAAAAAAAAAAAGAAAAAGAAAAGAAAAAGTAAATAACTGCAAATAAAGAAAAGTAGTTTTAAGAAAAAATAAGACAATGATGGTAATGATAATATAATCAGGTACATGTAACCAGAATGAACACGCAACTAATGGTGGAAAGTGGAATGATCAGGGTAGAGATTGAAACACACACAAAAAATAAAAGACTACACACCTGAAAATAAGGATAAAATAAGTAAGAATAAAAATGACACAAGATGGAGATGTAAAAAGAAATTATTCTAGAACCTAAGGAATTTCACTAATCAAAAATCAAACCTGAATTTTCATAAGATTTGATTATTCACGAATTTGCCATCAATAATCAAGTTTCTCAACCAACTGCAGAAAATTGAAAACGATGTGCACACAAGAAATTGTAAAATAATTTTTTTAAATATTTAAAAACAGGCAAACTTTTAATATTTAAAGGGCCCCACTGAAATTTATTGTCAACTGTTGAAGTCACACTCAATAAAATTGTAGAATGATTAAAACAAATTCAAGTATGTTTATAATCTAGTCCAAATTTAATTATCATTAACTTAAAATTAAAAAGTTCTCATTTAATGATTGACCCCTCTCCCAGCATTGTGATAGATTGATTTTAAAGTATGTGTAAAGAAAAAGAAAAAAGAAAAAAAAGGTATCCTTCGACAGGATTGTGGAAGGCCACACTTGGTTTGAGAAGGTTGCAGGTTCTCTACTCCTGCCTAAGGACAGTTACTGGTGCCAAAGAAAAGCTCTCTCACAATTATAAAAAAATGCCATTTTTGGACTTCTCTCGGCCTTAGCGATGGCAGCTGCAATGCTTTAGATTAGCAGTGGGCATTCTTTTTAGGTTTAAGGCCGCATTCAATAAAATTTTTCCATATTTAAAATAGAACCTAATGTTTGAAAATAGTAATAACTTTGTCCAAATCTGATATATACTACTTAAAAAGAAATCTTTTTAAATTTATAAACTTTTAACGACTTTTTTTTAAATACCTTTATTTTTTTCTTTCAAAAAAGAATTATGATATCAGATTGAAAGTGGATGCACTTTATGGTTCAGAAACTTATAAATACATAAAATTTAAGTATTTTTAATTATTCACTATGATAAATATTCTGTACATGCATTACACTGCACATGTACTGTATAGCGATGCACTTAAGTGTAATCGAAAGGGAATTGGTGACCCAAGTCCAAATCCCGAATGAGGTTGTTGGGGTTTCCCTTTGTGCAAAAGCATGAATCCATTTGTTCTCCCATCAACTATGGAAAAATAGTAGAGTAGATGGTTTCTTTAGCCTTAGTTAGGCAACCAACAGTCTAGAAGGAAAACTGAATACAAACCAGCTTTACATCACTTAAAATTTGATCTTGTGTCACACCCTGTTCATAGGTAAGGGGTCGAGTTAATATATATATATATATATATATATATATATATATATATATATATATATATACACACACACACACATACACAATATAATTAAGGGCATATGGTATATTTGTAAATTAATATTTTTGTAGTACAAATGTGGAATTTTGACTATATCAAAATACATTTTCATTTAATCTATTTTCTACAAATTTAAAATATTTATGTACTTTTATTAACATAAGTCAATTCCTATTTCATCTTCAATCTTTATAAATCATAGTCATATTTACAAGGTAAACCACAGAAATTCAAAAATCTTTCTATTATTAAAGAGAATTCTTTAAAAAGGAAGTTTTAGTTCAGGTAAAAAGTATGGTAAGAGTAACTGAAGCTGAACTGTTTTAGATTTTATCTTTCCAGTGCTGGTATCATTGGGGAAGAAAAAAATGTTTTGGTAAATGAGCCAAATGAGGTCTAAAACAATTCAGCTTCAGTTACCTTATACAACACTTTTAATCTGGACTATTTCTATAAAGATTCTTTACAGAGAAAAAAAAAATTTGCCTCAGATGAATTATGGAAATGCTGAAATACAAAAAATAATATCAGTAAATGCAAATTTTTCAAAGTCACCAAATGCAAAAATCAAACAAGACCAAAAAATTATGGGAGGGAGGAAAAAGGAAACTTTCTTTTTCTTTTTAAAGGGGACTGGTCGCAGTAAAAATTGTTAATTTTCAAAAAAGGAAAAATCTATTGTGACATTTTATGTTGGAATTATCAACAAGTGGGGGGAAAATCACAACACAATGAAATCAATGGAATTTTTAAAAGGTGTAACATTAAGCTTAAAGTTTGGGTTAAATACACTAGGAAGAATACACATTATCAAATTTAGAAAGCTAGCTATATATATATATATATATATATATATATATATATATATATATATATATATATACACACACACATAAAAAAAGAAAAGGCCATAATCTACATTCAAATAAACTGGAAATCTGATTATTTTATTCACATAACAGAATTATTAAATAAACCTACACAGGATATATTCTCAACATACAAAATGTTTCTTTTAATAAATACATCCAAATAGTGTAATAGTGATTTAATAAAATATATAAAAACATCCTGGTGGCATAACTGTTGTCATTGTACAAAGTGGATTTGGCTATCTAAGTTTGAATCCTGAATGAAGCTCTTTGCATTTCACATAGTGCTAATATCCTTAAGAAAGGCAAGAATCCAACTATTCTCTCTCCAGCAATGGATAAATAATAAGGCCAACTGAGCTATTTAAACTTAAGAAAGCAACCAGTCTACAGGGAAAACTGAATTAAAACAAGCTGTAGATCTAAAAAGATAAGTTCTGCTAAACTATCTGTGTTCATTTACTTTGAGGCCACAGTCCAGCACTTTAGCCATTATGCTAAAGGGACTGCCCAGGGAAAGAAGTAGCACCTTCCTCTACACCTCAGTGTAGTAGCTAATGAAAAGGAAGCTTTTGGGTCTTCCTCAACTACGGTTGCTAAATCAACTTTGTGTTCAAGACAAGCTACATGAGTAGCATCTGCGTGACCATACCAGGTTATGGGATTTTGGGATGCTTTGCAACAGAAACAACTGTAGGAATTATTTAAGTGCCACTGTCCTCTTCTTGATGGCATTCTTTGTTGCTACATTGGTCTTTCACAAATTGGAACCCTGTTACACTGGTAACAGTCTTCATTTAAAATCCGGACAGATTCTAAGAAATCATGCAGCAGTACCAATATTGCTAGGAAGCCACGATTGATAGGGAATAAAGCAACATGACATTATTTGGTAAACTCAAATACATATTTACCCAACCCCTTCACTCGGGCAGGATATGACACAAGGTCAATTTTTTTAAGTGGAGTTTAACAGGTTTGAATTCAGAGTTTTCCTTCTCCTAGACTAGTTGCCGCTCAGGCAGGATATGATACAAGGTCAATTTTTTTAAGTGGAGTTTAACAGGTTTGAATTCAGTTTTCCTTCTCCTAGACTATTTGCCTTACCAAGGCTGAAAAACTCAGTCTGCCCAACTATTTAGCCATAGCTAGAGGGAGAATAATTGGATTCATACCTTTCCCAAGGGTATTAGTGCTATGTGAAATGCAATAAGCCTCGTCCAGGATTTGAACTCGTATTGCCGTGTCCATTTCCTACGACGATAACCATTACACCACAGGCAAACTCAAATCCTAGTGCTCAACACAAACTTTAATTGGTCAGATCACTAGCCTGTGTTCCTAGAGGATGTCTAGTCTGAATAATTACTATCACCTCCCAGTATAGTGTAGTTATCAGATGGAAAAGGAGAAACAAAATCAAAGTTTTATTCCCTCCACTGAGTTTCTGAGGCCATGGAAGAGGATAATGAATACGTGTAGGGGTGTGTCTCTCTCTCTCTGTTTTAGTAGAAACCAACTCTTCTTGTATCATTGAAAAGTTTACTTGTCCTCTGTGCAAATGCTTGTCTTATGTCCCTAGCTCCTAAAAGAGACAGAATCAAGAAACTCAGCTTCTTTTATCGAGGTTCACAGAACATCCAGCCTCTACTACCTACTCATAAGGGACAATAATCCTGCCACCACTTGGATGGTTCGGATACTCATGAATCCATAAAGCATTATTCATATATTTTATAAATACACTGTGTACGTATACAAGCATGCGCAGCATAATAGTAATTGGAGGAAAGGGAATTAGTGATCAGAGTTCAAATCCTGAATGATGATATTAGCATTTACTATGAGTAAATAGTAGGGCAGACTGGATTCTTTAACCTTAGTATGGCAACCAGTCTAGAAGGAAAGCTGAATTCAAACCTGCTGAAGGACGGGCCCCATCAGGCTATTATTGTCTAAGGCACACTATATGAGTAAGCATCTTCAAGAGTAAACCTAATTGCATTGGCGTTACATGAGTGACAATCATAACTTCGATTGACCACTGTTACAGCACTTGTTCTGGGGTAGTTAACACCCCTATATCCATGGACAATATGGATTCGTCTGGCTTATATAATGCCAGACATTTCTACCTTCAAGGTGAGAGTACACTCGTAGTTTAACCACTTGCTGTGAACCCCAGGACCCTTTCACCTTATAATTGTGACCCCTTAAACAGGAACACAACTTCTTACATGCATTTTGAGAAAACTTAGCATACACGAATTGACAGAACCCCCCCCCCCAAAAAAAAAAAAACGTTTAAATGAGCCCCAAATTCATGAAGGCCAGACTTCACATACATTTATTTTGTTGGTTTTTTCTTTCAAGAATGTAGACAATCACATTCAACATAAAAATAAATAAATAAATAAAACAAGTGTGTTTCACTCTACCAACTAGGTGGTAGTATGTGACACAAGGCCAATTTAACAAAGAGGCTGATGTACATACACAAGGTCAAAAATAGTCCTAGATGCTATCAAGGAAGTGCTGTTACAGAATCACTTTATTTTTGGTTGGTTAAAAGGGTTGTATCCTGTCCAAAGAGCAGAGTTGAAGGAGATGAACAAATACCACACTTCGATCAGAGTTTGAAGGCTGTGTGTAAAATATATATATATATATATATATATATATATATATATAAAGTATGTTTATCTAAGAGTCTGTTACCATCAATTTACGATTATAAAAATGAGTTCAATATGGATGAAAGAACACATAAGTTAGGATAGTGTAAACCAAGGCAATAGCGCTTGGTGACCGACAGTCTCTAGTCTATATAATCATCAGATCAAGTCATTATATGAATAAAATTACCTGTGAATGTCCCCTGCCCAATAATCCAGTAGCTAGCTCTCCCTTAATAAAAAATAAATTAAAAAAAAAAAAAAAAAAAAAACTCTACCCTTGAAAACTCACCAAATCAATTGTTTTCAAACACCATTAGCTCTAAAATCTTAAACATTCTGTGAAAAACAAAAAGGTAATTAAAAAAAAAGAAAAAAAAAAAAAAAAGTCATGTTCAATGAAAGAATATTAAATACTATTTACCAGTGATAAAAAACAAAAACAATGTTTCAGAACAGAATTAAGCATCATAAGGGTACAATTTAAGAAAACTAAAAGTAAACTACACATAAAAAAAACCCAAAAAGCCACCAAAGAAACACTAGAAGAATAAGAGCTTTCACTTACCGTCCAGAATAAGCATAAGTAAGGAGGTACTGGAAGCTTTTGTAGTCTAGGTCGGTCAGTTCAAACATGTATGGCACCTGGGCTGTCTCCTTGGATGTAGTAAAAAGCTTGAACAAGTAACTGCTAGCAGCAGCCAAAACAGCACGGTGAGCAGAGATCTCATGTTCGCCAACCACCAACTTGACATCACAGAATTGACCACCTTTTTGAAGCAGGTTCAGAGAAGACAACACCTCCTTGTGATGATTATTGTCCATAAACACCAGCATTCGACTACTCTCGTCTTCCAGATCCATTGAGTCAACTGTTCCTGTAGAGAGAGAGAAAAAAATCTTGCTAGATATTTGTCATGTATAAAAATATTCAATAAGATAAATATAATAACTGCAGATACACTTATTCTGATGTGTTAACTAATGGTCAAAAGTTATGATCACAGTATTTTTAAAAGCCAACCATCACACAGTTTTTGTCTATGCACGTTTACACAATCCACCAGCCATGGGCAGAATATGATAGAACAGGCTTGAATTCAGAGATTTTTTTTTAGACTGGTTGTAGAAGCATTGTTACAATTGGAAGCCAGTCAGATTGATACAACATACATTTATATATCTAATTATCAGATTTCAATAAAATCGTGGGACCTACACTGGCCTATTGAGCAGGGTGTTCTCAAATGGCCTGAGAACCCAAGGTTCAATCCCAGGTCGAGCCACACCAAAGGTTATAAAAAAAAAAAAAAAAAAAAAAAAAAAAAAAAGGTACTTGATGCCACTTTGCTTAACACCCAGCATTATAAGGTATGAATCAAAGGTAAAGTGGAGCAATCCAGAGAAAGGAATAGAACCCTCCTCAATATAGTAGCTAAAGAAAAGGGAGCCTTTGGGTCACCCTCAACAATGGTCACCAACTTTATTTAAAAGGTAATTTTGTAAGGAATATGTGGCTAAAAAAAAAAAAAAAAAAAAAAAAAAAAAGCCCCCGTCACCTTTCAACTGAAATCAATAAACATTTGTCACTAAATTCATTTTATTTTAATGTTTCAATCTTTGGAAAGTGAAAGTTGAATTTTTATGAGAGAAAAAAAGCACAGAATTTGAAATTGCCATAAAATCAAAATACTGTTTTCTTTGCAAAGTTTTCAATTCAAAAAAGAAAAGAAAAAAAAAAAATTAAAAAAAAATTAAAAATCATATTTTTAAAATTAAATAAAAAGTTTTAAAAATCGGCATAAGCAGTATCTGAATTTATATAAAATCGTCAGATATAATAATTAAAAATTGCTTAAAATATTTTAACTGGTAGGAAAATATTGTTGATCTAATTTAAATGCAAGAAAAAAAAAAGAAGAAAAAAGCAAAGAATGTAAGATGCTTCTAATAATGAAAAATTTATTTCAATAAAATCATTTATTTTGGCAGCATATAAATAATAAATATGAAACGTTGTCATTTGTGAGGAACCAGATTTAATTCAGCGACATATTTCATGGCTGAAAATGAAGACATGGGTTAAACAATATTCCCATATCTTAAATGATAAATTCAAAAATAAAAATATACTCACGCGAGAGAAAATTTCAAAGTCAAGTCCAGAAAATTTCTAATAAAGATTTCAACGACTAAAGGATTATCTCCCTTGTACTATTCAAGGGAGGTAACTGGATAACTTTCCCTTACATTTTAATATAATTTTAAACGCCCCAACGACCAATAGTAATCGTTTATACAAGCGATATTTTCTAAAGGAATACATTTAAATAAAAATAGATATAATGAATTTAAAACCTATGAATGAAATATTCAATGCATAGGAATAGAAAAATAATGAATGAAGAGTATATAAAAAAACAAACAAACGAATATACCTCTAGAAGTCTTTGTTTAATTAAATAGGTCAGGTTTATTGCCTCTTAAGGCCCAAGGCGTCACAAAAAGGGATGACAACAAAGCTTTCTTTCAATTAGTTATAGCAAAATTTCCTGAATTAAAATACCATTTTTTAAAAAAATTTGCAATACTGCTATAGAATTTCATCAAAAGCGAAAGAGAAAACAGTTGACAGGGACTAGTGTCACAGTAAAATTGTTATAAGGAGACCAGCTCTCCTTATAACAATTTTACTGTGACACTAGTGCTATTTCATAATCAGGACTGCTAACAAATGCTGTGCATGGATATGAAGTAAGAGTGTTTACTCCATACACAGCGCGACACACATTAAATCTAAATTATAAAAAATATATGTAGTTACAGCGGTACTGATATAAAATAGATAATTTTAAAGGATACAGTTAAATATCAGTCCAATTCATTTTTTAAATAGTTCGAATGATATTGACGAGTACCAAAAGACCTGGGCAGATGTCAGAAGCCTGAAAAACGCTAGTAGTACCAAACTTCATGATTTAAAATGGTTTCATATCAATTTATCCAATCAGGCAATTTATTTTTATATCGGTAAAGATAGGTAAAAAAGGAAAGCACACCACTACATAGTCAATATGTCTCCAGTGCCTGATCAATAAAATGAAATAGTTAATTTGGGAAAAGTTTAGATTCCAGTGCCTAAATTACGATTTTCTGTAATATCTAATTAAGTGATAAAAATCAAGTTAAATCATCTTCTAAAATTCGTTTAGCTTAGAGAGAGAGAGAGAGAGAGAGAGAGAATTTTCATTAAATCACTTGAGCAAAATAATTCGATATTTAAAAAAGTTGTGATTTACAATTTCACTGATTGTCAACGTGTCTTTTTACGAGATTAAAAAAAAAAAGAAAAAAAGATTCAGTTTTTAATAAAAATCCTATTAAAAATGTCACCCATCCCTGCTTCTATTCAATAAAAATTAATTTAGCGTGACAAAATGTGAGCTCTTTGTGATTTTAGTAGTAGTAATTTACAAGTTTTACTATATCCGACCTCATAACAGGTGAGTAAAGAAAAAAAAAAAAAAATAAATAAATAAAATAAATAAAAAAATGAAAACGACTACGAAGTCATTTTAAAATGAAATAAATTTATCATTTGTAAAAATAGTCACAGCTTTGTAACAAATCGTTTACTTCAATTCACGATGTTTAAATCTGAATGAATAAAATGAAACAAATATTTTTGTTTCCTTGATTGAAAAATTGACTAATAATGACGGTATTTACGAAGAGAAATCCATAAAATCTTAAAAATAGAAATCTGTCAGGCACATGTAATTAATTAGAGAACAATTAATATACCGTGACATAATGGAGATTAAAAATAATTGAACCAGCAACAAGTGAACTTTCATAAAATACATTAAAAATAAGGGGGGTGTTTATTACATGGTGTAATGGTTACGCAAGCTTGAATATTGTGAGCTCGATTCTCATTGGGTACCTTCTATTTTTGTCTTTGTAAGCTAAAATTAATAATGGCTACAAAATGGTTTGGGTATACATAGCGTCACAAATTATTTAAAATTTTTTAAATTAAAATTTGTCCTTTAAAACATTCATTGCAAATGTTAATAGATCTGAATAAGGTAGTCTAAAATTATCTAGAAGAATGTGATTTGTTCAAAATTACTTCAAAATAAATTATTTTTGCTTAAGCTTTCGATTCGTGATAATAAAAAAAGGCGCGTGACAAAAATGTACGTTGAAAATCAAATTTTAATAAATGACTGTAATACTGATTCTGTTACTTTAACTTTGAGAATTTAAATGAGAGAGAGAGATTGTAAAAAAAAATTTTTTTTTTTTTTTTGATTTGAACCAATTTTAGACTCACTCACCACACATGCTTTTTTAATTTTTCGGGAAAAAATAAAATTATTTTTACATGAGAGAGAGAGAGAGAGAGAGAGAGAGAGAGAGAGAGAGAGAGAGAGAGAGAGAGAGATCAATTTACACATTCTAAATCAATGTAAGATGACCACCCATTTTCGAAGAGCTTAAGCAGAAACAAGTTGCTTTGAATATGTTTGAACGAATCACAACATACATTTTCTTTTAAACAATTTTAGACTATCTTATTTAACTTATACCAGGGATGCGCTTAAAATATATAATCGGTTCACTGTAATTTATGGTAGTCCCGATTGGAATCATGGTTTCTTCTTTATGTCATTGGTTTCTTAAATCACCAAAATTGAAAATTCAAATAAGGGTACAGTTGTTTTGAATCAGATTTTATTTAACTAATGTTTTTCTATTAAAAAACATTCACATTACGTATGAGAGAGAGAGAGAGAGAGAGAGAGAGAGAAGAAGAAGAAAAAAACAAACAAACAAAAACCCAAAAACAAACCAGACACACAAATGCGGAAAACATTGCTGACTCAGCTAGTCGTACCTGTGCAAAAACTACATTTCAATCAGAACAGCTGACTGTATATTGAGCCAAAATTTCAGTTCTTACAAAAATCAATAATGGCATTTATTTTACAATCTATGCGTCAGCCATGTTAATTCCTGACGCAAAACGTAGCATAGTTATCTACTAAGCTTATTTTAGTTGTGACACAAGGCCACAAAAATGGGGCACTCGCTGAGAATTGAGCCCATTAACAACCGTCTGCTAATCTAGCTGGGTAAAAATTAAATCACGTGAAGTGCTTTGCGAGGCTTAGCTGTGGCACAATGCCAGAAGAAAGGGGCACACAGTGAGAAAGGTCTGCAAATCAAGACCCGGTAACTATTACACCAAGTGCTCTAAAGGCAACATATACCAAGACATGATGTTAAAGTGGAAAGATAAAATTTAGGTAATTGATTAAAAAAAAAATCTAATCAACGAAATTAAAGGCTTCCATTTACTTTGTGATACAGCTAATTAGTTGGTTAATTAGTGCAAATTTGGGCCAATGAGTGGGTATTTAGGTCACAGGTAAAGCTGTTAGACACACATGCAACATGTCATCTGTTTAATTATACGGTTGTGTAAAATTTAAATATTTGTAAAATTCACAAAGCCTACAACGATTTTCCTAACTGTGCATCGTAAAATAATGAAGAAAAAAATCTTATAGTACAATGGTACAGTTGTGGTCCCATTTTTAACGCCAACGAGTTGGTGTTTGGAGTAAGGGGGTGTATTTTCTTTCTGGTTTAAAGTATGCAATGAATGCATTTCTAATCATTTTAAAGCGGTGGGAGACGTTATGATTGAAAACGAAGAAAATTATTTGGCTTAACTCAAATTTAAGCGTCAATATTCGGAAAAAAAAATTGCTTTGGACTAGATGTTGAAATAAATACGGGTAGAATCTTCACTCAGATCTTTTCCCTAATTTGGTAAGAAGAGGGAGAAGGTATTAATTTTTCTTTTTTTTCTTTTTACAAGCCACGCAAAGTTTCAGATTTCAGGTTTCCCCATATTCACAAATACTATCAGGTGTTTAAACAAGGCTCTCCTTATCACACAGCTTTTGTGAAACAGATGTAATCATAAGCGACCCCCCCTCTCTCTCTAAATAAAGATGCTGATCTAACAAATTGTTAAAAGTTAAGTTTGATCCCCAAAAATCTAAAAGTGCAGTAATATAATACTTGAAAACTCAGACAAAAATAATTTTTTTCAGAATATATTCGTAAAATAAGGGAAGCTACTCTTATTTTCGTAGGGGTGTCTTGCGTGGTGGAATAGTTAGCGAGTTAAACTGGCAGATCATTGCTAGAGAATACGAGTCTCAGTGAGCGCTCCATACTTTCGGCCTTGTGCCACAATTATTCAAAGCTAAGTATATAACTACTCTTTTCTGGTATTAAATTATACACTAATTACACGTGTATTCAAGTTTCTAGCAGGAAATCAAATAATTATTTTGAAAAAAATAAAATGCGATATTTTGTTTTAGTCTATGCTTAAAACCAAAAGTAGGGAGATTGAGGATCGAACTAATTGTCTGCTAAAAATTATTACAGAGAGAGAGAGAGAGAGAGAGAGAGAGAGAGAGAGAGAGAGAGAGAGAGAGAGAAAGCGCGCGCGCGCGCACACACACACACACACACACACACATTAAAATTGGGCCAAAATTAAAGAATCTTATGAGAATTAATTTAGGTTTCTTTGTTTTAATGATATATCAACCTTCGTGGGTTATTTAATGCCAAAGCCATCCTTATAGAACAGCAGAGATACTAAAAACAGTATCATTGTTGGGAGAATATGTCATACCTTTTCCGAAGGTAGTAGTAATTTACTAAGCTTTTTGCTTAGATGTGATACAACGCCGTATTGATGGGACACCCAATGAGATTCGAACTCACTTATGTAGATTTGCTAGTCTAGCTTGCTAACCATTACACCACTACCCAAGGCGCCCTTTACCCCGGTATTAGTCCGTAAGGTGAAGGTTCGATCTCGCGTATTTTAGTCATAACGCCACGAGGACACCTTCCCACCAAGCTATAATGATTTTGTAAGACAAACGTAACAATTTTACATCACGAGATGCTACGATCTTTCGTTTAGAGACGAAGACAGTCTTGGTAATTGTTGATATTTTTTTATTAAATGAGTTTTATTTTAGTGTAAGCAAATTAATATTTTAAAAAGTTCCGAATTTTTTTTCGCTAACATTTGCTCCAATAGTCCAACTTGAACCGTTTAAGAGTTGATTTTACCGATGCAGACATCTTTAGACAAAGAGCAAAACTTCAGTAAACTGGGGAAAAAAACTTGGACTTGTTTACCGAAACTTTTCTCTTACCGCGCTTTTAACCTGGACTACAACGTTCATTTAGCGGATATATAATACAAAATAAAGATCAAATGTTTATGCTCGAAAATAGAGCATTTACGAAAATTTTAAGCCGTTTTATTTATTATTTTCTTAATATTAAGTTTCGTTTAAATTAAAGGCATTGGGGTACCTCTCACATGCAATTTAAAAATTTTTATTCAAGTGGGAGTGGCCTTTCATTTTACCGCCATGAAAAATGAAATAATCCCAACATGATTTTGGGATGCGACTAAAAACTGTCAGATCATAGGGTGGGAAAAAAAAGAAAAAAGAAAGAAAGAAAATAACTTAGGATTATTTACTAAATTTAGTATGGAACAAGGTCCGAAGAATGGAGCACCCAATGAGAATAGAATTCACTGACAATAATTCTTCTCAAGCGAAGCGCTCTTTTAACCTAGATGGATGGATATATAGATATATATATATATATATATATATATATATATATATGAGAGAGAGAGAGAAACAAAAAATAATTCATTCAAATATATTTGAAATTTTAAGATTTCATAAAAGGTTTTTTATCGACTCAAATTTCCACATTTTTTAAATATAAATATTTATTCATGAACTGAAAATTAAGGGTTTTATATAGGTCTGTGGAACTTCATTTAAATCAAACTCCCTTTATTTAATAACTAAATAAAATGAAAATTCTATGCAAAATAACTGCTATAATAAATAAAAACAAATTTTTAAAATCCCATTAAAATTTGAAGCTTTCCAAGCAAAATGTTAATTTCAAATGGAATTCGTTTAAAATATTTCATTTCAACATTAAAGCTATCAATTTTTTTTAAATTGGGAGAAAAAAAAAAAGATTAATTAATAATAAATTTTTTAAAAATATTTAAAATTGTTTTTTTATTTAATTTTTCTTTAGTCGCCACCTCTTCTAGTTTATATTCGTTAGGTTGTTTGTTTTCCCCAGCAACAGTGTGATTTTTGCTTTTTCATTCATCGAATGGCAACATTTAATTAAAAAAAATTAAACTAAAGACCTTGCATTAAAATGAATTAATTCATAAATTGTTACCTAATTTCACTGAAATTATGTAATTAATTAATTAGTACATTTAAAAGGAAAAAAAAAATCTATGGAAATTGGCGATGTTCCGACGTCATCTGATATGTTATAAATTCTGTTAATGACTTTCTGTTAAGTAGAACCCATAGATTAATTTATCGTGTTTAAAAATCCTAGTTGAAAAAAATCTCTTAGTAAAATAATTGCCATATTGGTCACTTTTTTCTTTTAAAGTTTTTAAAGCGATATCTTAACTGATAATCGACTGCGTGAAAATTATAATGGCATAAAGATTGAGACGTCGTAAAATGAAGTCAAGTAGTGACATCGCACTTCTTGGTTGATAACTTAAACGGCTTATCGTCTAAAAATAAGCTCTCATTTAGAAAACATACACGAGTCAAACCTACTTTTAAGTTTGCCACTTGTCGTGCCATCTCGTACTTGACTTTAAGAAAAAATAAAAACAGGGGTTTTGAAAAATAAAAGAGCCTTGGCCTTGAACTCAATTTGATTGGTGATAAAGAAAAAAGAAAGAAAAATGAGTAAGGGAAACTTTGTTGCTCATTATACATTAGTATGTATAAGAATAAATAAAACTAAGAAAATACTAAAAATAATTAGATTATTTTCTTTTTAATTTTTTGCTGAATTCATTGAGGAAAGACGATGAAAGGAGAGAGAAATAAAGACGCGCGGAAATTTCTAGAAGAGCGCGAATTTTTTTAGGGTCACGACAACAAAAGAAAGAAAGAAAGAAAAACGAAAACAAGTTATTTATAAATACAAATAAATTTATCTAAAAAGAAAAATATTACACTACTGAGTAATTTTTATTTGATTTATCTCCGTAAAATTATATATATATATAAAGAAGAAGTGTCTTTTCTGTCATCTCCACACGACAAATAGTATTACTAAACAAATAAAATCTAAAATATATTACAATTATTGATTTCACAAATCGACTGCTTAGACGATTGAATTTGGTCTGTAATGTTTTATTTTTTATATTATTTTACAATGAAGAAAATACAATTGGGAGAAGGGGAATGAAGTTTTAATAATGAAAAAATCTGAATATTTTTCTTTTCTTTTTTCGTGATTTCGAAAGATTTTTCAAGAAGAATTTGCAAGAAGTTTCAAGACATTCATGCTATTTTTAATTTTATTTTAATGTCTTAGAATTAAGCCGAAATCGTTTCATATGATAATAAAAATCAGAATTTATTCTTCACTGACATAAAGTATAAATATTTACAAGTCCTTGCAAACGTGTATTTATTTATTGTACTTCATGAATTATAAAAGGAAAGTCTGAATTGAAATAATCTAAAAAAAATCAACAGATTTTTTCCCCTTAATAACTTCCCTAATGGCTTAAAAATGAAAAAAAAAACCCAACTTTTTAACCGTCGTGCCTTTCCTTGAAGGTTTTTTTTTTTTTTTAAAGAAATCTAAGTGAAATTTAAATAAATATAATAAAAATAATAATCTCTTCGGGATTATGAAAAATCAAAGTTAAATAATTAAGCGTAAAACAAAAGTCCCCTACAACGACAAAAAATAACCACGAACTAAGAAGAAAGAAAATTATATATCCTACCATTAAGGAAGAAACTGTTGTTGTTAGAGTGACCGTTGGTCAAATTGGCGAAGTCCTTCATGTTGTTAGTTGATGAGGGTAGAAAGAAGTTGAAAAAAAGAGACAGGGGTTGATCAAAGTGAGTTGAATAATGAAGAAGGCGACAAAGACGAGATGTGCCCCGCGCGAAGAGAAGAGACCATGTGCGACCTAAAAGGAGGCGCCCACTGCTTTTTACTTAACAGCAACCTTCAAGGTTGGCAAGGAGCCAATATCCGTATTTTATTGGCTCAATGTGGATATGTTACACACACCATTCATGTTCTGTATGTATAAAATGTGTACCTTCTAGGGTAACAGTGTGTGTGAGTGAGAGTGAGAGAGATGTAACAAGTGCGTCAAGTAGCAAGCTGGGCTTTTTTTTTAAGCCCATGACGAAATAAATGTGTAATTATTTGTAATTAATTAAAAAACAGATGCAATTTCGGTCAGGTTACAAGAAGGGGAAAAAAAAGAGGATACATTTTTGGAGCTACTATTACACTCCTAATTTAAAAACATTAAATACTTTTTTTTTTTAACTCATCAATCATTAAAAAAAAAAAAAAATACAAATTGCTTTTCTGTTTAGTGTTTAAAAAATACAAAGAAACCCATTTTCATTCCGTTTCATGAGGCCGTGTTTTTTTTTCTCTCCATGAATATATGAAAACTTAAATGGAAAAAAGTTCTATATAGTGAAAAAATATTTAAAAAATAAATATTTATAATTGTTATTATTCAATATTTTAAAATTTCCGTTTAGTGTAGAATATTTTATTGTGTAGCGAAAATAAATTTTATTTTAATTTCTGTATTTAACATTATTTCTGTTTAAATATACTTGGTGTAATGGTTAGCAGGCTAGATTAGCAAACCATTGATAGTGAGTTCGTTTCCTATTGGTGTCTTATTCTTCCGCCCTTTTACCACATCTCAGATATATTTAATAAGTTAGGGTCTACGTGTCTAACTTTTTGTGTTGTCCAGCCATTGCTTCGTCGTAGTTTTAAACTAAATTATGAGGATCAATCAATATATTGGTTAATGGTCTACGTCGGCTTTGTTCTTGGGGAACATAATTAAAATCATTAAAGATCTTCGTTTTTAGATGAGGTTCTGCATGTATAAAGATGTCACCATCTTTTTGTGTATGAATTATTAACTAGCAAGAAAACTTTGATACAGTTGGTAGCAAATTTATTCCTCGAAGTAAAAACATTCTTTAAAATTCGAATAGAAATGTATAACTTTAAAAAAATTATATATTTTATTATATTATATAAATAAATATTATAATATGCATTTATTATTTCAAATTGAATATTACGACCTGTTTTAAGATAGATTTAAACAATGAATTTAGAATAGGTAGAAAAAAAAAGGCGCGGAATTCTTTTTACTCGAAGTTTTGGTTTTGTCTTTTTTTTTCGAGGAAAAATCCTGTTGTATATCTTTTTCCATAAAGAAATAAGTAAAGTTATTTTAGTTTCAAAACTGATCATTATTTCTTAGTTTTCTATAAATTTCAGTCTTTAAGTAAATTTGGATATTAATTTTCAGGGAAAATTAAGATATGAATTTTGATTTAGTTGGTAACAACAGGAGGAATTTCTAAAAGTTTTTTTTCTCTCAAATAAACCAGTTTTCATAAAAAAAAAAAAACTCTCTTTGTGCTCCCAAAAAGTTCTTTCGAGTCAACAAGTCACAACACTCAAGGGTTGATCAACAAGTCAATAGTTTGGGCAACAAATTTTATTTACTCCCATAGTTGCTGTATATAAGCAATGAAATAAATTAATTTTCAAGTTTTAGCGTGTTTAAAATGGATTTCTGTAATTACAAAAAAAGAAGAAAAAAATGTTACTTTGATATAAATTATCGTGAATTGTATATCTTATATCCGAAGTAATTTTATCATCTCGAGCTGGAAATTACTTTTTTTAACGTCATAATTTAACGACAAGGTATAAATATTTTGGATCTAGTACTGAAGGAATTTTATTATCATTAAAAATTATTATTATTATTACAAAAAATTAAATTGAAAGTTGATCCAAGTTCTTGAGGTGTGCTTGAACCCGAATCCTAATTTACTACACAAGCTATGTACTAATAATTTATACAATCACAGACCCAAGTCTTTTCTTCGTCAAATATGTAATAAATTAAAGTGTCATCAAAAGATATGAAGCTTTTTTTTTCTTAAGGTTTCTTAAATGTTTTAACATTTTCTGACATCAATAAATAGCAGGACATTGGCATATAATTAAGTTTACAAAGTCAACTCTTCGTTAACCCGACAATACTACTAAGTCTACGTTGAAGACAAGAGTTTATGGATATATTCAGTAGGATAAACAACACGAATATTGACTTTAGAATTAACTGAAAGATTAGCTTTAAATATTAGCAGCCATGTTGGTTATTATTGAGGTGCCAGTAAGGTCATCGCTGAAGATGACGCAAACCGCTTTGTTAATTACTGCATCTTCTTGATCGATATCAGTCAGAAAGTATTAGAGAGAGAGAGAGAGAGAGAGAGAGAGAGAGAGAGATCATTAATCACTAGTATAGTAACAATATCTACCTGACAAAACTATATCTAAATAGTACTAGAAGTGTTTTTTGATCGAAAGAAAAAGAAATCTAAATAAAAAAGGAAATTGATTTTAAAAGTTCAAACTTAAATTTTAACCCCCTCAAAAAAAAAAACAAAAAACAAACACCAACAACAAATAACTTTAAGCCCTCGGAACAATAACCCATACACAAAGCAGAACTTTCTCATTTATAAAAAAAAAAAAAAAAAAAAAAGTAGTCATGGCGTATCCTAATGTCTGCAGATTGAGAGAATTGCCCACACCACCTTTTATTTTATGTTATTACTTTGAAAAAAAAGAAAAAAAAAGAAAGGATAATGACCTTAGAGGCAGTTAGGCCTCATTATACACATTTCAATGGGAATAATACAAAAAAATATATCTGTATGCCGTTATTTTTACTTAGCGTAGCTAAAGGCCTTAAGTATATGATACGTAGTGCGGAACAAAATCAGTTGTAATTGATATGCGAGACTAGATTGCTAACAATAATGTGAAAAGAGTTTCCAACAATTTCTATAATAATAAAAAAAAGAACGACTCTTTCTTTCGTAGAATGTAACATCTTTCTTTAATATTTTTAATTGTCCTGATAATCAGGTGAGTCTTGCATGGGAGTGGGAGTGACGACTTCATCTAATCAGGGTAAAATTAACGCACGCAGGTAAGTATTATAGGCGGATATAGGTGAAGCTGAATTTACAGTTGGGTAAAAACAAAACCCACGTGGTCTGAAGGTTAGGAGAGAAGAAAGAAAGAAAAGCAACGTGTCAATGATGATGTCTACCTGAGTTTGGTTTGAACAGCTCGGAGGATTAAACATTTGTATTTGTTACAGATTTGTCTTTAGTGGAAGATTATTTTTTCTAACGTAAATAGCATAAAAAAAGAGTAAAATCTGTACTTTTAACAACGAGGAAGGAAAAGAGAGGGAAAAAGAATGGAAAGAGAGAGAGGTGAAGAAGAAAATGAAGAGAGTGGGAAGAGGAGAGACAGAGGGAGTGAGAGGAAAGAATAAAAAAAAATAATAATAAAAGAGAGAGGGTAATAGATGAAAGGGATATGGGGAAGAAAAAGGAGGAGGAGAAAAAGATAGATAGATAGATAGATAGAGAGTGTGTGTGTGTGTGTGTGTGATAATTTAACTCAAGCAAAAATACATTAAATACAACCTATTTTAAATTCAAATTTTTGAATTATACGTGGCCCAAGACATTTCAAATATTCATTTATTTTATTTATTGATATTGCTGTTTGTTTGTTTGTTTTTTGTTTAATGGCATATTAACCTTCGTGAGTTATTTAATGCCAAAATTATCCTGTAAAAGAACGGTAGTGGTATTATTTAACCTATAACCGAGGAGCATAAAAGGGTTCATTTATTTCCTAAGGGTATATTCATTTATTTATTAACTTAAAAAAAAACAACAACAAAAAACCAACTGCAATCCAACATGGCATTACAAATTCATCTTGAGAAAAAGCGAAAAACAAATCAAATTAAAAGATCCTGAAAACTGATTTTATTTTCTATTTCATTAACTGATATTCAAATATTGAATTATAATTTGTACCGTGTGTATAAACGCTCTGGTAACATTAAAATTATATGGAAAATTCGGTGCTTGTACAGAATCGCACGCTAATGAAATATCTGTAGTTATATGTGTGTGTGCTTGCAGAAGTACCCGGTCCATGACCACCAATGAGTGAGATAGAAAAGGGGAAGAGAGGAGTAAGCTGAGAAATTTAAAAAAAAAAAAAAAAAAAAAAAAGACTTATTTATAGTTGAAAGATTTCGCCAATTAATTCAAAAGAAAAATATTCCTTTAATTTACGATTTTTTAAAAAATTCATTTTTTATATATTATATAAAAATAATATATAAAAATATATTTTAAATAATTTTTAAAAAATTCTTTTATATATTATATAAAAATAATATATGAAAATATATTTAAAATAATTTAAAAGAAATTCCTTTTTTATATATTATATAAAAATAATATATAAAAATATATTTAATTTAAAAAATTCCTTTTTTATATATTATTTAAAATAATATATAAAAAAATGTATAACCCTATAATTGCAAGAGGTTTTAAACATTTTATGATTTTTTCTTTGGTCTCCAATAACTATTTTCATTTCATCCAAAACGTTGTTTAGTTACAGAATAATTTTTTTGTTAATTTTCAAAATAAGCAGCAATTTTTAATTTCTATCCTTTAAGAACTTAGCGAGAAAAGAATCTAAGAATTCATAAGTTACAATATTTCATTTAAAGATTTGTTGTTGTTTTTTTTAATTTAAAATATTTAAAAATATGTTTAACTCATGAGTGGTTTCAAACATTATAATTTCATTTTTCTAAAGACATTTTTTCTATAGACATTTTTTTAAAAATTCAACAAAACTTAAATTCAGTTCAGTTACCTGTTGAATTAAATGAATACATTTTTTATCATTGTAATTTTTCTTTTTTACCCCACAAAAATGTAACAATAAAAAGAAAAATCAAAAATGAATTCTTATTTTAAGGCAGAAAATTTTGCATTTTAATTCAAATGAAAAGTATTTGTTTATTTTTAAGTTTTTGAATTACACAAATTAAAAATTAATATATTTTCTTTTAAGAAATATGAAAATTATTCGTTAAAAAAAAAAAAAAATCAGTTTTTGAGTTAGCCATAATCAACATCTGTTTAATTTTTGTAATTTTTTTTACCCTCAAAAAAAAAAAAAAAAAAAAAAAAAAAAAAGTAACATTATAGAAAGGTATAATAGGAAGAAACTCGGGGAAAAAAATGTCTTTAAAATAAAAAGAAGTTAAGAATTAGAAATGTAAAATTTTTTGTATAACAATTTCTATTTTTGGTTTACATTTAAAATAGTATTTAAAAAAAAGGTACCTCTTTGTTTGAAACATTTTCATAATTATTTTTTAGTTCTCAAAAAAAATTTTTAAACAACTAGTACTAAATTTAAAAAATAAATTGATAAATAAATAGATAGATAAAAGCATTAGATTCAAATTTCACCACTGAAATCTGGGATATTTAAACCAGGCTAAGAAGAACTGAAAAGTTGTACCTGCTTTTTGTACTTACTTATGAAGACCTATGAAGAATTCCACAAATCAATTGATTTTTTTTTCAAATGCTTGAATATCATTACATCAGTAAAAGATATCAAAACTAAATTTTGTACTTTTTCTTTTTATAAACATTAAAGTTTATGTGCAATTTTAACGCTCAATTACATCTCTTTTCTGAGTTATAAGTCAACACATACCAAAACAGACGTGACTCTCTCTCTCTCTCATATATATATGTATATATATATATATATATATATATATATATTGAGAGAGAGAGAGAGAGGAATGTAATACTTACATTGATCATCCAGATCAGAGTAAGTTTCAGTCATTTGCTTCATTTCTTAAATGAATGATATCTAAAAGTTATGCCTTTAACTCTCTACAATTCACTAAATCACCATATTTATTTAGTATTTTCCTAACCCAACCACAAAGATGTCAAGTTATGGCTGATTACCAATATAAAAAAAAATTCAAGAGTTAAATGTGACTTCAGAAGAAAAGGAAAAATAAAAAAAAAATTTAAAAAAATAATAAAAAAACAAAACAAATGACAAACTTATTCTAATCTGGATGGGGGAAAATAAGTATTACATTTCTATATATTTTTTGTACATAATCACAGAAATAAGACATTCTTTGTTGTACTATTCTGGACAAATACTTAAAATTCAGTCATTTTAATTGAAATTTTTATTTTTAGCAATGACTTAACAAACATTAATTTTCCTTTTTGAAAAAGCATTGAAAAACACCATCAAAAGATTAAAGTTCAGAGTAGTTTAATTTGGTTAGTTGGGCTTTATGGCATATCAACTTTTGTAGGTTATTTAATGCCAAATCCATTTTTATACATATAAACAGTTCTATTTCAACCAATTCAGTTTAGCATAAGAACACAGTTTAATTGTCAAAAACATTTCTATTTCAAGCTATTCATTTTAGTCAAACAATTCTAATTCAACCAATTCAGTTTAGTATAACTATAGATTTTGTTTACACAGTTAAATGAACATCAACTTGGAATGTGAATATACATTTGTGCATTATATATATGTATGTGTGTGTGTGTATTCATATATAAGCTGGATGCGACAAGGTCAAGTTTTCAAGAGGAATTTAGCAGATTTGAATTAAGAGTTTTCCATCTAGATTGATTGCAATACCAAGGTTAAAGAGTTCATTCTGCCCTACTATTTTAACCATAGCTGGATGTAGGGTATTAGCACTATGTGAAGTGCAAACAGCCTCAACCAAGATTTGAACTTTGGTTGCTGTGACCATTTCCTATGACAATTACCATTACATTATAAGTGTCTCTCACATATGAGTCAGAAGGAAGACATGAAAAATAAAATTGATGTATTTTGCTATAAGGTTAGCTTTTTCAGAAATAAAATTTTATCTCACAAAGTCCATGGTTAAGTTTTGGACCTTCCATAAGTGAATTGTAGAGCACCTCGGGTAGTGTAATGGTTAACAAGCTTGACTAGCAAACTGGTAAGAGTGAGTTCAAGTCTCATTGGGTTCCCCATTCATTTAGCCTTGTGCTAGATCTAAGCAAGACACTTAGTAAATTACTTCCTCAAATGAATTGTTTTTCTTTTTGTTGTTGGTTTTTTTAGTATCTCATATTGTTTGAGTAAAATGAAGGTGTGTGTGTGCGTATATATATATATATATAATACATATAAATATACACACACACACCTTCATCTATATATTTAAGGATGTTTGATAAAATAGCAAAGACATTTTGTCTATATAATTTTAGTAAGATCCTTTCAAGTTTCCAGAAAAGTGTCTTGGTTTCAGTTGGAATCGGTAGATGAATATACCAAAATTGTCCTGAGTGCTTTCGGACCTTTCGTAGGCCATCATCAGGGGTTGCTTGCATTATAAAGAATGTTTTTTTTTCCAGGTTTTTATAGCATTACAAAATTATGTAAATGCAGAGTGGAATAAAAATGAGACGCTGATGAATTTAAAAACAGAATGTTATCAACGGAAATAGCACTTGAGGCTATTTGGTAAATTCATCCACCAATTCTAACCTGAAATCAAGACACTTATCAGGAAACTTGAAAGGATCTTAATAAAATTATAGACAAAATGTCTTTATTATTTAATAAAACATGAGTAAATGAAAGACTGCGGCCTAACAACACACACACACACACATATAGAGAGAGAAAGAGAGAGAGAGTATTGGTCATAAGTACATCCCAAACAATTTTTTTATGTTATTTTTCTTTAAAATCAAAAGATAGCAGGGTTTTATTTCTAGAGGAATATTACACAATTAAAATGGATATTATTAGATATTATTTATTACCAAACTTTACATCATGTAAATTCAGGTAAAAAATGAATCTGTAGTTGTCCAAAATAAGTACACTTCATATTATATATATATAATATATATATATATATATATATATATATATATATATATATATATATGAGAGAGAGTTTTATTTTTGGTTACAGAAGTGTTGCAATTTGGAGTCTGTGAGAGTGTGTGTATGTGTGAGTGAGAAATACACACACACACACACACACACACACACACACACACACACACACGGAGTAAAACCAGATAGTATTGATTTGGTTACTGCTATAGTAACTGCAGTATTTCTTATACTTGTCAGTGTAACCTTGGGCAGTGGTCATACAAGGGCCATTTTACACTGGCCTCATCTTAATTACAGATGGACAGGTTTGATGAAGAGGGTGTCGGGGTGTTAAATGCTCAGGTTTATCTGTTTATGATTGTTGAAGTGAAAAAAAAATTTGTGGGTGTTTTTTTTTTTTTTACAGAAATTCATAGCATCTTGTCTTGATTATAGCAGAGAAAATTAGCCAAGGTGTGTTTATTTACATTCATTTATCTAGAACAAAGTAATTAAAAATTTTTAAAAAAAACCCTCAAAAACTAATAATTATTATTTGGTCACTTAACCATAAATAGAGACCTATTTATGGTTAAGTGACCAAATAATAATCATTTACATTAATATTTTTTTTTTTTCAGACCTGACCGATAAAATGAAACGCAGTTTCTTCCAGGCAGCGGTTGTATCGATAGTGCTATATGGATGCACTACATGGACGCTAACCAAACGGCTGGAGAAGAAACTAGACGGCAATTACACGAGAATGCTGAGAGTAATATTGAACAAGTCCTGGCGACAACACC
>OY757937.1:10745406-10887906 GCA_963585895.1 Sepioteuthis lessoniana
ATAAAACAATATCAGTAAAAAAAAAAAAAAAAAAAAAAAAAAAAAAAATCTTATTGTCTTTTCTGTTCTTAAATAGTAAATTTGGAAGGAATTCCTATGTCGTAGTGATTTGGTTTTGATTTTATGGCATATCAACCATTGTGGGTTATATAATACCAAATCCTATACATATATATATATATATATATATATATATATATATATATATATATATATATATGTGTGTGATTTGTAAACACATTTTGTAGATAACATTCTTAAATGAACCTGAGCTCTTTTTATACACTATAGTTACAAGTATTGCAATATAACCGTCTCAATTCAACATCAGTCATTTATTTGCACATAGTTTGTTCCACATGACCCATAGATAGGACCTCATCAGGTGCTACCACTCTAGGTTAGAGTGGACCTGGAAGCAATGGCAAATCTTCATAGCTGGACCCTTGCCATCAGAGGGTTTAATGTTAATGTGGGTTAAATTGCACTATTACTGTCCTTCTAAAGGATCAGTTTGACATTAAATTCCCAGTTAAGGTTGATATGCCATTAACTGAAGAAACCAAAAAAATTTTAATAAAAAAAACAAAAAACAAAAAAAAAAAACAAAAACAAAAAAAACAAAACAACTGATCTTCAAAATGTAATCACTAGATTGAAACTAATTTTCAGATATCACAATTATTCATATTGGATAAGGATACTTCAAACCATACAAATGACTATTATTAAATAGGGATTAGTGGGTAGAGTGTTCACCTAATGATCCGGGAGGCCAGGGTTCAATCTCAGGTCACGTCATACCAAAGACTTTAAACATGGTACTTGATACCTCCGTGCTTAACACTCAGCAATATAAGCTACATATCGAGGGTAAAGTGGAGCAATCCAGGGAAAGGAGTAGTGCCCTCACCTATACCTCGGTGTAGTAGCTATTGAAAAGGGAGCCTTCTGGTTGCCCTTGACTACGGTCGCCAAAGTCATGATGGGAAAAAAAAAAAAAAGATTAACCTCAGCATAAAATAACCCAACAAGGGTTGATATGCCATAAAACCAATCAAACCATCCTGATTTTTTTAACCATCTTAGAAAAAAAAAAAAAAAAAAAAAAATCACATTCTCTTTAATATTAAAAATGTTGGTTTCTTTTTTTTTCTTTAAATAAATTTAACAAAATATGAACAAATAGTCACAAATGACAAAATGAGCTTGGGATACCAAGTTCAAATCCTGAACAAGGCTGAGGTAAGGCATGAATCCTTCTCTTCTTATCCCACCTTCCTATAGTTAAATAATAGGACAGATTGCATTCTATAGCAACCAATAGGGCAACCAATCTCAGAGAAGGAAACCTTGAATTCAAACCTCACCAGCTAGTCGGACAAGCAATTCCAGTTTGGCTGCCAATCTTTGAGGACAGTTAGACATGAAGAGGATCAAGTCATTCAAATATCAATCAAATAAACAAATCAGGCCAAACTTCATCTCACCCAGGGGCTTATGATAAGGCAGGAACATGTTACCCATACGGCTGATGATGGGGTAAGGTGAGCATAATTAGAAATAATCAGAGTAAAAACACAAATGTTGTTGTTAATTTTAAGCAGAGTAAAGTTATTCTGAATTCAGACTTAAACCAGATGGCATAAAGGTTGGCGACCTTAGTCGAGGGTAACCCAAAGGCTCCCTTTTCAATAGCTACTTCACAAAGGTGTAGGAGAAGGTGCAACTCTTTTCCCTGGATTACTCCAGTTTACCCTGGATCCTTACCTTATAATGCTGAGTGTTAAGCAAGGCGGCATCAAGTACCATTTTTTGAGTCTTTGGTATGACTCGACCAGAGATTGAACCCTAGTCTTCTGGATCATTGGCAAACACTCAAGGCTAAAAAGTTTATTCTGCTCAACTATTTAGCCACAGTTGAAGAATGAATGGACTTCACACTAATGTTCTTGGGAAAAGCTGATGAAATAATGAGTAAAATATATACAATACTTTTGTTTCAATAAATAGTAATAAGTGGTGTAATGGCTATCATCGTAGGAAATTGACACGGTGATACGAGTTCAAATCCTGGACGAGGCTGATTGCATTTCACATAGCACTAATACCCTTGGGAAAGGTATGAATCTAATTATTCTCCCTCTAGCTATGGGTAAATAGTAGGGCAGACTGGGTTCTTCAGCCTTGGTGAGGCAACTAGTCTAGGAGAAGGAAAACTCTGAATTCAATCCTGTTAAACTCCGCTTAAAAATTGACCTTGTGTCATATCCTGCCAGAGTGGAGGGGTTGGTAAATATGGATAAATAGTAACATGCTAGGGAGTGTGTCATTTCATTTTTCTTAATTGTAATCTCTTCTTGAAAAATAGCTTTAACTAATTCTAGTATTCTTTTTAAAAGTTAAAGTTACAAAATATTCATAAAACAACAAACATAACTCTATATTATAATCCTGCTTGTGTTTTGTCAGTTCACACATTATGCTTATTGACATAACCTCCCCACAACCAAATGGGATATTCTTCTACCTTTTCCCTCAATCAATTCAGATATTCTTTTACATAGATGTTACTTCTTTAAATCAAACAATATGTTCAACTCCGATGAAATTGCCCTGTGCTAAATTCAATAGGATGTTAGCATGAAGTGAAATGCTAACACCTAAATCACTTCAAGTAGTTTTTTTAAATACAAATAATTTGAATGCCAATAGAATTTCAGTTATTCTTGAATTTTAAAAAATATTTAACCAATAGATGGAACCCTAACAGGTACTACCAGTTCAGGTCAGAGTTCATCTGGATGTAAGGGCAACAATGGGGTACTCCATACTCCTCTGAGGTGGTGGACTTCAAATAATGGTTATTGTTGTTGGAAATTGAATTGGTGACTCCAAGTTCAAATCTTGGATGAGACAGTTTGCATTTTACTTTGTGCTCATGCCTTTGGGGGGAAAAAAAGCCATGAATCCATCTGGTCTCCCTCCAGCTATAGATTGACAGGACAAACTGGTTTTTTTAGTCTTGGTTAGGAACCAGTCTAAGAAAAGGAAAGCTCTGAATTCAAACCAGCTATACTCCACCTAAAAATTCAATGTGTCACATCCTGCTCATGGTGGAGGTGTTGGGTAGATACATACAAACTAGATCTCCAGAACTTTGGCCTCATCACCAGGATATTGAAGAAGGTGCTGAATCTTTGTAGCAAATGATAAAACTTGACTTAACACGATAAAACTTAACACGAATGCAAATAGCTATAATAACAGCGTGATTAAAAAAGATAATCCCATTGAAAGTAGGACATTAATAATAATTATTAACAAGAATGTAAAGCTTGTAAATGATAGATGACTAGATTTGGTTTGGTTTGAAGGCATATCTTGCCCAGTCAGCTGGGGGCTGTAGAATACACCAACTGCTTCTCTGCAGAGGAGTAAGACCCCTTCAGCGAGTGATATGACACTAAACAATCTGATGGTGATGTCCTAGTAATGCTGGAGCTCTGGGAAATGCAGAGTACCCCTTCATTGCTATTGCTCCCATGTCCACTCTGACCTAGAGTGGTAGCACCTGATAGGGTCCTATGTATGGTTCAAATAGAACTAAACTGTGTACTTATGCTAAAATGAACTGCTTGAAATAGAATTGTTTGAATTAACTGAATAACTTAAAATAGAAATGTTTTTGACAATTAAACTGTGTACTTATGCTAAACTGAACTGTTCGAAATAGAACTGTTTATATGTATAAAAATGGATTTGGCATTTAATAACCTACAAAAGGTTGATATGCCATATCAACCCTTGTAGGTTATTTAATGCTAAACTCTGTTTTATATATATATATATATATATATATATATATATATATATATATATATATATATATATATATATATATATATAGGATTTGCAAAACATTTTGCAGATAAGATTTTTAAACAAGCCTAAGCTCATTTGTTTGCACACAGTTAAATGGTTTCAAGTATTGCTATATGATACTCACAATTTAATATCAGTCATTTTTTTGCACACATAGTTTGTTCTATTTTACCCATAGATAGGGCCCTATTAGGTGCTACCACTCTGGGTTAGAGTGGATCTGGGAGTACTGGCAATGAAGGGGTACTCTACATTCCTTGAATCTCCAATGCTGGAGCCTCATCATCAGATGGTTTAATGTTATATCCAGGGCACTCATTGGGAGTGCAGAGATGCAGTCTCTACATTCTATAGCCCCAGTTGACTCAGCTGTAGATATAACAAGGACCAACCCTTGGAAATCACTACTTCAGGGAGAAGATAAAAAACATACTAGAACCAGTTAAAACTATTAGAATCAACAAGAGACTGAAATACAAAAATGAAATGACATACTAGCAAGCTACTATTTATCAAAGCAAAAGTATTATATTATTTAGTCTTTGCAAGTTTTTTTCCCCTACCAGTAGTGACTGGTTTGCTTAGTATTATTACTAATACTATGATTATTAATACTTCTTTTACTACTACTACTACTATTAGTATGGTTGGTTTCACTCTTGTATGGTTATTTAATGTTAAAATCAATCTTTTTTGTTTTCCAGCAAATATATGGCTTCAATTAACTAATGATAATCCTTTGTAAACAATTATAGCTTCATGTAACTATTTTTAATACAAATAAATTTGCACACAGTTATGTGGTTTCAGTTAATAAGTTTTAAAAAATTTGACGTACAAACTGGATCTTAATAGGTACAGTCACTTTGGGTCAGAGTAACCTGGCAATGAAAGGCTAACTTCATGGTTCTCAAAGTTCCAGAAGTGGAGCCTCACCACCAGATGAATTTTAATATCATACCAAGGACAATAAGAACAACAAAATTTTCCTGATTTGCTGTCAATCTAGTACCAAACCTTTTACTGGAAGATTTTCCTTAGAAAATTATAGAACATATTAATTTGCGATTTTTTTTTTTTTTTAAGTATGTGATCAGTGAAAATATGTCAGCATGATATTGTATCTTTTGGACAATATTCTTGTCAATCATTCCTACTGCTCACTCACATTGCGACTTAAATGTCACATTCTTTCTCAATCCAGGCCACAATATATTTTGAAAGTCTATCAAATTCTTTTATCAAGATTTTTATCAGATATCTATGATAAAGCAATTTTTTTAAAAAATCTTGCATCTGGTCTATTGGTTAGGTTAGGTGAGGTTATTTGGTTTAATGGCATATCAACCCTTGCTGGTTATTTAATGCCAAATCCTGTTTACAGAGATATGATTTGTAAGCAAATTGTCCGTAACTATTTTTAAACAAGTTAGAACTCATTTATATTCTCACACTTAATGGTTTCAAGTATTCCTATCTAACATTAATAATTCTATTGAATATTAATCATTTGTTAGCACACAGTTAAATGGTTTCAAGTATTGCAATTTAACATGTTCAATTCTATTTATCAAGTATTCCTATCTAATCTAGTATTAATTGCTTGTTTGCACACAGTTAAATGGTTTCAATTATAGTAAAAGATTGGACAGTTCTATTTGATATATAGATGAGATTCTAACAGGTACTATTACCACTCCGGGTCAGAGTGAACCAGGGAATAATGGTAATGAAGGGGTACTCCACATTCCTCTAAACACTAGGACTGGAGCCTTACCATTAGATTTAGTATCATACTCAGGACAGTCATTGGAAGAGAGAGCAGGGTTACTCTCTCTATACAGAGGTGGGCACCTTGGGTAGCGTAATGGTTAGCAAGCTAGACTAGCAAACTTACACGGGTGAGTTCGAGTCTCATTGGGTGCCCCATTCATATGGCCTTGTGCCACATCTAAGCAAAAAGCTTAGTAAATTACTACCCTCTCTACAGAGGGGCAGTCAGAGTATTTTATAGCTCTAGCCGACAGAGTAGCTGGTCTATTGGCTTTTATAGCGTGTTCAGAATATATGGTGAAGCACCAGAGAAAAGGAACACTTTCACTTAGCACTAGTGGTGATTATTATTATTTCACTCATTTGAGAGTTTTTCTCACAAGTGTTAGCTTATGGTTTTCCACTGGAAACTAAGAGACGGCAAATTCAAAGTCTCCAGAACTCTCCTCAGTATTCTAGCCAATCTCAACAATGCTATTGCCTGGATGGTCTCCACTCATCCTCTTATTTCCAGGTCCTCCAGTCCTTGTACCAATCCTTTGGTGACTGTACCAAGCACACAAATTACAATTGGTATCACCATCACTTTCAGGTTCCATAGTTTTTTTCAGTTCTCTAGCAAGGTCCAGGCATTTATTTCTCTTTTCACCTTCCTTCAGTTTTACCCTGTGGTCAGCCAGGACAGCAAAGTCTACTATTCGGCAGGTTTTTAAAAAAAATTTTTTTAACTATCACTAGGTCTGATCGTCTAACCGAGATTAGGTGATCCGTTTGTATCTCAAAATCCCAGAATTTTGTGCGTATCATTTTCCAAGATGGATTCTGGGTTGTGCAAATACCATTTGTTCATATGGTCAAATTTCAATTTCTTGCATAATTCCCGGTGGATCACCTTGCCCACCCAATCATGTCTTGTCTTATACTCTCTCAGAGCTAATTTACTGCATTCACTTATTATGTGATTAATCTTTTCATCTCTTTCACCACGTAATCTACATCTCTCTTTTCACCTTCCTTCCTGTGGTCAGCTGGAACAGCTGAGTCCACTATTCAGTAAGTTCTTTTATTTTTATTGATTATCACTAGGTATAGTCATCTGGACAAGATCAGATGATCCATTTATATCTCAAAATCCTTGAGAATTTTGTGTGTCTCATTTTCCAGGATGGACTCTGGGTTGTGAATAGTCAGTTGGTTGGTTGTTTGGGTTCAATGGCGTATCAACCTTTGTAGGCTATTTAACGCCAAATTCTGTCTATATGTATATACATTCAACCAAAGATTTCTGAACGAATACTTAGTAGGTAAAATTTTCTATGGGCAGGATTTCATTTGTTTGCACATGATTAACCAGTTTTAATTAGTTATATTTTTTGTACAACCCAGTCTCTCGCAAGAAGGACAGAATGTCATTTATTTTGACGTTTTCGAACAATTCAGTTAAACTAGTCACTTTGAAAAATCGCTTTCTGATGACAGCGAAAGTTCTGCATTCTATAAGAATGTGTTTAACCATGCAAGTTGTCTGACACGTCAAACACTGTGGTTGTGGTTCCTGTTTCAGTATGAAAGAGTGAGTAAGCCTTGTATGACCAATGTGCAATCAGGATATAACAACTTGTTCTCTTCTTGATTTTCTAAAAACTGGTCTCCATTCTCCCAAGGTGGGCAGAATTTGGAAGAGTTTATTATGGATGTTCATGTTCCATCGTTGTTGCCATTTTGTGTGAAGGAATTTACTGATTGTCGGTTTCAAATCGGTATATGGAATGGAGATAACTTTAGGGCTTAGATTTAAGGTTGATTTGGCTGCAAAGTCTGCTCTTTCATTTCCTTTCACTCCGATATGGCTTGGAATCCAACACAAAATTATTAGTCAGCCGATTCTATTAATAACACATTAATTCTTGACCGCTATCTATTCTTCAAAAAGAGTCTCTTTGGCATTCAACATATGTAATCAAGTGGTTGCTGCCTACTGCAAATGAACCCAGTACACAGCTGTGTGACAGACAACAAAGGGTTAATCATGAAAACTCTTGCAGCAGATCATAAATGAGAATATTTTTTTTCTTCTAGGAACTTCAAGTCAAAAATTAGGGGTTCATGTCATACACAAATAATTATGATAAATCTTCACACCAAACCTGAAATTTAGAAGAGAGACTTGCCGAATTGTGACATCATAGTAAGTGAATTCAAACTCTAGTTGTATTTTTACACTCACCTTTGAACTAATGCCCTTAGGAAAAGTATGATTCCCTTTACCCTGCCCCCTACAGCTATGGGTTAAATAGTGCCACTACTGTTCTTCTATGAGGATGGCTTTTATATTAATTAATTCATAAAAGTTGATATGTCATTTAACAAAAATACTAAGCCTGAGGCCTGTGTGTCATATCTAAGCTTTGCTTAGATAGGAGGTGCCCGTGGTGTAATGGTTATTGTCGTCGGAAATGGACACAGTGACTCAAGTTCAAATCCTGGATGAGACTGATTGCATTTCACATAGCACTAATACCCTTGGGAAAGGTATAAATCCAATTATTCTCCCTCCAGCTATGGATAAAATAGTAGGGCAGACTGGATTCTTCAGCCTTGGTGAGGCAACTAGTCTAGGAGAAGGAAAACTGAATTCAAACCTGTTAAACTCCGCTTAAAAATTGACCTTGTGTCATATCCTGCCCGAGCGGCGGAGTTGGTAAATATGATATCTAAGCAAAGCTTAATAAATAGCATATACCGTTTGTCATGCTGAAAGCAGTGGTTTGTGCTACATCAAAGTTAAGCAGCAATGAGCCTGTTCAACACTTAGATGAGTGACTGCTTAAGCAATAGAAGGTACTGTAAGCAACCTGAGGCCTGCGAGCCGTATCTAAGCAAGGTTTAGTAAATCACTTGTCATAAAAAGTTAAAAAATATTCATGAAACAACAAACATAACTCTATATTATAATCCTGCTTATGTGTTGTCAGTTCACACATTATGCTTATTGACATAACCTCCCCACAACCAAATGGGATATTCTTCTACTTTTTCTCTCAATCGATTCAGATATTCTTTTACATAGATGTTGCTTCTTCAGATCAAGCAATATGTTCAACTCCGATGAAATTACCGAGCTAAATTCATCTATCCTCACTAAGAAGCATAAGTAAAAGTTAAGTTAGTAACTGTAGTTGAGGGTGACCCGAAGGCTCCCTTTTCAATAGCTACTACACAGAGGTGTAGAGAAGAGTACAACACCTTTCCCTGGATTGCTCCACTTTCCCCTTGATCCATACCTTAAAATGCTGAGTGTTAAGTAAGTAAGTAAGTAAGTACCGCATCAAGTACCATTTTTTTTTGAGTCTTTGGTATGACTCGATCTGGAATTGAACCCCTGTCTTCCAGGCCATTAGCGAGCACTCTATCCACTTATCTCATTGCTTAACACTTAGTATTATAAGGTAAAGTCAAGCCATCCAGGGAAAAGAGTAGTGCCCTTTCCGACACCTTGATGTAGTAGCTATTGAAAAGGGAGCCTTTGGGTCACCCTCAACAACAGTCACCAACTTTACTAACTTACTTTACTAAGTAGCATAAGTAAAAAAGTAAAGTTGGTGACCGTAGTCGAGGGCGACTAGAAGGCTCCCTTTTCAATAGCTACTACACCAAAGTGTAGGGGAGGGCGCTACTCCTTTCCCAGGATTGCTCCACTTTACCCTTGATGCATACCTTATATTGCTGAGTGTTAAGCAAGTAGGTATCAAGTACCATTTTTAAAGTCTTTGGTATGACGCGACCTAGAATCGAACCCAGGTCTCCCAGATCATTGGTGAACACTAGGCCAATGAGCTGGTCACTAAGTAGCATAGCAAACCTAAATTGTTGTCTATTGGTTTCTGAAAAGACAATGAGCTCTGAGGTTCTGATAAATTTAAATAAGATGCTGTTGAAAACTGAAAAAGAGCTCCAAAGATTCCTTAATACCAACAATACTGTTATCCACAAAATAGAACATGCAACTATTTATTGATCAGGTAGTTTCAGTAAAATTCAATACTAACAAATAAGTATTATATAGATTGTTATTGCATATTTTTGTATTATTCATTGCAAAGGCAACAATAGGATTTATAAGTAATAAATTTTCAAATTGATTTTTTCATTCCATGTGTCCTGCTAGTTATAGATTAATATACATTTCATTAGATTTATATATTTTGATTGCATTCTATTTTAAATTAAACACAGTAAGTGACTTTAATCTTTAAAATTATAGCTCAGCTGAAAGGCCCAAGGCAGAATCATCTTCAGCCAAAATATCCACTTACAGTTCATGCACATTGAGACTTTTTCTTAACTTAATGTGCTCAAACTTTTCATTCTAAATACCATAATTATTTGTTGTCAGAATTTCTGAGACAAAGCTTGACGATTTTTATTGTTCAGGGGTTTCGGACTATTGTCTTCATCTTTATTGTTATATTCACAACATTTCAGCTGATATGTCATCCAGCTTTCTTCAGGTGTTTGGGAACCAATAATCAAAAAGGTTAGATTAAAAAAAAAAAAAAAAAAAAAATCGGAATATGAGCTCAGGTAAAAAATCATAAATAGTAATTTGTAGAGTTGTAAGAACATTAAATTTATAAGTCCTAAAAATTCACCCTGAATTGTACAGCAGGACAAGGTGTTCGTTCCCTAAGCTTCTAAAGAGACAATAATCTGAAGGTTGCAGGTTCAATCCTGACTGCAGGCGAGTAAAAATATAAGAATACTTAGCATTTATACCCGGTTATGGTTAATGGAATCAGAACAAGTATGCCTCATGGATTAAATAAAGGACGTGGTTCAAAGTTGTGTGTAGGCTCCCAAGTTCAAATTTGTGTACAAGACACTATTCTTCCAGATGTTTTCAGTCCAAAAGTTAGGGGTGTATATTATACACAAGAACTATATAATTAACTTTTTTACTGGTTTGCTATAGTCCAAACTAAATGTGTTTTACGACATTACAGAGAAATATCCACTGGAATGTGTGTTTGTTTATAATCTTGTTTCTCCTAAAGTGAGATTATTTTTACTGCAAGTCTGTTGCATCTTTGTGTGAACATGTCCGTGTGTTTACTCTAAATACTGTGTCAATTTTGTGTTTTAACACCTCATGTAAACTATGTGAATTCTTGTTTTTAGTCAGTACAAACAAATAAGTTGAAGAACGGTTAAATATAGCAGCTACAAATTCTTAAAAAAAATCAGTGGGTATTATACAAAGAAATTCTTTCCCCAGAATTTCAAGTCCAAGTTAGAAGTGTGTGTCATACACAAATAATTACGGTAATTCTTCACACCAAACTAGAAACCTGGAGGGAGAGTCTCCATTGCGTAGTGGCATACATGATGAACTCTGACATCGTAGTTCAAACTCCAGTTTCACTATTACATTCACTTTTGAACTAATACCCTAGGAAAAAGTATGAGCCCCCTTATCCCCACAGACAGGGGCTAAACAGTACTACAACAGTTCTTCTACAAAGATGGCTTTGGCATTAAATAAACCATAACGGTTGATATGCCATTAAACAAAGAAACCAAAACCTAATAGTAAGACTGAATTTAAAAAATCTTTTTTTAACAACATTATTTGAGCAGTACTGTTTGTAGACCAAATGGTTGCTAAGACATTTTTAAAAGGAGTAGTATTTTGAAGAACATCTGTTAAATAAGTTAAAAAACAAAACAAAAACCCCCCAAACAAACAGCTGTTACACTAACGATGATCAAAGACACAAGCTGAACAACAGAATTCCTCTTTTCAAATAAATAACAACTATTATATGTATGTATTTGCCAAGGTTAATGCAATTCCTATAGCTCTAAGTATTCTTCTGTTTAAAAACACCTGGCTGATTCTTTTTCTTTTAAGCCAGAAATTTTATTGTAAAATTATGTCAAGAGCGAGCCAAACAGACATCCTTTTCTTTTGCTATCACCTTCAGAATTCTATCACTAATGCAAAAATCAATCTTCTTTTTTTTCAAACAATTATATGGTTTCAAGTAGATAATAACAATAATAATAATATGGAGGATAATTTTTTTTTTTTTACGAAAATGAAGAATCGGAATCCTTATACAAATTATTATAATCTTCAGCAAAGTTATAGGGATGGAATTTGGGATTAAAAAATGCTCTATGCTTATAATAAGAAAAAGAGAAATAAATGATAGAATATGATAATTGGAGGCCGAGATACAATCAAGAAAGGTACAAACACATTAACAAGATCCCTGGGAGATCTTATTTGCACTCTGGGAAATGGCTCATCAAGTCAAGAGCGTTATCAAGGTAAAGAAAAAAAAAAAAAAAGGGAGCAATGTAAAGAGTAATGACCTCATAAAAAAAAATTAAAAAAATTAAAATTAAAATTTAAAAAATTAAAATTAAAATTTAAAAAAAAAGAGAGAGAAAAGAATGCAGTATCTGTTGAAATGCCACGTTTTATAAGATTTTAAAATTTCATTCAAATACATAAATTTTGAACCAGCCCATTGGCTTTGTTGGTAAAGTGTTTGCCGATGGCCTGGGAGACCAGGGTTCAATTCCAGGTAGAGTCATACCAAATGATACTTGATACCTCCTAGCTAAACATTCAGCATTATAATGTATGTATCAAGGGTAAAGCGGAGCAATCCAAGGAAAGTAGTGCCCTCCCCTACACCTCAGTAGCTATTGAAAAGGGAGCCTTTGGGTCACCCTCAACTATGGTCGCTAACTTTTACTTTAACATAAATTTATGAATAAAATTTCAAAGCAAACTTTATTAATTTAAAATGCCCAATCAGGAAAAAAAAACAGACACTTGGAGAAAAGGAAAACAACAAATAATTAGAAATATTAGAAGTGGACATTATCAAGGAAAACAAAATGAAAGAAATAGGAAGGAATTCCTCAGAAGAACAAGAAAACTTCTTGAAACCAAATATGGCAGCAGAAACCTAATCAAAGGAATAAATACATGGGTTGTCTCCCTTGTAAGACTCTGAACCCTTCTAAAACTAGACAAGAGAGAAAATCTAAACAATAGAACAAAGAAATTAATGAGAATGTACTAAGCCTTACATCTGAGCTGACAGACTCTATATGACAAAAAATGAATAGATAAATAAATAATGGGGTGGTGGAAAAGGACTTGCTAGTATTAAGAACTGTATGGATAGAGCAATACAAGGACTTTAAGAATATGTAAAAAGAGCAAAGAGACTATGATTGCAGCACTAGTAATAGCAATAACAATAAGACAAAATAAAAAAAAAAAAAGATCTAGAAAACAAAAATAGGGAAGAAAAACAACTGTATAGATACTTCAAACAACAACTAAGGTAATTGTACACTCGTTGGTCTAGTGGGTAGAGTGTTCCCCAATGGTCCAGGAGACCTGGGTTCAATCCCAGGTAGCATCATACCAAAGACTTTAAAAATGGTATGTGATACCTCCTTGCTTAACACTCAGCAATATAAAGTACATATCGATGGTAAAGTGGAACAATCCAGGGAAAGGATTAGTGCCCTCCTCTATACCTCGGTGTAGTAGCTATTGAAAAGGGAGCCTTCTGGTCGCCCTCGACTAAGGTTGCAAACTTTACTTACTTCTTTTACTTACATTAACATGGCTAAAAAGAGTAAACCTTAAAATGCTGCAAATTAACATAATAGGAATACAAGACTAAGCATGACTGGGTAGGAAAAGTGATCCACTGGGAATTGTGCAAGAGATTTAAATTCAAGTATGCTGACAAATGTTATATACATAAATCAGGATCTCTTCTCAAAAATAAAACCAATAAAATTCTTGAGATACAAACAGATCACCCAATCCCAGCCAGAAGACTACACCTAGTATTAATTAAGAAAAGAACTTATCATCTGGTGTATTTTGTTGTTCCAGTAGGCCACAGAGTGGGAAGAAAAAAAGAAAAAAAAGAAAAAAAAAAAGGACAAATACCTGGATCTTGCTAGAGAGCTGAAGGTGTGAAACGTGAAAGTGACAGTAGTCCTGCTACAGAGACTGGGGGAACTGGAGATCAGAAGAATTGAGACCATCAGTACTTTTAAGATCAACAAGAATACTTAGAAGAATCCAGGAGACTTGAAGAGACTTTCTGTAATACAGACTTCAGTTAAAACTGATGTGAAAAACTCACACAGATTAAAGACCATAAACAAACAAAAAAAAAAAATGCCTTCTTGTACATATGGCAGTGCTGTTAGATAAAAATTTATCAGTTAGCAAACATGATAAAATAAAACTACTGTTATACCTATAATAAATGGAGCCCTAGGTATGATCAAGAAACATTAAAAAGACCCCTGGTGAATCACGTTTGCCAGAGATTATTAAAAAATTTGCTCTCAGGGAAATGGCTCATCAAATCAAGAGAGTATTATCAAGGTAAAGAAAATATAAACAATGTACATGGTAAGTATCACTTACCAGAATTTATCCACATAGAATGCAGACATTTACAACCTACCCTTAACTTAGATCTCAAAGAAAAAAAAAATATGCAGTACCAGTTGAAATGTCATTTTTATAAGTTTTTTCAAATTTTATTCTAATAAATAAATTTATAAATAAAGTTTCAATGCAAACTTCATTAATTTAAAATGCACTTTTTAAATTACATATAACTGTATCACATAATTTTTTGGTAAATTCTTTTCTTCATAGCCATTACTCCCAGGTCTACTCTAATCCAGAGTGATAATACCAGTTAGGGATTCATCTATGTGTCAAATAGAACTAATCATTAACAATACTTAAAACCATTTAACTGTATGCAAATAAACAAACAATATTAAATAGAATTATTAGTATTAGATAGAAATACTTGAAACCATTTAATAAATAGAATTATTAATGTTAGATAGAAATACTTGAAACCATTTAACTGGGCAAACAAATGTGCTCTAATCCATTTAAAATAAAGTTACCTATAAGCTATTCATTTACAAATCAAATATAAGTATTAACAGCATTTGGCATTAAATAACCCACAGGGGTTGATATGCCATAAAATACCAAACCAATATGGAAAAGCAAGTGGCATTTACACAAAATGTTTTCTCCTTATAACGATAAAAAAAAACAAAAAAACTTGCTATAGAGTAACCCAAGGATGGACATGGCAGTAAAAAAAAAATTTAAAAAAAAAAAAAAAAAAAATTCAGTTTATTTTTTTCTGTTAATGAAAAAGTACTAAAATTTTCTAAAAATAGAAAAATTTGGGTTTCTTAAGATCTGACATTTTTGTTTAATAATAAATTTCCAATGTTTTGTCAATAAGCATTTTTCATTTCTTTCTTTTAAATCAATTCTATCATTTCTTTCTTCCTTCCATTAAAGCAGATAATAAGCATCTGATGTATAACAGTTGACTATCTCTCCTTTTCTTTCTTAGACTTGAATCATTCTTAATGGGCGCCCTGTACTCCTGACTGTATCAAACTAAGCAAAACAACTAGGCTGGTTGAATCTTGTGGTGTAATGGTTAATGAAGTAGGCTAACATTGTCATGAAATTTGATTCTCAATGGGCGCCCCCGTACTACTGACCTTGTGTCAAACTAAGCTTAGAAAATGACAATAAGGTTGGTCATCTTGCATGGCGTAATGGTAACTGAGTTTTGTCTTGCAGATCATTGTTACCGAATTCGAATCTCACCTCGATTATCCTTTATTGTCCAGCCAGGTCATAGAAATGACGACTTGATTAAGTTGCGAAAAAAGTTGAATGAAAATATTAGTAAAAGTCTTGTGTTTGTTTATTCTTTTTTTTAAATAATGATTGATAAATGCCTAGTATAAAAAATTAAATTAAGTTAAAAGATGCTATAGATTTTCTTTCAGGAAAATTAATTAACAGGGATTTTTTTTTAAAGACGATCTTTATGTAGTTTAAAATCTGTAGTTTACGAACAGAAAAGAATAAAAACGCTATATTGAAAAACAAATGTATTAAATGTGTTAAAAACACTATGTTAAAATAAAACTTGGTAATATCATTTTTATTTAGTCACAAGTCATAATGAGGATTTTAGTTTTATTCGAGTTTAATTAAATAATATCACATGAATTTTTATGATAATTGACAAATCTAGCTGTAAAGAAACGTTTCTGTTAGCATCGTCGCTTAAAAACAAACAAATAAAAACATTAAATCTACGGTTACAAACAACTGAATTATGGTCAAGTCACGCTGAAAGTAAAGGTTCCCGCCAGACCGTCGATCGAAGTTAAGCAATGGTAAGCCTGTTCAGTACTTAAGGGAGTAACCACTTAGTCACAAAAAAGTATTTTAAGTAAATAACATGTCAACAGTAGCAGCTGCTGTTTCTTTTCAGAAATTTAATGGTTAAGAAATAAACTCTTAGAAAATTTTTAAAAATTTTAAATTATTTATAAGTAGAAAAAGAGGTCTTGTGTAGTGTAATAGTTAACTAATTATATATACTATACACACATACATCAATAGACGAGAATTTTAGCGACCGAAGGATCCCTCACAGTAGACCATTGTGAGCGAGTTCGAGTCTCATTTACCCCATATTTGGGGCCTAAGACAAGTTTATTAAATGATAACTTATCCACGAGACTAATAGGGCGAGGCTCATATGATAAACATATCGAGTATTTATAATTGATTCTATTTTCTTAATTTTTTACTTTTAAAAATATTTTTCTCCTTTTAATAGCAACTCAATTTTGTCGTTATTTTATAAGAATGAGAAACAGGGCGTATTGGAGACAATAAAGGATAAGCAACTAGTGAGATTCGAACTCGCACACCTAGATTTTCCCTCATCTTTGGTTATTTCCGATATGCACCTCGCTGTTGAAGAAATAACCCGTGAGATTAGTGACTTAAAATGATAATAAAAGATGAAATGAAATGAGAATTAATATTAAGACGATCCGTGAATCCATTGGGTTCCGTTGTACAGCAATCCATGATATTGATGTTTCTATTGAGGATTTAATTAATTGGCAATCCATGTTTTTTTTTTCGAGGATATTGAAGATTTGGATGATGTTTTAAAAAATCATGTTTAACGTCATCGTAGACCTCCACAAAATCTTTCAGTTGAAAATTGACTAGGAAATTACTTTATTCTCTAAAAACATTTTAAGTGTATTGCTCTAATAAAGCTCACACTAGGATGTGCTATTTTTTTACTGAGCTATGGTTACACACACACACACACATTCAGTAATAATGACTCATCTAAAAAAAAAAAAAAAAAAAAAAAAGAGTCAAACAAACTAGCTTTAAGCTTAGTATGACACAAGGCCAATAAAAATGAGAAACTCGGGAAAGGAAGATCATTTTGCGCTTATAGACCAAATGGAGTGGAAATGCTTGCTTTGAAAATCAGCATTCGATTTCAATTCCCTGATCAAACACATCTGATACCTTAAAATTTACTATGCGTCTTAATTTGGTAGGTAGAGACAGTAATAGAATTCCCAGTGAGAACCGAACTCCCGAAATGAGTGTGCTAACCATTGGGCTACATAGAGAAGACGACCGCGCTAAAAATAGTAACACCCACACAAATGCTTGGGGGGGGGGGGCTGTTATTATGGTTTTAAAATCTAGGGATGATGTGGGGCAGATCTATTAGATTTAAAACTAATGTTATACAATCCATATATACACATCCATTGAATGTACTTCTAAAATTTACAAAGTCCCAAGTGGGGATATTATTATGTAATCTTTCAACAACTGCAACTACTAGGGTGGGTGCCGTGGCTTATTCGATAGTGATGTTGGTTCATTTGATATCTACTGAGGAAATTCACTTATTTGTCTTCTTGAGCAGGTTCTTCTTTGTCTAGGACGATCTCTTCATATACAGACATCGTAGATTTTACAAGTATACAAAAATGAACTTTCTTGAAATACTAACCTCTTCAAGTTGACATTTTAGGACTTTACTACTACTACTACTACTACTACTACTACTATCTTGATTTTATCAAAATTACTAACAAAAATAAACTTAAATAATGATAACTGGTCTTGTTTACTTTTAAGGCGCCTTATTATGATATGGTTAGAGAGCGAACTAGCCGAGTATAGTATCTTGTGAGTTCGATCCTAACTAGGTGCTTTGTATTTGTTACATTGTGCTAGACTAAGCGAAAGTTAGTAAATAAATAACCTGTTATTTACGAATAGGAAAAAATAGTTGTTTTTTTTTTAAATCATTTAATTTTTATTTTTTACTGGTTTAGTTTGCATTTTCTATAATGGTAAATGTTGTTGTTGATTTTACAAGCAGAGGAAAATACTGGGTTGACTTTTACTGGTATATGTTGAGAAAATGGATGTATTCAAGTTTTTTTTTTTAATTTTTAATATATGTCAATGATTTAAAAATAGATAAAATAAAAACAGACACCAACCTATCAGAAACCATACATTTTTATTTTTATTTTATACAATAATAGATTAATCATTTTTTTTATTGTGAAAAACCTAAAATCGAACTCATTCTAAGTGTCCTGAAAAACTCGAACGCGAACCACTGCACAGTCACGAGTGTTACATTTCATGTTATTTACTTATAAATAAAACACAAATTTGGAACGTCTTACGTATTGCAACGATTAACGAGTTAGGCTAACAAACCATCATTTCAAGTGATTGAGATTCTCACCGAGTACACCATACTTCATGCCTTGAGCCAGACTAGCTAAGCTTCGTAGATAAAAGATAAATTTGAAATGCGTGTGTTGCTATAAATAGACTGTTATAAATCCACGCACTCGTTATCCATGGGTAAAAGTGACTTTTTAAGTGAACCTAACGCTGGGAACTGTTGGCTATAATTAAATCAAAATTAGTTACAGCAGGACAGTTGTGAGTTCGATCCTCATTGGGTAACCTATATTTTTAGCCGTGTTCTGTACATTTTGAAACTAGTTAGGTCAAATTTATTCATTTTCAAAAAATTGCACGACTATAACTACGTAAAATACTCCCACTTAAAAAAAAATAAAATTTCTAGTCAGTTTTGCAAATGAATGATAATTTAGTGGGGTTAGCGTTCGCGCTGAATATTTTTAATCATCAAAATTCTTACGGAGATAACTAACTGATAATTAATTATAATACTCCGTTTATTCCTAAATCGAAACAGTATTTTCATAGAAAACAGGAATCCAAAGGGGTTTAGTGGTCATCTAGTTTTATGGGAAAAATGTGCGGAGTTCTAAATTGTGTGTGTGTGTGTGTGTGTATATATATATATATATATATATATATATATATATATATATATATATATATATATATATACACACACACACACACACAACTATTTATTATATCTTTTTGTATGAACGAGATTTTTTTTAAGTTATAGAAATATAATACTTACATTCACGATCCAGATAAGATTAAAATTCACTCATTTTAATTTTTATTTGTTTACTAAACACTTACACACCAGTCTCCCAAATTATCGGCAATCGGCCGTAAGTAAACATTTCCCTAGTAGTCGAGAGAGAGAGAGAAAGAAAGACTCAAGATATATGGCGAATTGGAGAGTTGAAAACGTAATTTTTAAATGTAACTGTTCAATTGAAAACAATAAAAAAAAACTGAAGCAAATCACTGAAACTTACCCTCATCTGTATGGTGAATATATATATATATATATATATATATATATATATATATGAGAGGGAGAGTGTGTGTGTATTTTCAAAGAAATGTTCTTTATTGAACTATTCTTTACAAATAAAAAAGATATAAATAGTAAATAATTAAAGTATCCATAAATTAAGGGAATGTAAATGGATTTAAAAGATTTAAATTCGATACGCTTAGGATTTATAATTGTATGAAGCTTTGGGAATATAATCGGATGGTGAAAATGAAGCGGTAAAGGCAACAATCAAAAATTGAATGTTAGCCAAGTCACATGTATAAAGAAAGAAACCACGCCGATATGTCTTCCTTTTTATTTCATTCATTAATCCAACTATAGTTTACGTTTTATTTTACTACGAATTTTTTGTCCAAGAAAAACGAAAAAAAGATTAGAGAAAGAATAAAAAAATATTCAGGCTGTTTTTTTTCCCTTGTTATATTCATCTTAAGTACATTTTCATAAATCATAAGATTTTTGCCTTTTTTTGTCTTAAATAAAGCCAATTTCAAGAATCTGGCTTTTCTTTCAGTTATTCGGTTTTCGTATATTTTTGGTGTACTGAACAATAAGATAAAAAAAATATAAAATACCGTTTTTTTTTCAACATTAAAGATGTGTATATATAATATTAACAAGAATTAAATAAATATATAAATAAAACCAGTGTTTATTTTGGTTTGTACCACACCGAAGAATAAAATACCCTATTTTTTTCTAACTCCGCAAAAATGTCCATTGTTTAATGTTTATTAATTGTGTTTTAAGTTAAAACTAAAATTGATAACAGAAAAAAAATCTTTTTTTTATTTCTTTTAAAACAATTTTAATGATATTCTCTGATAAATAAATTTTAAAAGAGCTTTTAAAACCAAGCTCGATATAAGTAAATAAATCAACCGGATTTTTTTTTCACAGTACAGAGAAATAACAGCAATGAATAAAATATCCAGGGAAAATAAATTTGTTATAATATACGTAAACACTAAACAGCCGACAATATTGTAGATTTTTGTCTATCCTCCAAAATTTATAGTCGTAGGCGTTGTAAAAAATTTCATTATTCGTTTCTTTTTGTTATCGTTAAATGTAGTAAATAAATAACAACGAACGAAGAAGAAATCAATAGTTCAATAACATAGAAAAAAAAAAGTTTTTTTTAAAAAAATCACTTTATTGAAAAATAAATTCTTTTTATCGTTACTTAAAGTTATATTTATTTTTTCTGAATATGGCGAGGAGTAAATTCACAAGATTCTTAGAATAAATTGTCCTTCGTAAGAAACACGCGGGAAAAAATTGTATATAGGCGGGGTAGGATCGAACAGTGAAGTTTTTCAAGTAAAAGAAAGATTTTTAAGGATAATATGCAATACACAAATAAAAATAAACGATAGATATAAATATGTTTAACTGTTGTTCATATAACCAATAATTCAATTATACAAAAACAAATTAAAATAAATAAAACAAATGATATAAAAAAAAAAAGATAAACAAAAAAAATGGCACCAAAAATCAAAGAATTTTCAAAAACAGAAAAAAAGGTTTTTTTTTACTCACCTAAAAGACGTTAAAGACACAAAAAATGCCGAATTTATAACTTGATCGTCGCTTGCTTCTTTTCTTTTATTGTTCCATTCAAATATATTTTTAAAAAAAGGGGATATTTTTCTTCCTTCAGGTGAGATAGATAGATATATAAAGAGAAATAAAAAGTAAGGAAAATGAATACAAGAGAAGAAATAAGAAACAAAAAATAAATATCTAAAACTAAGGTGAACGGAAAGGCAAAAAAAAAACAACAATAGATTCCCTGACCCCAGAAAAAAGGAACCGCTCTTTAAAAATCAGTCCCACTGAGAGTAAAATAAGATCTTATTTTTTCTTTCGTAGTAAAAATGAGATCAGATCTGAAATGGTCGGGTTAATTTTTCGCAAAGAAAAGCGACAACGAACGTGGCTCTTTTTCGTTTTTCTTTTCTTTTTTTTTTTTTTCCTGATAAAAAAAAAACGTGTTCGTTCAGGGCGAGCGATCCACTAGAAAAGCAAGCAAGCACCTATTTAAAGTGACGTCATTACTCATTAACATATCGACTCCCGCCACCAGCACCTTCGCCCGTCACAGCTTTCTTCAATTCTAATGTTTTCTCCCCCTGTCATTTTTTTTTCTCTTCTTCGAAATCTACAGTCCCCAAATTGATACTGTCACACCCACGTTTGGGTATATTTCCCCGTTTGTACATACCGGACTGTTACTCGTTTTTCCAACTTTCGCCTAAAAATCAATATAAATTATATAAGGAAAATTGGAATACACACTTTGGAACAATGGTTATCAGACCAGTCTCGCAGACTATTACTACCACAGTGATTTCGATTCTCACTGAATGCCCACCAGTTGTAGTTTTGAGATATATAAGCTAAGCTTGTTTTTAATTCTCATAATGTATGGAACCATAATTCAACAAAAACGGTACATCACAGCGAGATTTTTATTTGAGCATTATTCTCAAAATGGTTTAACTTAACGAATTGAATGATAATTATATGAAGTTCTACATATACGCTGAACGTCATCGCTTTTATCTATCAATCATAATTATATATATATATATATATATATATATATATATATATATATATATATATATATATAAAACTGTAACCTACCAAAAACGGCACATCGTAGCGACAATTTTATTAAAGTAATATTCTTAATATACAAATTAGAATAAAGCACTTTGCTGTCCTATGACAATAAACGGCATTTTTTAATCCTTCAATTTCTGGATATAATGGAAATAACTAATTAGAATCCTCCACTCCTTCTTAAACAGAAATATCAATATAATTATTATTAACCGCTGTGACAACGAGAACCCAATGGGTTCACGAATCGTCTATTTTTATTTAATGATGAAAATAAAAGTATCTGGCTCAATATCTACATACGCAAGATTGCAGTCTATGGAGAATGAAAAACTTATTTTTTTACACTCTCTCCTTCCATGTCAATGCACTTAATACTGTGGTTAATATTAATCAGATAGATCGGGTTATAGACAAAAATAAAAAAAATAAAAATCAGATGATAACTTTGTGTCCGGCTACGAACATATTGATCCGACCTCGTACAGGAAATCTGCAAATTTTCCCCAAATTTCATCGTAATAAAATAAATATTGAAAAACATCGAAACACTTTTTAATATGAGCAGTCAAATAATTTACAAAGCTTTTTGTTTAGATGTGATACATGGTTGTATGAATGGGGAACCCAATGAAACTCGGACGTCACTTATGAAGGGTTGCTCCTCTCGCTTGCTAACCATTACACCACCCGACGGGCTTTTATGAAGTGTTTGAATTTAGAGATTTAGTTTAAATTCATATTTCTTTTTAGTAGATCCTGTTAATTATCGATTATATTAGTAGAATAAGAAATAAACAGATGTGTTTAGATGTTATGCCCTGTTATCACCACCGATAAATAATGAACTATTCCGTTTTGATTCAAAGGAAAGAATGGAAAGGATTAGAACATGTTACATGTGAAAGAAAGAAAGAAAGAAAGAAAGAAATACAGACAGACAGACAGACAGATAGAAAGGAAAGAGAGAGGAGAGGAAACGATAATACTATATATCAGACGCTCATCGTCTGCTTCAATGAAAGAAAGAAAGAAAGAAAGAAAGAAAGAAGCGGAAGAGATCGAGTGAAATGTGTAAAAGAAAGAAAATAAGAATAGTTTTTGTCACTTAGAATATTCGGACCATTCTCTTCATGGTTATACTCACCATATTCAGCTGATATGTCATTTGACCTTCTTTAGATGTCTCATGTCAAACTCAGGAGCCGACACAGAATCTCGAACTGAACTCTTTATTTAATCCTCGGGTGTTGATTGTTTTAATTCCGTTAACCATGACCGGGTACAAGTCTTAACGTATAGTAAAAATTCCTTATTATTTTACCTGTAGTAGGGACTGAATCTGCAGATGATTTACTCTCAGAAGCACCTTTCAACCAAACGCCTTATCCACTGAGCCATGTGTCTTGAAACAATTGAAGAAGGCTGATTGACGTATTGAATTAAACATTGCGTGTATAACAATGAAGATAAAGACAAGGATACGAAAATACTAAGTGATAGAAATTATCAAGCTTCATATAAGAAATGTTGACAAATAATGAAGAACAGTTGTCTTGAAAACTCATTTTGGAAGATTAATTTTTAATTCTTTTTTTAAAATCGTAAATTGTTAAATAAAAATGATTTGCTGTTTCACAACGAAATCTTTCGAAAATCTACAAATTATTTAATTGTAACAAAAATGTTAGTTGTTATTCACTGACAGATGAAAATAAATTGAATATATATTCCAAACAAGTCTAATTACCCTTATTTATTTATATACAAGGCAGTAAATAATGAATAATAAATGGATAATTATACTCTATAAAATAATTTGCTCCAAAATTATTATACGACCTTTATGGGTTATTTAATGCCAAATCCTGTTTTATATATATACTATCATCCATAGACAGTGACAGTTTTGGTGTATCACAATTGCATCAGTGTGGCAAGACACGCAAGACGCCTTAAGCTCGAATCGAAACCCGGTGAACTTTTTGTTAACCTGACAACATAACCCCCACAACCAGTATTTTTTACGAGTCACAGTTCATTTGTTTGCTCACAGTTAAATGTTTTTTAAAGTATTACAACCTCACGCATCTAAATGGTTTCAAGTATTGCTATTTATTGTTTGTACACAGTTAAATGGTTTCAAGTATTTCTATTTATTGTTTGCACACAGTTAAATGGTTTCAAGTATTGCCATTTACTGTTTGCATACAGTTAAATGGTTTCAAGTATTGCTATTTATTTTTTGCACACAGTTAAATGGTTTCAAGTATTGCCATTTATTGTTTGCACACAGTTAAATGGTTTCAAGTATTTCTATTTAACATTTATAATTCTAGTTTATTCATTCATTTGCGCAAAGTTAAATGGTTTCAAGCACTGCTATCAAATACCAATAATTCAATTTAATATCAATCATTTGTTTACATACAGTTAAATGATTAAACAGGGTGGAACGATAGAATTGTCGTCCTAAAGAAAACAACACTGCAGCTTTATTTAAAAACCTTTATTGAAAAAAATCAATTCAGGTAACTTGATTATGTAGTAGAGCTGACATCTATTCAATGTAGCCGCCTTCAGCCGCAATCACCGCCTCGATACGGATCCGGAACTGGGAGCATGCAATTTCCACAAGCGCCGGCGGGAGCTCGGCGAATACTCGGCGGATGGCAGCGATCAGGCTGGCTTTGGTGTTGTGGGAGGTCATGTTGGTGATGTTCTCGGCGTATGACCAAACGAAGCAGTCCAGCGGGTTCAGGTCGGGGGAGGAGGGGGGCCAGTGACAGAAGGGTACAAAGTCGTAGCACTCCTTCTGAAGCCAAGCCTGGGTCTCTTTGGACTTTTGGGCCGGCGCCGAGTCCTGCTGCCACACCCAGGGTCTGCCACCGGCCACCTAATTGCACCAGGGGATCACCACACTCTTCAGCACATCCAGGTACACTTTGGTGTTGACTTTCAAGCTGACTTCGAAGATGTGAGGTGGCATGATGTGGCCCTCACTTGAAACCACACCAAAGACCATAACCGTAGCCGGAAACTTTGTTTTCCTCACTCTGGGCACGTCCCTGTTATTCGTGGCAATCCAGATTTGCATTTTGAGGGTGCTGGCAATGGTCCTGTTGTCATAACTTGGATCGGTAGAGAGCATGGGTTGTACAGAGGCGCATATCCGATCTCGCTCGTTGAACATTGTGTCACTTTCAGACATAATAAAAGGCTCCTATCGCTCTTGGGATTTGTACACAACTAGCCAACTAGTTGATGGTCTGCAACAAAAAAAGAAAACCGGTTTTCATTAAACGGAAATGGAATCATGTCATCTTTTCAAGGGCAACAATTTTATCGTTCCACCCTGTATTTGACCCATAGATGAGAGTATAACCGGTACTACTCCAGAGTGGACCTAGGACTAATGGCAATAAAGGGTTACTCTACAATCCCCAAAGGCCTAGGGCTGGAGTCTCAACATAAGATAGTTTAATGTCATATCCAGGGCACTCATTGAACTAGTTTTTTTTTCACCTCATTGCCCTGAAGACCTGCCGGAAGCAATGGCCCCTATTTGTCGCTGCCTCCCACCAGACAGGACTTGACACAAGGTCAAAAGCCCGAAGGCCGATTAAAGTGGGGATAAGGGGGAAGGGAAGGTTGGGAACGAGTCGAGACTCGAATCCTGCTGGTCTGTGCTGCTCATCGGCTCACTTGGTGTAATGTGAGCCTGATGAGGCAAGCAGTTTCACGAACCCAAATGTGGGTCCGGGCACGTATGCCGGGTTATGGCTTGAACTAGACACCAAGGTCTAGTGCCATTCAAAGGTTTCTGGAACCCTAACCCTAACCCTGCCGGAAGCAATGGACGATAGGTGGTGAGAGAGAGAGAGAGAGAGAGAGAGAAAGAGAGAGAGAGTCAGGGATATCCTTGCTGATGACGCGACATGATGATGATGATGAGTTATTGTTATTCTGTTCATCTTTATGTTGCCTGTGTGGTTTCTGGTTGCTGTGATTAGTCTTCCTTTGTTATTTTTTATGTAGTCTTCGATCCATCGACGCATTCTTCAATCCTGGCGTGTCCTTTTCCATCTTCTTTTCTTGACTCATATAATCTATGTCACTTCTCGGATGCATCGTCAATAGTTTTCTTGTTCTCAGGTCCATTTGCTGAAGTTATTCCCTCGTCCATTTCTAGAATGGTCCCGAGTATCTTACAAGGAGGACGGCGCACGTGTTTATCCCATTGATAAGATTTTTGCAGCCCGTGGTGTAATGGTTATCGTCGCAGGAATTGGACACGGCGACACGAGTTCAAATCCTGGACGAGACTGACAGCATTTCACATAGCACTAATACCCTTGGGAAAGGTATGAATCCAATTATTCTCCCTCCAGCTATGGGTAAATAGTAGGGCAGACTAGGTTCTTCAGCCTTGGTGAGGCAACTAGTCTAGGAGAAGGAAAACTCTGAATTCAAACCTGCTAAACTCCGCTTAAAAATTGACCTTGTGTCGTATCCTGCCCGAGTGGAGAGGTTGGTAAATATGATTAGATTTTTGCAGCAGAGCTTGGTTTCGAGACGTTTTCTTGTTCGCCCGAGATAATATTTTTAATTTTTTTCATCTCCACTTGTTTGATGGTGTCTGCGTCAATATTTTTTCTTGGTTTGGTTATTCTATTCCTTTCGTTATTTTTCTTTTTCCGCTTCTCATTATTGACATTCTAAATTCCATACCTATATCATGACTGTATTTTATTATTGCATGTATTAGAGTCTTCAATTCTTTTTCATTTTTTGCAAACAGCTTGATGTCGTCCATGTACATTAGGGGGTTAATATTTTCTCGCGATTTAGTAAATTTGTAGCCCCCTGTGCATTTTCTCAGTATGTGATTGAGTGGTATTATCGCTATTACAAATAATGATGGTGAGAACGCATCTCCCTGGAATACTCCTCTCTGCATTTTCATCTCAGCTAAATTTTTTTTTCTCCTGCTGTATTATTATTATTATTATCCTTTGTGAGTTTTTCGCACCAACGTTAGCTCCAGGACACTTCTCAGTATTCTGGCTGATCTCAACAATGCTGTAGTCTGGATGGTCTCGATTCGTTCTCTGATTTCCAATTCCTCCAGACTTTCTTCCAAGCTTTTTGAGATTGCTCCAAGCTCAACAGTTATAGTTAGTATCACTGCCACCCTCATATTCCATAGCTTTTTTATTTTTCTGGCAAGGTTCAAATATTTGTCTATCTTTTCGCTTTCTTTCATTTTCACTCTGTGGTCTGCTGGCACGGTAAAATTCACTAGACAGCAGAATCTCTCTCTTTCTCTCTTTCTTTCTTTCTCTCTCTCTCTCTCTCTCTCTCTCTCTCTCTCTCTCTCTCTCTCTTTCTTTCTTTCTTTCTTTCCCTCCCTCCTCTCTCTGTTAATTAACACAAGGTCTGATCTTCTGATCAGGATTGGGTGATTCATTTGTATCTCAAAATCCCAGAGAATTTTATGCGTCTCATTCTCCTGGACTCTTCTGGCTGACCTCAATAATGCTGTAATTTGGATGGTCTTATTTCCAAGTCCTCCTGTCCAGACTGTAACGAGTGCATTAATTACAATTGGTATCACCGTCACTTTCATGTTCCGTAGTTTTTTCAGTTCTCTAGCAAGGTCTAGGTACTTACCTCTCTTTTCGTTTTCGTTGGTTTGGTTTGGTTTTATGGCATATCAACCTTTGTAGGTTATTTAACGCCAAATCCATTTTTGTATAAATAATCAGTTCTATTTAAAATAATTCAGTTTAGCATGAGTACACAGTTTGTCAAAAACGCTTCTATTTCAAACTATCCAGTTTATTCCAGCAGTTATATATAACAATTCAGTTTAGTGTAAGTACAATTTCAATGTAAAAAAACAGTTCAATTTCAAATAATTCAGTTTAGCATAAGCACACAGTTTAAATGTAAGTACGGTTTAATTGTCAAAAACATTTCTATTTCAAGCAATTCAGTTTAATCAAACAATTCAGTTTAGCATAAGTATGCCGTTCTATTTAACTTATTGATAGGGCCCTATCAGATGCTACCACTACAGGCCAGAGTTGACCTGAGATCAATGGCAATGAAGAGGTGCTCGTATTCCCCAAGGCCCCAGCATTACTGGGACCTCACCATCAGACTGTTTAGTGTCATATCCAGTGCACTCATTGGGGGTGGGGGAGTTATACCCTTCTGCAGAGGTGCTGTCAGTGTACTATACAGCACCAGCCGACTGGGAAATTCGTTTTTTTTTTTATCTTCACACTATGATCCACCGGGAACGGCAAATTCCTTTATTCGGCAGGTTCTATTATTATTATTATTATTATTATTATTATTATTATTATTCTCTTTTGAGAGTTCTTCACACCAGCTTTAGCTGATGGTCTTTCGCTGGAGGCTGAGAGACTGCAAGTCTCCTCAAGTCTTTCGGATTTTTCTCAAATGCATTTTGTCTGGTCTCCAATCGTCCTCTTATTTCCAAGTCCTCCAGTCCCATATCAATCCTTTGGTGACTGTACCGAGTGCGCTAGTTACAATTGGTTTCACCGTCACTTTCATAAGTCATAATTTTTTCTGTTCTCTAGCAAGGTATAGGTACTTATCTCTCTTTTCGCTTTCCTTCAGTTTTACCCTTTAGTCAGCCGGAATGGCAAAGTCCACTATTCGGCAGGTTCTTTTTTTGTTGACTATAATCTTTATCTTTAGACTCCTTCACAGGGTCTTTATCCAAGACCTTGGGAGAGGAAAAGATGTGATTATTTGCATTCTTTTTTTTCTTTTAGGTGTTATATTTTTTCACTTACATTAATAGTACTTTCCAAAGGAGATAAGTTGTAACCCTAAAAACATTTTTTTGTATTTTATAAAGGCTGGTACCGCCAGGTATTTTATTAATGTGTTTATCAGTCCCTTTCTTGAGCATACCCTGGGATCTCATTATGACTAACACGGTTGTAGTTTTTAGGTGTCATATTTTCCAATTTCTGTTTCTGTCGGCTAGGGTTATAGAATACGTCAACTGCACTTGTGTAAAGGGATAAGAACTCCTCCTCAACAAGGCTACCCTGATAGCCGTGTGTGGCGATCTGTGATGTTTAAGGACGGGATCATGGTGACTGAGGAGTTTATGAGCCGGCAACCGAACGATCAAGTGATTTGGATCACTCCACTTTGGTCTTTATTAGACTAGACGGATAGTCGGAGAGGCCCTATCAGATCGATGGGCTGGTCATGACAAGTCCTAGTACTTATATGATTGTGTTGACCGTGTTCTTTAAATTGCTCTTGTGGCAAAAAAGTACCCGATCCTAGTGTATCTTAAAGGTGCAAGAAAGCGGTGGCTGAGGGTCAGTTGCGCTGAGATAGCAATAATTGAAACCATTTAAACGGTGGGCAAATAAAGGATTAATATCTAATAGAATTATTAGTGTTAGATAGGAATACTTGAAACCATTTAACTGCCTGCAAACAAATGAGATCTAATTCGTTAAAGAATAAAGTTACCTACAAACTATTCATTCACTAATTATATATATATATATATATATATATATATATATATATATACAAAGAGGATTTGGCATTAAATACCTATCAAGGGTTGATATGCCATTAAACCAAATAACCTAATCCTCTATTTCTGGCCAAGTCAGGTGGGGCTACAGAATACACTGACTACATGTCTGCAGAGGAGTAAGACTCCCCTAACGAGTGTCCTGTATATGACACTAAACAAGCTGATGTTGAGGTTCCAGTAATGCTGGGGAATGCGGAGTACTCCTTAATTGCCGTCACTACCTGGCCCACTCGGGTCCAAAGTGGTAGCACCTGATAGTGTCCTATCTGTGAGTTAAATAGAACTAAACTGTGTACTTATGCTAAAGTGAATTGTTTGAAATAGAACTGTTTGTATAGGGCAGAAATTTATGAGCTCGTCGGGTGTGTATTATTGTATAGTATTAATAAGATTATGGACCCAAGTAGCCATGGGCTTTATCATGCTGATGGTTTGATTATCGTGGATAAAAGCACACCGAAGAAATGTGATGGTATTAGAAAAGATTGTATAAGCTGTTTGATGAGTTTGGATTTAGGATCTAAAAATTACCGATTATCTTGATGTTACTTTAAACCTATATAGTGGAACTGTATCTCCGTTTAGAAAAAGGAACCAGGATCTGCGTTATGTGAATAGGGGATCCAATCACCCAACACAGGTATTTAAACATGTACCTACGGGTGTAATGGTTAAAGCGATGAACTGCGGAATCGTAGTACGCGAGTTCGTACTCCAGTCGCGCTATTACGTTCACTTTCGGGCAAATACCCTTGGGAAAGGTATGAACCCCCTTATTCTCCCTCCAACTATGGGTAAATAGTAGGACGGACTAGGTTCTTCAACCTTGGTGAGGTAACTAGTCGAGGAGAAGGAAAACTCTGAATTCAAAACCTGTTAAACTCCGCTTAAAAATTGACCTTGTGTCATATCCTGCCCGAGCAGAGGGGTTGGTAAATAGTACCTACGGGAATAGAGCATAGGTTATCAAATAACTCCTCCAACAAGGAAATGTTTGAACGAAGCAAGCAGGAATATGAGGAGGCTTTGAAGAATGACGGATATAGGATCAATTTAGAATATCGGGATAGGGAGGAAAGTAATACGCAAAAAAGGAGAAATAGACCTCGGAAAATTTTATGGTTTAATCCCCCTTATAACATGGAGGTAGTCAATAACTTAGGGAAAGAATTCTTTAAGTTATTAAAAAGAAATTTCCCTAGTGGGAGCCCGTTACATAAGATATTTAATAAGAATTGTGTTAAATTAAGTTATAGTTGCATGCCAAACATCAATGACATAATAAACAAGAGGAATATAGCTAAATTAAATAAGGAGAAAAATAAGGTGATTGCTAAATGTAATTGTAGGGATAAGGTTAGATGTCTGCTGGAAGGCAAATGTTAAGCAAGAAAGTGTAGTGTATAAAGTGGAAGTATATAGTGATCCGAATAATAAGAGAAATAAAAAGATATACTTTGGGTCGACGCAAGGGGATTTTAAGACTAGGTACTATAACCATAAAATGAGTTTCTCACGCGAGAAGTATAGGCATAGTACTACGTTATCTAGTTATGTGTGGGAGCTCAAGTATAACAAAGGGATAGATCCTATAATGAAATGGGAAGTAATCAAGAAATGCCGTAAATATAGGGCTGGGGATAGGAGTTGTCGGCTTTGCATGGAGGAAAAATTAGCAATAGCATCTTGTAAAAGTAGGGATATGTTAAACCAAAGATCGGAGGTGTTAATTAGTTGTAGACACAAAAGGGCGTGGTTGCTCTATAATTAGGGATAGGTTTCAGAGATTTTTTTTTTAAATAAAAGTAAGGTTTATTTATTTATTTATTTTATTTTATCTATTTATTTATTTATTTTTTTTTTTGTTATGTAAATTCTAAGCTAGGTGGGTTTTTGGGGAATATAAGACGGTTCTTTCTCCTTTAGCATTGGTTGGAGTTAGGCTTCCTGATGATCCGATAAGGTGAAACTTTAGTAGAAGATTTCCGACTCACGATTTAAGTTAATTCTATAATTGGCTCCACTTGTGTTGAGCACTTTTGTAATTGTAGCATTGCAGGATTCGCGGAAGGTTTTTAGTTTTCTTTTGGCCAACTGACGAGATTGGCCTTTTCTTTCCTTTTGACCTATAATTTTTTCTTTTTCCCCAGGGCGGTGATTCGAGATACTTTTATCTCTTGTTCCTGGCGGGGGTTTTTTCGTTTTTTTTTCTGGTACCGTGAATGCTGGTAGATATTAGATTAGTAAATATATATATATATATATTTGTGGAAAAACTTGAAACTTAAGTAATGGGCTTATTGTGTCGATAATTCTTACTTTTTTAGGTTTACACATGCTCTCTTCCATAAGAACATATGGGTATGTTACAATATTTGGGGTTGTTCAAATTCATTAAGAATAAATTCCCAAATTGGACTATGTTTCACATTTGGCTTTCAAATCACACACGGCGTGAAGTAACGAACAAAGTGTCCGCGTACCAACTACCACGATTCTACTTACAGCAGCAGGAACCTAAGCTTGAACAGCTTCGATCACGTGATATATGCGCCGCAATCTTTTGACTAACCCTAGTATGATTTAATATACACTTTCAACTTTGGGATACGCTCTGCCGGTGGGGCATAGAATAAGACCCCTCCACATTCCAAAAGGGCGACATTAACCTACATCAGGTGGTGAGGCTCCAATTCTTGATAATTGACTGGTCAACAGGAACGGCAAATTCAACTAAATGAAAAATTCTTTTCTTTCTGTTAAATAATGCTAGGTCTGGTATCATTATTTTTCTCCTTCCGGGTTCTTCAAACCAGTTTTAATTGGTGATTTTCACTGAAATGTAAGTGGCAGCAAATCATCACGAATCTCTAGAACTTTACTCAGTATTATTGCTAATTTTAACACTGCTGTGGTCTTAATGGTCTCGATTCTGATCTCTAGTCTTCCAGTCTCTTTTTCAGACTTTTGGGGACCGTTCCAAGGGCACTAACTACAATTGGTTTCACTGTCCCCTTTAAGTTCCACAGCCTTTACAGCTCTCAAGCAAGATCTTGGTATTTATTTTTTCGCCTTATTTTCATCTGTGGCTATATGGGGTTTAGAGAATTTGTTGATATTATTTGCTTCGTTTTGTGTTTTGATGTCTAATTCCTCTTGTTTTCTTTCTTCTTTTCCCCATTTATTTCGTTAACGTCTTCTTATCTGTGAAGGTTGCAGAAGAATTACTGAAGGAAGAAAAGAGACTAAGATACCTTTTCAATTTCAACTTTATTTTGGGGGTAACATACAGGTACTCTGTAGCGAGGAGATGGCTTCGTGGACTATAAAAGAACAGTCAGGTCTCCCAAAATATATAATGCACTAGCTGTTTTCGATGGTTGATACGTTCAGATTCGGTATGGTCATGTCCAGAGGGTGTTTTTAATATAGGCTGCTGCTAGAGGAGATACGGTATTACGCCAAATACGAGACTTGGACAGACATGTGTGCTGCCTGCTAGCAGTTGAAGGAAAGAAGGTTCGTCAAGTATCAAAAGTAAGGGGAGTGCCGACGAGGTCCGAGGAATTTTTGGAAATGCCGGGCGCGTGCGGGCTCCGGCCCTACGCCCGGACCCACTTTAAAAAGGCCTTGTGCCACACTCGTCCGTTAGGTGGGACGGAGGACAAATACCATCAAAGGCAAAGCTCTTGTGAGTTTAAAGGTCTACTGATGGGAGAGTGAACCTGCGTGCAACTAAATGAACATGCAGTTTTCCCCACCATGAGCATGAGAAAAGAGATCTTTCCAATCCAAGTGGTCACTAGTGAATGAGAGAGAGAGAGAGAGAGAAAGAAAGAAGGAGCGAGAGAGAGATAATTTCTTTCTCGTGCCAGTAAGTCTGTTTTTCAGGTGCGCGGATTTCGTTTCCTGTCAGAGGTTTCTGGGAATTTCTACAATTTTGAATTTATTTTATTTTATTTATTTTCTTTTTCTTTTTTCTCACCCTTACAGTTCGCTGGAGCGGCAAAATCTACTCGACCCCAAGTTCTGTAATTTGTAATGTTTCTTTTTCTTTTCTTTTCTTTTTTTTATGGTAACGAACACTCCGTTCGATCTTCTGGCCGGGATTGGGTAACCAGTCTGGATTATCATTTTACTCCTTTGAGAGTTTTTCACACCTGCGTTAGCAGATGGTTTTTCACTGGAGTTTGAGTGACAGCAAGTCTCCTCAGGTCTCCAGGACTCAACTTAGTATTCTGGCTAATGCTGCAGTTTGAATGGTCTCAACTTCTCCGCTGATTTCAAAGTCTTCTAGGCCCTTTATCAATCCTTTGGGGATCGTTCCAAGTGCACCAGTTACAATTGGTATCACCGTCACCTTCATGCTTCTTCAGGTCTATAGCAAGGTCTAGATATTTATCCCTAATTATTATTATTATTATTTACTCATTAGAGGTTTTCACATCAGCGTAAGCTGATGGTCTTTCATTAGAGATTGAGTGACAGCAAGTCTCCTCAAGTCCCCAGGACTCTTCTCAGTATTCTGGCAGTTTTCAATAATACTGTCATTTGGATGGTCTCCACTCAGCCGCCAACTTCCAAATCCTCCAGGCCCTTTAATAATCCTTTAGTTACCGTGCCAAAAGCACCAATCACAATTGGTATAATTGTCACCTTCATGTTCCATAGTTTTTTCAATTCTCTAGCAAGGTCGTAGTACTTATATCTCTTTTCACATTGTTTCAGTTTTATTCTGTGGTCAGCCGGGACAGCAAAGTCGACAATTTTGCAGGTTTTCTTTTTTTTTTGTTGTTGTTGATTATTATAAGATCTGGTCTTCCGGCCGAGATTAGGTGATTATTATTATTATTATTATAGAATTAGTAGTAGTAAGTGTAGCTGTTTATTTGTATATTTGTATTTTTTGCGTCGTTTTAGAAAATAATGTTCTTATTGTTAAAATAACTAAGAAGAATTCCGTGTGGGCATAATACAATACATTACAACAAAGCAATCATATGTTGTGTACAGTGAGAATGTTTATGTACATGTGTTTATACGAATATGAGTAAATGAAATACTATTTATAGCTGATGCACCTCAAACCCTCTACACACACAAATACACAATAAACTACAGGCTATCATTGACCCAAAATATTTTATAGTCGCTAATTCGGATTCCATAAAAAGAACAATTCTACAACCCACCACATTTATTAAGCAAAGACCAGTGCATATATATATATACCCAACTCCTCCGCACGAGCAGGATGAGACTCAAAGTCAGTTTTACTGGTTTGAATACAGAGTTTTTTTTTCTCCGCAACCGGTTTCTATACCAAAGTTAAATACCCGAGTCTGCCCCACTATTTACCAGTGGCTGGAGAGAGAACAAATGGATGCATTCCTTCCCCAAGGCCTATGTGAATTGCAAGCAGCTTTATCCAGGTCGTTGAGTCCTTTTCTTACTTTCATAACCGTTACACCATGGAGGTGCCCGTGGTGTAATGGTTATCGTTGTAGGAAATGGACACAGCGACACGAGTTCAAATACTGGACGAGGCTGATTGCATTTCACATAGCACTAATACCCTTGGGAAGGGTATGAATCCAATTATTCTCCTTCCAGTTATGCGTAAATAGTAAGGGAGACTATGTTCTTCAGCCTTGGTGAGGCAACTAGTCTAAGAGAAGGAAAACTCTGAATTCAAACCTGTTAAACTCGGCTTAAAAATTGACTTTGTGTGATATCCTGCCCTATGATAATATGATAACCGTTACACCACGGACGACTCCACCAACACAAACACACACAGACACACACGCACATAGACACACATACACACACACACACACACATATATATATATATATATATATATATATATATATATATACTGCACTGTTTGCGGGGCTTAGAAAACACAGAAAAGTAAGACACACCCTCGCCAAAAAAGAATGTTAAAATATGACACTAAACTACATCCGGTGGTGAGGATCTAGTTCTGAAGCTCCAGGGAATGTTTATTGAATATTGTATCTGACATGGAATATTTGAAACCGCACAGAATACTTGAAACTAGTTAAACCATTATAAATGTTTTTTTTTTATTAAGAATAAATCCTTGAAGATATTGATTGCAAATGATTACCATTAATTACTTGAAACAGTATAATTGCTGGCAAAAAAGACTAACAACACCATTAAATAACCCAAAAAGATTTGACATGCTGAATTTATATATATATATATATATATATGTATTGGTATGAGTATTATTTCATTATATAACAGGACTTCTTCAGATCTTATGAATAAAATAAATCAGAATAGACTTGAATAGAAACGCAAAACAGGATGGAAATAAATTTATAATCCTAAAGTAACCGGTCTTTGTTTTTTTTCTTAAAGAAAATGGTACTTGATGCCTCCTTGCTTAACACTCAGCATTATAAGGTACGGATCAAGGGTAAAGTGGAGCAATCCTGGGAAAGGAGTAGCGCCCTTCCCTACACCTTGGTGTAGTAGCTATCGAAAAGGGAGCCTTCGGGTCACCCTCGACTATGGTCGCCAACTTTACTTACTTACTTATGGTAAGAGAAAAAAACCTCGCAAGTAATTCGAAGATAAAAATATACTACGAATCACTGTCTAGGGGAATAATTATATATATGAGAAAAAAAAAAAAAAAGAAAAGGCCAACCTTGTCACACCAATTGAAAAAAATCAACAGATGCACAATTGATTGATCAAAAGAAAAAAAAAAAAAACATCGTAAATGCTGCTAAGCTACAAATGCAAATAAGTGCACAATACTAAGTATAGCAAAATAGTGACAAAAATTATTTCGTGAGTCAGGAACTAACCTACTACAGTTTCGCCTAAGTGGCTCATCAGGGTACCTAATCCTGACGTCGGGATTAGATCCCCTGATGAGCCGCTTAGGCGAAACTGTAGTAGGTTAGTTCCTGACGCACGAAATAATTTTGTCACTATATATATATAAAGAACCACAAATAAAAAAAAGTTGCAGGAAAAGGATGCTCGATGCTATCAGAGCAGAACTGGTATAAACCTGAAAATATTGGAAATACGGACCCAAGGAGCGTGTTACTTAAGTTTCATGTGTTTTACATACGTTTCAGACAAAATATATACCAATGGCCCATTTTTTTGTTAGTAATTACTAACATATATGTTAATTACGAATATATATATATATATATATATATATATATTCGTAATTAACATATATGTTATATATGTTATATATATGTATATATATATATATATTGTCGTCCACAGACCGACTGTTCCGTTGTATCACAACTTTTCTGTGTGGCTCACATGGTAGTTTTCTTCTGTGAATAAAGAACGAAATATTACTACTAGACCCGTTGAAAATTTTTGATTTATCCACTTTTCCACTTATTTTTATCATATATATATGTGTGTGTATATATATATGTATAATTTTAAAGATATATATATATATATATACAATGATAAATACTTCATAAAGAAAGAAAAATAAAATATTTAATCTCCCAGGATGATTTGCGATAGACTAAGTTTCGCTCAAAGAAATAGGATTTTAAAAAGTCATTTACAGAGGTATCTTGGAAATGAACTGACGATCGCAAATACTTTCCATGTAGCATGAACTGTGAGTAAAAAAAAAGTAAGATAACTTTTGTACTCAACGTTGAATTGATTAATTAAAAAAAGAAAAATGATCTTAAATTCAAAACTTTTACACAACTATTCCTTTTTAAGCTTATGTATATTTGAAATGCAAATTTTAATAATTTGTTGAATAACGTTGCTTATCTTTCTCTTTTTTTCTATTCCTCTGTGTAATATTTCTTAACTACGGTGACCCCAATTTGCTATTAATCTCTCATCTTCCTGTCACCATACTTTAATAAAAAGGACTCTGTATCGTTTATTTTTAATAATGACCATCTTACAAGTTGTAATATCATCTGCTAGTTGATAGTAATATATCGTTAAACCAGACGGTCAAAGTGAATTCCATAAAACAATTATAATCCCGACAATCGAAAAGAACAATAACAAATGATATTGAAACTTACAGAGACATCTTAATAGCCACGTACCCATTATCGTACTATTATAATTAAACTACATTATATTTGATACGTTTACATTAGTTATCAACAAGACTCAGTACAGCGACGCCATCTGCTGGCGACATACACAACATCGTACTATATTGTCACCATGAGAGTACACATTTGACGCTATTATATTGGATAGATACTTCTTATCGTTTGTAAAACAAATAATACATATCAACCGGTTTTTTATTTTATTCAATTATTTGTCATGTTTTCGCCAAGGTTAAAACGCACATTCATCTCAATTTTGAAAAGACTTGTTAATACAGTTAGTAAACATCGGAGACGAAAAGAGAACTTATTCAGTATTTTATATATTGATTTATACTGGGGTTCGAACTCGTTTACTAAGATGTCGCAGGCCAACACGTTAACTACTAGGCCACTAAGACTCCTATAAGCGTTAATCGGTGTAGCATATATTTAACTATATGTGGGTGCGAGTAGATCTGTATGGATGCATCTCTGTCAACGTTATCCTAACTTAGATATATATGTTCTATCACCGATATTGGGAACTCTTTATTTATAAATATAACAGGATACATTATCAAAACACAAACACACACACACACACACACACACACACACACACACACACACACACATACATATATATATAATTTTTTGTTGTAGGTCCAAAGAGAGAAAGAAATATTTTAAAATAAGTAGGTCCACGAAGAGATTTGTATTTCTTAGCATTTATTTATTTATTTTGTTCTTACATACGTGTGTTTCCAACTTGTTGCTTTCGTCAGAGAACATATATGGCACAAAACCTTGTTTAAGGGGTACTCAGTGAGACTTGAACTCTCTTGTGTTTGCAGTTTGAATGGTTTTCAGTTGGTCATGGGTTTATACGGAGGTCACTTCTCATTTTTAATTTGAGTGTGTTTACCTTAGCCTGGTTTACCCCTCATTGGTCTTTGATATTTGATATGTTTTTTTCGTCGTGTGTGTGTGTGTGTGTGTTGGAGTGGTTTCGGATTTCACTTATTGTTGAAAACAATAGACTAAGATTTAGTATAAAAAATTATACAAAGTTTCCATAGGACAGTTAGAGTGAATTTCAAAATCGCACCCCAAAAAGGAAAAAAATAATAACAAAAAACCTAGCACCAAATTCTGATTTAGTATTTTCAACAAAATATTACAAGAGAATCTGCTGCCTGAATACAAATTTTATATCTATCAAAATACAATTTTAAAAGCACTCGTTATTATAGTTAGTGAACGTCGGAGAAGAAACTCTAATGTCATCTAATGTAGTACAAACGACAAGAAGAATGTATCCAAGATAATAGCATCTATTTTCCTGGCTCTCTCTCTGTCTCTGTCTCTCTCTGTCTCTTCTCTGTCCATCCGTCCCTATTATTAATCGCTCCAGGCAGGTCTTCCGAACCACATCCTGTGTCTGCACAGAGCTAATGTAAATAATTTCTTGCTGGTCAGCCAAAACTGACAGGTCTACGTGTAGGAGTCCATAGAAGAACGTCACTTATGAGTTCGTCCTTGCTTCTCCAGCAATGTCTCGCATATCTTGTTCGTCGTACTTGGATGGTTTTTGAGATGGGAGGTAAGTGGCCGTGTAGAGGTCCATGTTTTCCGCATGTCTTGTTCGTCTTACTTGGATGGATTTCGTGATGGTAAGTGACTATACAGCAGTTGTTTTGTGAGGTGCTGTTTCCAGCAATTGTCTAAGCATTCTTGTGTAGTTCCTATCTAGTTTTTTTCTCAATACGTTTTGTTGGCATCCATGAGGTGTATCAATATATATAAAAGGTAGTGTAACGATTACCATCGAAGAAAATGGATGCAGCGAATCGAGTTTTAAAATCCTGGACGAGCGTGTTTGAATTTCACATAGCACTAATACCCTTGACAATAGTATGGATCCAACTATTCTCCCTCCAGCTATGGGTAAATAGTCGGGCAGACTGGACCCTTTAACCTTGGTGTGTCAACCGGTCTAGGAGAAGGAAGGCTCAGAATTCAAACCTGCTTGTTAAACTCCACTTAAAGAATGACACATAGTAACACACATAGCGTAACAGTTATAGGCGTTGGTTCCCTAAGCTTCTAAGGAGACAATCATCTGGAGGTTGCAGGTTCAATCCTGACTGCAGGCGAGTAACAATACAGGAATACTTAACACTTGTACTCGGTTATGACTAACGGAATCAGAACAGGCGACACCTGTGGATTCAATAAAAGACGTAGTTCGAAGTTCCGTGTAGGTTCCCGAGTTCGACAAACACCTGAAGAAGGCGGGAGGACATATCGGCCGAAATATTGTGGAAATAACAATAAAGATGAAGACAATAGTCTGAAAACCCTTAATGATAAAAATCATCAAGCTTCGTCACAGAAATTTAGACAACACCTGAAGAAGGCCGGAGAACATATCGGCCGAAACATTGTGGAAATAACAATAAAGATGAAGACAATAGTCTGAAAACTCTTAATGATAAAAATCAACAAGCTTCGTCTCAGAAATTTAGACAACTTAAAGAATGAACTTGTGTCGAATCCAGTTTGTGCAGAGGGTATAATGTTTATAAACGTTTGGGATTAAAAAAAAAGATTTGACTCGGGTTAAAAAAAAAGATATTGTCTTGACATGATCATTTAAATAAAATATGGCTGAATTCACGTCTTTAAAACCTTACATTGATAACTTTTATGTTGGTTCCTAATTTTAACTCTCGTCGTATACTTAACATTAACAGTAGATGGTGCGGTCTCAACGCTGGCATGACATCCTGTCGTTATCCGAATTCTGATCGCAACAGCCGGCATTTTAAATTGACATTCACAGTAAATGTGTTGCTCCCATCAACCAAATGCACTATTCAAACCATTGTAACGAAAGGTTGCCAGGACCTCTGGCGGCGTCCACAGGTACTAAATGCCAATATCTACTTCGGCAATACTTGATTTAGAGACAGGAGCACAATAACTTTAAAATCAATTTCTGTTATGCAATTTTTTTACGGTAACGTTTTAAATTACAAGATTCGCCCTGAACGTAAAGCCTCCTGTTTTATATGCTTTCATACAGCTTAAGAAGCGTATGCTTTTAATATAGAAGTAGCAGTTGAAACTTTTCACCTATAGCCTATAACTTGTTACGGGAAGATTATTATCTTGTGTGGCACGATATTGAGCATCAATGTATATATATATATATATATATATGGATGTATATATGTGGGGCTTTGAGTGTGTTCGTGGATGGGTGGCAAAAGAAGGGATCTTATCTTCGGAATTTTTGACCAATCAGAGTGTCTAGCGGGACTCCTCTGTCTATTTTGGCGAGAAGACCACTCAAAGAGCTGTGCCCTCGAAAACCTGCAAGACCAGAAGAAAAGGACGAAGGACGTTGGTCAGTTAGGAGTGAAACTCCAGAACAGAGAGTCAGAGATTTAAGCCCAAGACACAGGGTTGGTCAGTGGGTCTAGAGCAGTTGGAGGGCGGTATGGAGTCAAGAACAAAGACATGAAGCAGTGAAGACGATGACCAGATGAGTCGGCATCTTTGGTAACAGTGTAGGATTTTCGCTGAGTTCTTGCAATAGCCACACATAACAAATACACACAAAATGCGAAAAAGTGTCGACTTCACCTTCCTACGTTTTGCAGTTCTGAATCCGTGTTTGTTTGTTTCTTCCTTCCACTCTCTTTTTGTTGTTTGGTTTTTATTTTTATACAATCTTTGAAATGCTCACTAGGCCGAGTGAGAGAATTAATCACAGGGTCCACATCACTAGACGATCAGACAAACGGCCAAAACCAACAAAACCCGCTCGTTTGGGAATGGCTTTATAAGTAAGTAAAGTAAAGTTGGTAAACGTAGTTGAGGGTGACTCGAAGGCTCCCTTTTCGATAGCTACTACACCAAGGTGTTGGGGAGGGCGTTACTCGTTTCCTTTGATTGCTACACGTTACCCTTGATCCATACCTTATAATACTGAATGTTAACCAAGGAGGCATCGAGTATTATTTTTTGAGTCTTTGGTATGACTCGACCTGGGATTGAACCCAGATCTCCGGGCCATCATGCCAATATGGTTTCATATTTTCACTGTATTTTCTAGTTTATGTTCAATACTTCTTGAATACAGAACTAAAGTTAATATGATATAAATGTAAGAATCCTTATATATAATGTAATATGGAGAAATGGTAAATTTTGATGAATCTGACAAGTTGTTAAGAATAAGCGGAAAAGTGAATAAATCAAACACAACGGGTTTAGTGGTAATATTTCGATCTTTATCAACAGAATTTCATTAGACAAAAGTGTATAGTCTGATGAAACTCTTTTGTTTATAAAGAACGAAATATTACCATTAAATCCATTGTAAGTGTTTGATTTAACCATTTTTCCATTTATTCGTATCATAATGTAATATTATTGGAGGTGCCCGTGGTGTAATGGTTATCGGTGTAGGAAATGGACACGGCGTCACGAATTCAAATCCTGGACGAGACTGATTGCATTTCACATAGGTACTAATACCCTTGGGAAAGGTATGAATCCAATTATTCTCCCTCCAGCTATGGGTAAATAGTAGGGCAGACTAGGTTCTTCAGCCTTGGTGAGGCAACTAGTCTAGGAGAAGGAAAACTCTGAATTCAAACCTGTTAAACTCCGCTTAAAAATTGACCTTGTGTCATATCCTGCCCGAGCAGAGGGGTTGGTAAATATGGTAATGTAATATTCGTGGTTATGGCCGTGGAGACAGTACACCATAAAATCGTCCACAAAAGATTTGAATTAACTGAAAGCGAAAAAAGTAGATCATTATCTGGACAGTTGAAAAAAGTTATAAAATACGATGGTGACAAGGCTAGCAGACAATTTTGTATATTTGATTTTTCAATGTTGCAGTATCGCCCAGTTTCGCTTGTTAAACAACCTCAACCCCACGATGTGTTTGTTTTTAAGACACGAGCCAGCTTCACAAAGAAACAAAAAAGAAACAAAAGCGAATTCCAGAATTCACATATATTGTCATTTTTATATACTTTTCTGGTTTATCATGATGGGAAGAAGCGTGTGAAACTTCGAGACATGGATTTGGGCTCTGGTCAGTTTTCTACCCAATCTGTGTTTAACAACCGACTGCTAACTCTTTTAGCGAGCAGCTATCGTTCTTTGCGATCCACTCTGCAAAGTAACTTAGACAAGAACACCCTCTGTTCTGTCTGCTACTGCACTGCCCAATTCCTGACGTATCTATTGAATATACGGGGCATTGATTTCCGAAAAAGAAAACCGGTTCCTCAACTTTAACACCCGAGAACTCATCATCATCATCATCCTGTCGTGCCGCTAGCACGGATGTCCCTGACCCTCTCTCGCCACTTCTCCCTATCGTTTATCGCCTCTGGCAGGTCTTCAGGGCTACATCCCGTATCCTCACATATGTACGTATGTTCGAGCTGGTCGTCCTGGTTTTGCTCGGCCATATGTGGGGGTCCATAGGAGTACATCACTTATGAGCTCGTCTCTGCTTCTCCAGCAGTGTCCTGCGTGTCTGGTTCGTCTAGCTTGGATAGTTTTCATGATGGGAGGCAGGTGGCCGTATAGTTGGTGCCTTGTGGGGTGTTGCTGCCAGGACTTATTCAGTATTGCTCGCAACATTCTTGTGCAATTGCCGTCTAGCTTCTTCTCCAGTCGTTTAGTTAGCGTCCAAGTGGTGCATCCATACAGCAGTATCGACACAACCGCTGCTTGGAAGAAACTGCGTTTCATTTTATCGGTCAGGTCTGATTTCTATATGATCGATAGCTTATCGTTAGCCGCGTGTCGATGTCTTTTTCGGTTGATGAGACACTGCTTCCTCGGTAGGTGAATTTGTCTACCAGTTTCAGAGAGGTTCCGTCTAGTGTGGAAATGTCGCCTGCTTGATTATAGCACATATATTCAGTTTTGTGTGCATTGGCATGGAGGAACTCGAGTATTAAAGTATCTAAAAAATTTTATATCCATGTCCACAGACCTCTGACCGTACCAGCGCCGAACACTTGAATGTATTATGGACATTAAGAAATTAACCCTTTCATATTCATCAAGAAATCCTTTTCTTTCTATTTCATTGTCAATTAAAATCTCCCGACCTCCTCAACTTGTTTAGTTATCCTTTTGATACTACTATACTCAAATCCATTTGCATACATACGTATACGCTACCTATGCTCACACACAATCATACTGATATACTGGCGCCCAATTGCATATCCATAATTATACGCTACTTCTATCTGCTTACATATTCATATAGACACGCAAGGACTTACAGGTATATGTATTCATCACTATTAAGGTGTACGGATAGCACAGATTCCCTTAACTCTCTCTCGACATCCGTCTCAATTGACTATCGCTTTAGGTAAGTTATCTTGACGGTATCCAGTGTCCGTACAGAGTTGATGAATGTAAGTTTTTGCTAGTCGGCTTGCTAGTTGTCAATGTGTAGGAGTTCCCGGGAGAACGTTGCTTATGTGTGCGTCTTTACTTCACCAGCGGTGTCTAGCATGCCTTGCTCGTCTTATTTGGATAGTTTGCGAGATGGGAGGTAAGTGGCAGCACAGGAGTACTTTTGCGGTGTGCTGCTTCCAGGATTTGTTCAAAACTGCACATAGAATCTTTGTGTAGTTCTCATGTAACTTTTTCTCTAGGCACTTCGTTGGAGTCCAGGTGGTGCAACTATACAAAAGTACAGACACGGCTACAGCTTGGAAGAATTTCCATTTTTTTTTTATCACAAAGATCGAATTTCCATATTGTCGTCAACCTGTCAATAACACTCCATGCTTTCTGTTGTACTCCCTACAAAATGGATTCGCCCTTCTCCATAAATACACGTCAACGGAGCGTTAGGGAGTTGACCAAACCCACGTGTTTGGTTTGCCTCTCCAGTTGTTTGAGGCGCACTTCGGTCAGCCGTGTTTTGGTTAATGCATCTCGGACGTGTTTTGCCACAGCACTGGAGACTTCCTCCAGCCTCAGGGGGCCATCCCCCAGGTTTTTACCCCCTTACGGGGGTTGGGTTTATTGCCTGGTGTCTGAGGCGCGTATAATAAGGGGAATACCGACGGGGCCGAAGGTATTTTTGGCAATGCCGGAAGCGTGTGGGCTGCAGCCCTGCGTCCGGACCCACCATAAAAACGGCCTTGTGCCAAATTCACTCGTTCGATGGGGCGCGTGATAGATAACTGACCAAACCCACGTGTTTGGTCTGCTTCTCCAGTTGTTTGAGGTGCACTTCGGTCGGCCGTGTTTTGGTCAGTGCGGCTCGGACGGGTGTTGCCTCAGCACTGGAGACTTCTACCAGCCTCAGGGGGCCATCCCCCCAGGCTTTTACCCCCTTACGGGGGTTGGGTTTATTGCCTGGTGCCTGAGGCGCCCCTAATAAGAGGAATACCGACGGAGCCGAAGGTATTTTTGGCAATGCCGGAAGCGTGTGGGCTGCAGCCCTGCGTCCGGACCACCTTAAAATGGCCTGGTGCCAAATTCGCTCGTTCGGTGGGGCGCGTGACAGATTCCTTGACCAAAGCCACGTGACACAATCACGTGTGATATTACTTGCGTAGTGGACAGATAGTCGGTACCCCACTGGACTCTCAGCTTCCTATTAACTAACTACTGTTTAACCAGATTCACTTGTATCTTGTTTCTGTTACTTAAATATATATGTTTTTCTATCTACCTTTTTGTGTTCCCCGTGTCTTTTTTTGCCTGTATCATAACACTTTTAGTTGATGAGATATTACTACTTAGATATATGAACTGGTTTATTACTTTCAGAGGCTTATCATTTAATAAGAAAATGGCAACGTATGGATAAAACACTGATATGTGCACCCAGGGATAGAAAAACATCAAGTATCTTGTAGCAGAAAGAAACTTGAATTTTTTTTTTGGCGCGTAACTTAATTTGACCGTTAGAGTCTCCGAAAATTTTCACCCAATCAGGATAACTTGTCCTATTCAGCCCGAACCATATTTCCTAGCAGCACCAAAAATTGAAGAAAGCCCGCGAATCTCTCTCTCGCTCAGAAATCCTCAAAGGGAACGGACGTCTATTCGTCTGTTCCTGAATAGCAGTAGCCGCATCAACCATTATGAGGAGAGCCATCTAGTTTATGGAAAAACAAATTAGATGATACATTCTAACAACTTCCTACCTTCTTTCTTTACTACTTGTCCCGCAGCATACCCGCGTAAAACCCTTTACTTCATGCTGCCATTAAAACCTTCCTTAAAAAAACCTAACGACGTCTTCGTTCTTCTCCACCACCTCTATTTTCCATCAACATTTAGCGAGGGGATAACAACCAACGAAATACCAACGCTACCAACGAAATACCAATGCAACCAACGAAATACCAACGCAACCAACGTAAAACCAACTTAAACCTTAAACCTAAAAACCCAATAATAATAAAAATAATAATGATAATGTTATCCCCATCGCTATAAATGGCGACCTTCCGGCTGGTGAGAACACGCAACCACATATAAAAAACAAATTAAATATACCGCCACAAAATGGAAATTAAACATCAAAACACAATATCTCTTCCACAATATCACTTGAAAAATTCTGATCTTGCATCTATCTGTATGAACAAAATTCAAAAAGCTGGACAGTGAGGCTTTGATAAGAAAAATAAAGAACCGCTGCCTTTCGTGTCATCTCCAATGTCTTTGAGAGACAAACACCTGCTGGATAGGAACTGCTTTCATCTCGTTTGAACTGCTTTCCTGTTGGTGGAAAGCGAAACTCTATCTACAGATTTACGTTCCACACCTTCATTATCTACAGCTCTTTGGCAAGGTCTAGGCATTTATCTAATGTGTGTGTGCTTTTTTTTCTTTTTTCTGTTGATCAATCAAAACTATATCTGCTCTTGTAGACGTGTTTGGAACGTAAAGATATTGGCTTTTAGATCTACAGTTGTCTGTGATGACTTTCTTGTTAAATCTAGGCTCTGACGAGACTAAGAAAAATATGGAATGCACAATTGTTGACTTTCGTGTTTTCTCCAGTGTCTTTGTAAGTCGAACTCCTGCTGGACGGGAACTGTTTTCATCTCGTTTGAAACATTTTCCTGTGGGTGGAAGACAAAACTCCATCTAGAAACTCGATTTACACTTTCTTCTCCAAACTAGAGTCTAATGTATCAGTGTATTTGGTAAGACTGTTGCCCAGTCGGCTGGGGCTGTAGAATACACTGACTACACCTCTTCAGAGGGGTAAGACCCCCCCCAACGAGTGTCCTGGATATGACACTAAACAATCTGATGGTGAGGTTCCAGCAGTGCTGGAGCTTTGAGGAATGCGGAGTATCCCTTCATTGCCATCGCTCCCAGGTCCACTCTGACCCGGAGCGGTAGCACCTGATAGGACCCTATCTATGGGTTAGATAGAACTAAGAGTATACTTATGTTAAAATGAATTGTTTGAGTAAACTGAATAGCTTGAAATAGAAATGTTTTTAACAATTAAACCGTACTTTCATTTAAACTGCGTGCTTATGCTTAACTGAATTATTTGAAATGAAACTATTTTTCGGCATTAAAACTGTATTTACACTTAACTGAATTGTTACATATAACTGCTTGAATAGTTTGAAATGGAAATGTTTTTGACAATTAAACTGTGTACTTATGCTAAACTGAATTGTTTTAAATAGAACCGTTTATTTGTATTAAAATGGATTTGGCGTTAAATAACCTACAAAGGTTGATATGCCATAAAACCCAACAAAACAAACCAAACCTTGGCAAGACTGTTTTTATAAGTAATGATTCAGATTACATCATACTTTTCTTGGGGTATTTTCATTTTTGTTGGTTCTATCAAAATATTTCGCCCGGTATATTCTCCGGGCTTTCTTAAGTGGTAGAAGCCGGTCTAGTTATAGACGCTAACACGATATCGAAACCTGAAATGTTTTTCATATCAGGCGTGTTTTCCTGGAATCAAGGCCTCTTTACATGGTTAAGAGGAGAAATGTTTTGACAATAAATAAAGAAGATATGATGGTCAGACTAAGTTGATTTCCATGAAATCGCGTTGACCACAAAGGAAATGGTCCTTGGAACGGAATGCAGTAAACATAATTTCTGAAAACAATTACAACTAAGTGTTGCAAACGCTTTTAGCGGAGTTGTGGTGAAAAGAGAGATAAAGGCCAAGTTATCCAGTTTCAAACAGTTTCAAAGAATATATATAATTTTGGAGAGTATAGGTATATAGTCAATCTAGTTTGCTGTCAGTTTCTCGCTCATGTGATCAACGGACCAAAATTGACGAGTGTGTGCGTATGTGTGACTGATTTTAATGGTATGTCAACCCGTCAACGGTTATTTTATGCTTAGAGGTAATTGCGTCTATTGAATGTATATTTACATTTTTGTCTAGTTTTTGCACACGGTTATATGACATCAAGTATTCTTATCCAATCCAAATAATTTGGAAACAGATCTATTTGACCCATATACGGGATCCTAGCAAGTACTACCCCTTCAGACCAGTTGACCTGAGAGTAATGGCAAGGAAGAGTTCCTCCGCATTCTCCAGAGCTTCAGAACAGGAGCCTCACCACAACATATTCAGAAAACGACTACCTGTTAAGTGTTGCAAACACTTTAAGTATAGTGATAGTCAGAAAAGATAGAAGGGCGAGATGATCCACTTTTAAAACAGTTTCAAATAATAACGTATTATATATATATATATATATATATATATAACTGATAGTTGTTTCCACTGTTTAGATTATATAAATATATATATATATATATATACAAAGAGAGAAAGAGAGAGAGAGAGAGAGAGAGAGAGAGAGAGAGAGAGAGAGAGGAGGGTGGGAAAGAGAGAGGATTCTTTGCTTGATAATCGCACAGAGGAGAAACTGTTGTTATTTTGACGATTCTATCCAAACATAGATATCTCTCTCTCCCTCTCTCTCTCTATCTTCTTCTATCTCTCTCGCTCTTCCCTCTCTGTTTGTCTGTCTTTTTTCTCTCCCCCTCTCTCTCTCTCTCTATATATATATATATGTATATATATACCATATAAAAGAAAAACCTTTAAAAATTATCCATAATTTTTGTAATATTATTTATTTCAGCAGACCCTGTGTGTGTGTTTTATTCATGTTATATATATATATATATATATATATATATATATATATATATATATATATATAACATAAATAAAGCATTAACAATATCATGTTGATCTTTAATCTTTGGTGATTGTTTCAAATTAAAACGTGGAATTCTCACGGGTGCGATAGTTATTATTCATCGCACAGCGAAATGTTCATACCAGTTATAACTAGTGGCCTTCAGTGAAGTCCAAGTGACAGCAAGTCACCTCAACTCTCCAGAATTATTCTGTGTCATCTCTTCCATCTCAGCAGTGCAGAGGTCTGGATGATTTCAAACTTTCCTTGGGTATCCAGCTCTCTCTCTCTGTTTCCTTTTTTGTTTTTTTTTGTTTTTGAGATTTTCCGAGGACCCTACTATGATTGCTATCATTGTTACATTCATATTCCTCCATCATCATCATCATCATCATCACATGCCTTCAGCACGGATTTCTTTGACTCTCTCAATATCCGTCCCTATTGGTCATCGCTTTTGCAAAGTCCTCAAAACAACATTCAGTCAGATCTTCTTTTGAAGATTGCGGTATAGTTTGGGGATGCTACTCCTTTTTCTTTAACTCGACGGTCGTCAGACGCCAGACATAAAACGAAAGAATTCACTAATGTCATTGTAGGTCATTCTAAGTAACTAGTGAATTTTTATGGTATACTTTTGGGTTTTTGCTAGTCGGCCTACACAGGCGTGTCTATGTGTAGGAATACATCGGAGGACGTCGCTTATGAATTCGTCTTTATTTCACCAACAGTACCTTGTATGTATTGCTCTTCTTACTTGGATTGTTTGTGAGATGAGAGGTAAGTGGCCGTACAACAACTGTTTTGCAAGGTGCTTGCTTCCAGGATTTGTTTAAGACACAGTGCAAATGGCACAACCATACAGTAGTAATGACACAGCTACAGCTGGGAAAAATTTCTGTTTTATTTTATCAAAGAGATTTCCGTATAGTCGTTAAATTGTTAGTCCATGCTTTACCTATCCATATGCTCACATGGCTTTCAGTAGATGAGATAGTGCAACCGAGGTATATGAACTGGTCGACTAATTTCGGAAGCTTCTTGTTTAATTAGAAAATGGCAATAATATCTTGATGAAAACACATGAACCCTATCTAGTCTGAGTTAACGTAGAGACCAACGCTTTTTTCTGCCTGCTCCAGGCTATACAACAGAGATTCGGCTTGAGCATGTCTATTTGCAAGAAGCGCGAGATAATCTGCATAGTCTGCACTAGTAATAGTTTCTGTAAGATATCATCTGCTTCTTGCTTTCTATTATGAATAGTAATGATGCCAATGTATTTCCTTGAAGGACTCCAGCGACAATGTCACCATCAGAAAAGCTCCCCAGATCAAAATGATCTTGCGTCAAATCTGACTTGATGGGAGTTCAGATAAATCTTATTGTCACCATAGTATTTTATGACTTTTTTTTTCAACTCTCCAGATATTTATCCGTTTTTTTTCACTTTCAGTTAATTCAACTCTTAAATTATTAACACTTCATTGCTTTGCTCACTTACATGCCCAAAAAAATAGCCGGTGGTCAAATATTCTTTTTTATGGTAAAATTAAATTTTGAAGTAGTCATATGCTGCCTTCCAAATCTACTGGACACTATATATATATGTATATATATATATAAACAAAACACACTGAGTATATATATATATATATATATATATATATATATATATATACTCAGTGTGTTTTGTTTGGTTGGGTTTTATGGCATATCAACTATTGTTGGTTATTTAATGCCAAATCCATTTTTATACTTATAAACAATTTCATTTCAAACAATTCAGTTTAGCATAAGGACAGAGTTTAAATGTTAAAAACAGTTCGATTTCAAACTATTCAGTTTAGTCAACAAAATTAAATGGTTCCAAGTTTTGCTATGTATCCCTAACAATTCAATTAAACATCAGTCTTTTATTTACACACAGTTAAATTTCAAAACAGTTTTATTTCAAATAATTCAGTTTAGCATAAGCACACAGTTTAGATTTAGATCTATTTGACTCATAGACAGGACCCTATCCGGTACTACCACTCCGGGCCAGAGTGGACCTAGGAGCAATGACAATAAAGGTGTACTCTGCAACCCCAGCCAATTGAGCCATATATTATCTCTGTTTGTGTATGTCTGTGTGTGTATGTGTGTTTGGGCAGCATATTTTCTTGCAGGTATATTTTATTAAAGACGACGGAAACTGATTTATTATTGAGTTATTTTAATAAGCCTTTTCCTGCTCGCGAGCGGGGTGTCGCAACTAAGGATGAGGGCTGTGTAATGATTGTCCGAAATCTCTAATGTTGTATCTCTAGTACATGTTCTTTTTACCATCATTGGTCATTGTTGAGCGTGTGTGTGCCACTGCGTCATAGATTATGAGATGTTTTATGTGATAATTGAATATTCTGAATGAGAACGTTCATCGCGTGCAATTGACGTCGTTGATATGAATATGTAGAATTCACAGATCAGGATCACGTTACTATGAATCACCAAGGCTGTTGAACTATGCACCTGTGTCAGATGCATTAGGAGTTATATTAGTTAAACTGTCATCTTTGATAAATATATATATATATGTGTGTGTGTAGAGATAAATTGAAAAACAAAGTAATCCAAAGTGAAGAATTTTATATGAAAGAAAGTCGACGTTGTAATGTTTAGGTTTTATTAAACCATCATCAGGACTTAGAAAAGATGTTATTTTAAAAAGTATTATCTGACTGTGTAAGGCAATGATGAAAAACAAATGGAACAATCAAGAGATATAACGGATAAGAAAGAGAAAGCAGAAAAGAAAAGAAATGCCTTACACAGTTACATGATATTTTAAAAAATATAAAAGCTGATTTATTGATTAAACAGTTAGCGCCCCCTTTTCTCTCTATACATAATCTCCTCCCCTGTTTTGTATTTCATTAAACATCCATCGGTGATCTAACGACACTCGATAAAATCTTTTCTATGTTCTGAGGATGGTTTATTAAAACTGAAACGTTGTAGTATCAACTTTCTTTCATAGAAAATTCTTCACTTTGGATTACTTTGTTTTTCAATTTTTATCCACATGGTCCGATTTTTTCCATAATTTACTTCCATTATATAAATGGAAGTAAATAATGGAAAAAATCGGACTATGTGGATAAAAATTGAAAATAATGAATTCTCCTGTCGATCTCGACGTATGAAGGCCCAAAGCCGTAAATCGTTGAACTACCGACACAGATGATTTACTTATAGTGATGAACGTTTTTGTAGGACCAGCTACATTTTTTGGAGACGTTGAGAACACAAAAATGCTTCACCAATGTGCCAAAGATTCTACTGCAAAAAATTCCTCTGTTTTTTGAATTCAGAGCTTTTCCTTTCCCCGAGACCTTATCAAAGCTATACATACATACATACACACACACACACACACACACACACACACACACACACACACACACATATATGTATATATATGAACAGTGCAGGATTCTTCTGGATATGATTCAAAGCAGTCTGATGTTCAAGCTCCATTCCTGAAGCTTGGGTGTACCCCTTCATTTTTTATTACTTTCAGGTTTACTCTGATCCGGAGTGGTAGTACCTGTCCAGGTCAAATACAACTGTTTAATCATTTACTCTGCTTGAAATTTAACAGTGTGAAAACAATAAAAAGTAATAATTGAAACTATTTGACTATGTGCAAACAAATGACTTCAGATTCGAGTAAAGATGATGTTACCAACAAGCTATTTGCTTACAAATCATATATGCATGAACAGGATTTGGCATTAAATAACCCAGAAGGGCTGATATGCCATAAAACAAAACCAACCAACCAACCAACCAAACATATATACACGTATATATATATATATATATATATATATATATGAACACATATGTATACATACATATACAAACACACACACACACACACATATATATATACAAGCACATATATATATATAGATGCGCACATGTATATATACATCTATAGACATATATATAATCACACATACTTACATATATATATACTCATACACATATATACAACTATAGATGCATACATATATACGTATACACACACACGCACACACACACACACACACACACACACACATACTAACACCCATATTGATTTAGTATTATTTGCTAAATTTATGAATAAAAAGTGCTCATTATCGGTAATAAAGCGTATGAAGATTTAAGTTTGTATTGAGCTAACGGTGCTTGGTTACTATGAGATCATCAGATTTTGATCCGTTGGTTGTAAAGGAGAGAAACTGACAGTCATCTAGCACCGTTGACTAGCACACGCATACACCCCCCTATATATATAATGCTTTGGCACAAAAAACCATACCTGATCCCAGTGTCACCATGAAGCCAGGCTTTGTTGGTGGCACAGCTGTTGTCTTTTGCAGTAAATATATATATATATATATATATATATATATATATAAAGGCTTCGAAATTATTGAATACTTAGATAATGGTTTGAAAAGCTGTGTGAAGTAGGAAGTGTGAATTAATAACTTTTATGTTCGGTGGGTAACTAGAAGGCAACCTATTCAACACCGATTGACGGGTGCCATTGCCTGGGAAACCAAGTCGGGTGTTAAAGGCCGGATAGGTCAGGCTAGGGTGAAAAATAAAAGATTTTAAAGAATTGAAAAAAAATTAGGTGACAGATGGGACAATTTGTTGTTTTATATTCCCCCATCTTCTTTAATTTAAAGAGGCGACATGGCCCGCCATTTTGTTTTTCTCGTTCTTTTTTATAATTCTTTTCTTTTTGTTTTCGTCATCTGATATTTGAAAAAAAATCACATTGAATGAGATTTGGGTTAGTCGACCACAGTGACTTTTTCACTCTCTCTCTCAACATTTTCGTAAACTCTATTTACTACGATACTGCTACTTTCTAATCTTAGTATAGTCTGACTCAAGGCCCGCATAAAGAAAGGGAAGAGTAAAATGGTTTATGTAAATCATTCAAGTTAAGAAAACCTACCTTGGTGCTTGTTCAGAATGAAAATTTCCGCTATTTCTACTCACACAAGCAATTTCATATCCACATGCAATTGTACATATATATTGTTATCCGCAGATAGACAGTTCCGTTGTATCACAACTATTCTGTGTGGTTAGATACGCGAGACGCTTCAAGCTGGGATCGAAACCCAGAAAACTTTACTTACGTCAGCCCGATAACATTACCACACAACCAACAGAAAATGCAGTGCAAGCTAGGGAACTTAACGTATATATATATAAACTTCTGTTTGTTTAAATTTTACGTTATCGGAGACCGAAGTGCTCCATTCGTTAGAAGAGTTTTGCATTACACGAATGACAACCGTTAATTCCTTCGCCAAAGTGCAAAACCCTCGGGAAGGGTACAATAATATAGTTACTTCAGTTTCATGCTGAAAGCATTCTTTAGACCAATAAGAAGGCTGATCTGAAAATTAATTCCCAGATGAGTAATTGTTAGTAAGGTAATCTAATAAGCCATTACAAGTGAATGAATTCAGTCTTCACTGAGTGTCTTACAGTTGTTGTCCTGTGCCAGACTTGTAAATTTGTGCCAGACTTTGCAAAGCTTACTCTTCGCCGTTGACCGATTGTAAAGTAGCTAATCTTGGAAGCCATTATAACTGTAATGAGTTCAATGGGTGCTTCACATTTATGGCCTTGTGTCAGACTTGGTTTAGCTTGGTAAATTCTTACTTTTTGGGATATCCTTTTGATTATGCTTTTAATGTTATGGACAGTACTGGCTCTGATGCAAAATTTATTTCATTTTCAACAGTGCAGGGTAAAAGGTCGGTATGATCCCGTTTACCAACACTTTTCTCGTTCCAAAATGATTGGAAAAACAAGGTAAAAAAAGTTCGGCTTTGTGTTACAATTACATTTTTAGTCAGGACTATAAAGCTGGGGCTGTAGAATACATCGACTGCATCTCCATAGAGGGCTAACAACCCCACCCTGCCCAACGAGTGTCCTGATATATAACCCAAAACAATCTGATGGTTTAGGCTCCATTCTTGGAGCTTTGAGGAATTTGGAGTACCTCTTCATTGCCATTACTCCTATTTCCACTTTGAGCCGGAGTAGTTGCACCTTATAGGGTCCTATCCATAGGTTAAATAGAACTGAGACTTAAAAACTGTGCAAACAAATGATTTATGTTGAATTGAATTGTTAGAAATACATCTTTTTGGCCATTTAACTGTGTGCAAACAAATGACTATCTAATTGAATTGTTAGTGATACATCGCAATAATTAGAATCCTCTAATTGTGTATGCAAACAAATGATTAATAGTAAATAGAATTATTTGTTTGATTGAAATACTTGAAACCATTTAACTGAGTGCAAAGAAAGTGTTATCAACAAAATGTGTTTATAAATCAAATATATTTTGTATATATGTCATAAAAGGATTTGGTATTAAATAACCAACAATGGTTGATATGCCATAATACCCAACCAACCAAACCAACCAAATATAAACCAAACGACTATAATGATGGTGTAATGGTTATCGTCGTAGGAAATGGACACGGCGACACGAGTTCAAATCCTGGACGAGACTCATTACATATCACATAGCATTAATACCCTTGGGAAAGGTATGAATCCAATTATTCTCCCGCCAGCTATGGGTAAATAGTCGGGCAAACTGAGTTCTTCAGCCTTGGTGAGGTTGTAGCAGAAGGTATTTTGGTTTGGCGCGCAATTTAATTCGACGCAGAATTTCACCCAATCAGGATGACTTATCCTATACTCCGAACCTCCTTTCTGGGCAGCATAAATTAGGTAAGCTGCCAAGCATACTCTCTTTGGCTGAACAACGCCGTCCAGTGCAGACGTCTCACTGGCGGTTCTTCAATAGCAGCAGCAGCATGGACACATGAGGGAACCTATCTAATTTATGGATTACTTGCGTCTATTTTCTCTTAGACCAAGGAATCCCAGTTGAATATGAATTAGATACATTCAATACGCCATACACAGGAACAACTTTATGTCCCCCCCCAAAATTGGCTATGTCGATGCGATGCCTAATCCCGCTCCCGGCACCTAGCTCTCATTTCACCTCTGGGCAACATTAATGGAGACATGCACGCCTCTCCCCAAAACCACCATACACACAAAACTCACGGTGACCCCAAAGTTTATTTCCTCCAACAGTAAACAAGACTTTCGCTACATACTGCGAACATACTTCCCTCGCACGTCCAACAACACACGCTGCTATCTCAACTTTCTCATAACTCCATTTCGTCTCCTTACTTCTTTCCTTTTCTACGAGGCTTGCAGCACAAAAGCAAACTAGATATTCCATGCTGCAAATAAAAACTATTCCTAAAAACATTTCGATTTCGTACATCTTGGAACTTCTCTCCTTTATATACCGAACAACAATTAGCGAGGGACCTTACAAACTTAGCGAGGAAACAACTACAACGTAAACACACACACGCACGTTACACATCTTCCTCGCTAAAAATAAACAACAATTTTACCACGCTAAAAATACAATAAGAAATATTCTTTTTCGCTAAAAATGGTGAACCCGAACTAGTCTAGGAGAAAGAAAACTCTGAATTCAAACCTGTTAAACTCCGCTTAAAAATTAACCTTGTGTCATATCCTGCCCGAGCGGAGGGGTTGGTAAATGTGATAATGATGAAGAGGAAGTCTCTGTGGTGTAGTAGGTAACGTGCTGAACTGCGATATTGTAGTGAGCGAGTTCGAACTTTAGTCACGCTATTACGTTCACTTTTGGACTAATAACCCTGGGAAAAGTATAAACCCCCTTATCAATCCAACTATGTGTTCTACAAGGATAGCTTGGGCATTAAATATCCCACGAAAGTTAATATGCCATTAAACAAAGAAGCCATACCAAACCATTATGAAAGAACCTTGACTACAAAACAAGTAATCATTACGAAAGAACAAGATGATAGAAACCTTATTAATTCGTTTATTTGAACTCTAATTGAATATCTCGTTCCAACCGACGGGGACTTCTAGAAAAAAAAAAAAAAAAGAAAAAAATTTAAAAGCAAAAAACAAAGCAATTCTTATTCTCTTGTTCGTTTCTATAGCGACGTGGCAGCCATCTTTGCGACTGGTTACACAAATGTCTTGCCTTGATCGGTAACTAAGAGACTCTAAGTATGCATTGACATTCACTTTGATGTGGTCTCGAAGTCAAAGTAATAATATTATTCTAATCAGTTGATTATCGACCGCAGGGAGATTATAAACATGTCTTTCAATACATTAAATACATTATAAACATGGTTGCTTTCTCCTTTAGCCCTACACGAAGCTACGTTCCAATTTTTGTTAAATCTATTTAAATCCTCAGTGTTTGTATGAAACAGAAATCCAACAAAAACTGTATATCGTAAAGTAATTTCTGTAAGAGCAAAAGACTTTAAATGTTCTGAAAGAAGAAAACATTTCCCAATTCAATTTGAAAATGAGCTTCATTTACGAATCATTTAACTAATCGTTATAACGGAGACAATTATAAAATGCTAATTAGAATTCTTCACCCCTTTCTAAATAGAAGCATCAATATCATTCTGGACAGCTGTTAATTATGCAATACCAATTAGAATTCTTCACTCCTTCCTAAATAGAAGCATCAATATCATCATGGACAGTTGTTAACAATACGATACCAATTAGAATACTTCACTCCGAAATGATGACAGTCAATGAGTACTCCACACTCCCCAATTCTTTAAACTGGACACTCGCGTTTTTTTTTTTTTTTTTTTTTTTTGTGGGAGGAGGTCTTACTCCTCTTCAAGGAATACAGCACCGCCGTCTGGGCGTAGAGGACTCGTGAATCAAAGAACTTTCAATATATCGTCGTCGTCATAAATCATTCATTAAAACTAGAACAGCGTTTTTTTTAGATAAAAATTGTGACCCAAAATGTTACTATGGTGTACGATTGCATGGAACAGTTGTTTAAATTTCTGAAAGATTCGCCACTGGATTTTTTTAGATTTTGCTTACAAATTATTTTGTAAATTTCTGCTGATATTACAGTAAGTTCTTGTAGTATCATCTTTTTGATTAATCCTGAATAGCTTTAAAAGAGTTTCGGTGTTTGTTACTTCATTTATTTTGAGACAGTTTGGATTTATTTAAAGTTTAGTGGTTTTGGTGTGCTCGCTTATTGACAGCATTATATATATATATATATTATTAAATTTCGGGTACAGGAAAATTTATATAAAGTGATTAGCAAAGGAGAACTCTAATAAAATAATAAAACAAACGAAGGCCCTTTCGTCCGGCGCTTTTCAAGTTTTTATACACCGGAAAATTAGATAAAAACGGGGATGTATATTATATAATTTGGATTGCCAGATACGAGATGAAAAAAAAACCTAAGTCACCCTCGTATCTAGCAGTTCTCCCAAAATATTTTAAGTATGATTGTTTAACTGCCTGCATAGAGAGGGACGATTCATAGAAATATAAATCGCCTCTAGAAATTTGAGGTGGGATTTATATATATATATATATATATATCATGTTACAGTAAGTTCTTGTAATATCATCTTTTTGATTAATCCTAAATAACTTAAAAATAGTTTCGGTATTTGTTACTTTATTTATTCTGGGACGGTTTGGATTTATTTAAAGTTTAGTGGTTTTGGTGTGTGTGCTCGCTTATTGACAGCATTATATATATATATATATATATATCATATCATGTCGCTAGCACGGATTTCCCTGAATCTCTCTCTCTCTCTCTCTCTCTCTCTCTCTCTCCATTCGTCTCTATCATTCATCGCTTCCGGCCAACCTTCTAAACTACATCCTGTGTGCGTACAGAACTGTTGTAGATAAGTTCAAGTTGGTTGTCCAACATTTGCACGTCCGTGTGAAGCGGTCTATTGGAGAACGTCGCTAATGAGTTCATCTTTTCTTCTCCAGTAGTGTACCGCAAAACTTGTTCGTCTTATTTGGATAGTATTAGAGATGAGAGGTAGGTGGCCGTACAGCTTCTGTTTTGCGGGATGTTGCTTGCTGGATTTGTTCAATATAGCTCATAGCATTCTCGTGCGATTCCCGTCGAGCTTTTTCTCTATATGCTTTATCAACGTTCATGTGGTGCATTCATATTGACACGATATTATTATTCGCTCATTAGAGCTTTTCCCATCAGCGTTAGCCGATGGTTTTTCACTGGAGTCTGAGTGACAGCAAGTCTCCTCAAGTCTCCAGGACTCTTCTTGTATTCTGGCCGTTCTCAACAATGCTGTCGTTTGGATGGTCTCCACTCGTCCGCCAACTTCCAAGTCCTCTAGTCCCTTTAGTTACTGTTCCAAACGCACCGATTACAATTGGTATAATTGTCACCAGCGTGTTCCACAGTTTCAATTTCCTAGCAAGGTCGAGGTACTTATCCCTCTTTTCACATTCTTTCAGTTTTATTCTGTGATCAGCCGGGACAGCAAAGTCGACTATTTTGCAAGTTCTCTTTTTTTTTTTGTTGATTATTATCAAGCCTGGTCTTCTGGCCGGGATTAGGTGATCCGCTTGTATGTTAAAGTCCCATAGGAGTTTATGCGTGGCATTTTCTAGGACAGGTACTGGTTGTGCATATACCATTTGTTAGTATGGTCAAATTAAAATTTCTTACACATTTCCCAATGAATTGTACCATATTCACAATTAACGCTATGTGCGAAATGGACATATAATGTTCATTACTATAGAATATATAGAGAACATAGGAATCTCGGAATTCGAAAACACGTAACGACTTCTTGTTCAGGTACGAAACCTTTTTATTAACTTTGAGTTAAAGGTTTCGACGTAAGGAGGAGAGACACAATCTTCTATGCTGTCTTATTCATTTGGCCCCCATCTCGAGCCCCACCCCCCATAGGGCGCACATTCGCCTCGCGCCTGCGAGCTCCAAAAGTCGATCCTTCTCGTTTGGCGTCTAGTACTCGACTCTTTCTCTCTTCAAATTCTCATACAAACCTCTGCGCGCTTCCGGTGCGTGACGTCACCCGCACCCTGTCACCCAGTATCGTCTCGGACTATTATGACATCTGAGTGACACCTCCATCCGCCCGCGCGCACCCGCGTTAACACCTGCTTCAATGTTATACCTAACTAACCCATCTGCTGAGCCGAAAGGTTCTCAGCCTAACTAAACTCAAAGGCATGAACCGAAATCCCTCGGTTATTTTATAACAGAATCACCTTGCCGACCCAGTAGTGTACCTTTTAAATAAAGAAGCATTATTATTTACTCATTAGAGTTTTATTTATTTGTTCACTGGAGGTCTTTCACTGGAGTCTATTATTATTATTATTATTATTATTTACTCATTAGAATTTTTTTTTTCATCAGTGTTAGCTGAGGGTCTTTCACTGGAGTTTATTATTATTATTATTATTATTTTTATTATTATTATTATTATTATTTACTCATTAGAGTTTTTTTTTACATCAGTGTTAGCTGAGGGTCTTTCACTGGAGTTTATTATTATTATTATTATTATTATTATTATTATTATTATTATTATTATTATTTACTCATTAGAGTTTTTTTTTTTACATCAGTGTTAGCTGAGGGTCTTTCACTGGAGTTTATTATTATTATTATTATTATTATTATTATTATTATTATTATTATTATTATTTACTCATTAGAGTTTTTTTTTACATCAGTGTTAGCTGAGGGTCTTTCACTGGAGTTTATTATTATTATTATTACTATTATTATTATTATTATTATTTAATTTTCAGTTTTATTTTCAGATACTTACAGTTTTTTACTGGGTCAAGACCAAGAGAAAGTAGTGATTATATATATTTTATGTTCTTCTGTATTTACTGCTTCTTTCAGTCACGAAAATGAGCAGTTCCACAGAGTGCGATTTTTTTCATTCCATATAGTTTGGAACTGCCAGGTGCCCGTTTTTGACCACACCCAGGACTCCCACTATTACTGGCACAGTAGAAGTTTCAAGGCGCTACTTTTTTCTGTTTCTGTTTCCAGATCTTTGTATTTACTTTGTATTGACTGATATGTTATATTATCTGTTGGCACTGCCATATCAATTAGAAGGTATGTTTTTCTTTTTTAGTCCTTAACCACTATATCTGGTCTATGGATCTTTATTTTTCAAACCATATGGATAGTTGAATCCTAGAGAATAGAAGCTCCTATTTCATCTGTTATTGGTTCTGGTTGGTATTTATACCATTTTTCACAATCTAATATTTTATAGAACTTACATATTTCCCAATAAATGTAATGTTCTATTTTATCATGTCTTTCTTTATATTCTTTTGGTGTTAGGATTGGGCAAGGGGACACTTAGTGGTCAATTGATTCAGTTTTTTGTTAGCACAATCTACATGTTGGGTTTGATCCGTTTTTGTTATATTTCTCTGATAGTTTCTTGTTGGTAGGCTCTGGTCTTGTGCTGTTATTATTAACCCTTCTGTATCCGTCTTCAGTCCAGCACTTTTCAGTCATCGATTAGTCTTTACTATGTCAGCATTTCTAATTCTTTGTGTGTATCGTACGTGCTGAGGTTTTTGATCCCAGGGGTTTTTAAAATTAATTTAGTCCCTGAGTTTTTGCTTCTTTCTTCGTTTTTGCAACAGCTATTGCCTAATCGGTACTTATGCATCTATGTTACCGCAAAAAAGACGAACTTTCCAGAGCGTTTCCGGGTCGATAACGGAAAGAATCGGAATATTCCGGAACGAAATTTAAGCAAGCAGACGATAAGATAAGTCAACCAATTTGTTGACAAACCGAATGAAAAAAAAAAAAAAAAAAAAGAGAAAAAGACAATTTTTAATGGTTAATGCTACCAGGAGAAAAAGAATAAATCAACAGCCAATGTATGGTAATTTTCAATATGAAAAAATAGTTTGAATTTTTATTTTATCTATTTTTTGAAGGGGTTGTGTATCATTTTTTTGTCTTTTTAAATATTTTTTTCGTATTTATGCACTTATTGTACCGTGCAGAAGTAATAACGTGTTAATTTAGAAATCCATTCTTACCATGGGGAGGGGAGGAGTGTTTTGTAACTATTCTGTACTTTCACCTAACAATTTAATAATAATCCAGGTCCTGCATTTGGTGTTACAGCATCTCCGGGCATAACTTTTTCCTCGTTTTTTTAGGTGGCAAAGATGCTCACATGCCCGGCAACTTTTAATTTTGCCAGTAAGGTTTTTTTTTCTTGGCAGAATTGGATCACCATTTCTACACATTGTAGATTTTCGCTTAGCTGCGATAAATTCATGTTTACACTTGTTTGTAACTTAGTAAACAAATTGATTGAATTATTTTATCTTAAATTTGATTAGCTAGGCGTTTCGGCATATTCCGATTCTTTCCGGAAACGCTCGGGAAAGTTCGGCTTTTTTGCGGTAACGTAGATGTCTATTCCTTTCAGTGTGAGGTCAAGTTGATTAAAAAAATCATTTATTACTTTCTTAACAAACTGAATATTTTTTCTTTTGCTTCTTGTGTGTATTTACTAACTGTAGAATCCATTCTGCTGTGGCGTCTAAGTATTTCTTTAATCCTATAGTGTCAATTTTGTCGGTCAATTCTTTTGGGATCAAGACTTTTCCATAATTTTCTCTTTTGACGTAGACACATTCTATATCTGCTCTTGGATGACGTATTCTGTGGCAGGATATTTGTTCCCTAACTTTAGTATATATTTTTTTCTTTTTCTTTTTTTTTTTTTTTTTTGTAGTAAATATGTATATTTTTCAGGTTCTAATTTCAGGTTCAGATTACTAAAATTAATTTCATAAGTTGATGCGTGAAGAATAGGTGGTTGAGCCAAAAGTCTGTTATTCTATATATTTCCATTAAGGTGTACGTTTAAGAGTATTCATAATCTCTTCTGTTGTAATATCATCGTATATTTGGGGTTCATTATTTTTATGAGACCGGACATTGGCCTAGCGGTTAGAGTGTTCGCCAATGGCCCGGGAGACCTGGGTTCAATCCCAGGTCGAGTCATACCAAAGACTCAAAAAATGGTACTTGATGCCTCCTTGCTTAACACTCAGTATTATAAGGTACGGATCAAGGGTAAAATGATGCAATCCAGGGAAAAGAGTAGCGCTCTTCCCTACATCTTGGTGTAGTAAGCTATCGAAAAGGGAGCCTTCGGGTCACCCTCGACTATGGTCGCCAACTTTACTACTATTTTTATGAGTGTTGTGAATTGAATAACCATGACCAGAAAATCCGCCGAGCACCGACGCACGACATACGGTGAGAAGTGAGTTGGAGACTGAACAGAACTGCAACATATTGACCCCCACTCTTATGGCCATAACAGCGTTTCTTTCCCGTCCTCCTGGGCTGCTCAATCAGGGGCCTGGGGGCCCAGTCACTCTGGGACATACATGGTCCTCATTCCAGCATCTCGACAACATCTTGACACTGGACAGCTGTTTCGACCTTATTAGGTCTCGTCAGCAATGTATACCGTAATCTCCAGCGGATTTTCTGGTCATGGTAATTCAATTCACAATATTAATTCCTCTACTTAAAAAATAAAAATTATGTACATTTTATGAGTGTCTTTCATATTTTCAATCCACTTTGCTTTTTTTATAATGATATTTTATGGCTTGATATATTACTTCAAAATGGTTTTAATTCTTCAATCGTCGGGGTTTTCTTTACATTGATTGTCTCTTTTCTTATTTTTCGCTAGATACTTCTTAGTTGTCTTCAAATATTTTCTTGAGTCGAAAGAATTTTGTTCGTTTTTAATTTCTTCGGACACGCTTGGCATTTTGCTGGATTTTTGCTCCAGATTTCTTTAATCATCGGGGTTTTATCAATTGATGTTATCTCATATTTTCTATCAATTTTTCTTGCTTTGATCGTTTTCCCTTTGACTCACTTATTCATTTCATCAAGTATTTCTCTTCTGTATCCTATTTTTTTTTTGTATCCTTAACTTCCATTTGGGTCACTTCAAGTTATTTTGTGTTGCATATTGACCCCGGCCGAGATGTCAAAATAGGAAATGCACCTGTGTAAATAACAGGTGCACCCGGTCGAAGGTTTCAAGGGGATAACCTTGACTGTCGACAGGTTGAATTGAGTGGGCGTAAAACAATGATATAACTCGGTGCACAGGAAGTTCGAGTTAGTTGGAGATAAGATGCTGTAGAGAGAACCAGCACCCAGCAGATGGGGCCCTCAAGACCCCCGATTGAGCAGTTGGAGTTGGAGAGAAGATGCTGGAATGAGGAACATGTCCCAGAGAGGCTGGGCCCCACTGGCTCCCGGTTGAGCAGCCCAGGAGAACGGGAAAGAAACGCTGTTATGGCCATAAGAGTGGGGGTCAATATGTTGCAGTTCTGTTCAGTCTCCAACTCACCTCTCACACAGTAAAACCTTTAGTAACCCTTTCGAACCCTTTCAAATAAAGTGAGAGGTATATTTTTCTAAAGAAATGTGTCCGCTCGTCTTCATTGCGTCGTTATGTTCTGCGTGCATATGTATATGTGTATGTATAGTTGGTTGTGACTATATAACATTTGTTTATGTGTTATAGTTACTGGATATATGATAAACAGACTGAGTCTGTTACTTGAAGGGGTAAGAGACAGACGAAGAGAATATGCAACTTGAGCACAGATAGCTGGGACCATAGATACAGATATGAGTTAAGAGAATAGATATTGAAGAGATGCTCGGGGGGGGGATATAGAATGGAAAACAGAGACAGACAGACATGCGGATAGGCTGATAACTATTTTGTATTGGATTTCGTTGCGAAATGTCAAACGAACTCCTTCCTCTTCTTAAACATTCGTTTAACTTTTTGTTTTCGTTTTGTTCTTTCCTGGTGGGACCGTCCCGGATCATGCATCTCGAATTGATTTGTTGAGAACCAGCAAACTCAATTTGGGGTAAGATCCCATTCTGCGAAGTCAATGGTCCGTTTGTATTCCCACAAGATTCTCATTCAGTGAAGTAAATGGCCTGTTCGTATTCCCACACTTGAGATTCTCATTCTCCGAAATGAATGGCCTATTTATATTCTCACACTTTAGATTCACATTCTGTGAAGTGAATGGTCCGTTCATATTCCCACACTTGAGATTCTCATTCTACGAAATGAATGGCCTATTTATATTCCCACACTTTAGATTCACATTCTGTGAAGTGAATGGCCTGTTCGTATTCCCACACTTGAGATTCTCATTCTCCGAAATGAATGGCCTATTTATATTCCCACACTTTAGATTCACATTCTGTGAAGTGAATGGTCCGTTCATATTCCCACACTTGAGATTCTCATTCTACGAAATGAATGGCCTATTTATATTCCCACACTTTAGATTCACATTCTGTGAAGTGAATGGCCTGTTCGTATTCCCACACTTGAGATTCTCATTCTCCGAAATGAATGGCCTATTTATATTCCCACACTTTAGATTCACATTCTGTGAAGTGAATGGTCCGTTCATATTCCCACACTTGAGATTCTCATTCTACGAAATGAATGGCCTATTTATATTCCCACACTTTAGATTCACATTCTGTGAAGTGAATGGCCTGTTCGTATTCCCACACTTGAGATTCTCATTCTCCGAAATGAATGGCCTATTTATATTCCCACACTTTAGATTCACATTCTGTGAAGTGAATGGTCCGTTCATATTCCCACACTTGAGATTCTCATTCTACGAAATGAATGGCCTATTTATATTCCCACACTTTAGATTCACATTCTGTGAAGTGAATGGCCTGTTCGTATTCCCACACTTGAGATTCTCATTCTCCGAAATGAATGGCCTATTTATATTCCCACACTTTAGATTCACATTCTGTGAAGTGAATGGTCCGTTCATATTCCCACACTTGAGATTCTCATTCTACGAAATGAATGGCCTATTTATATTCCCACACTTTAGATTCACATTCTGTGAAGTAAATGGTCCGTTCGTATTCTCACACTTGAGATTCTCATTCTACGAAATGAATGGCCTATTTATATTCCCACACTTTAGATTCACATTCTGTGAAGTGAATGGTCCGTTCATATTCCCACACTTGAGATTCTCATTCTACGAAATGAATGGCCTATTTATATTCCCACACTTTAGATTCACATTCTGTGAAGTGAATGGTCCGTTCATATTCCCACACTTGAGATTCTCATTCTACGAAATGAATGGCCTATTTATATGCCCACACTTTAGATTCACATTCTGTGAAGTAAATGGTCCGTTCGTATTCTCACACTTGAGATTCTTAATCTACGAAGTGCATGGCCTATTTATATTCCCACACTTTAGATTCTCATTCGGCGAAATTATTGAGACTAGTGGTGGTTTTATTGAATAAAATTAATCAATCGTTTGCTAACTTCTAGGATTGTAATTTATAGTCAAATACAGTTATCTTCTTTTGTTCTGTAAGTGTTTTTCTGATCCATGAAATATGTCCTCGAATACCAGCCACACTCTGTATTTTGTTTCATTTCGTCGATTTTAATCTTATTTTCTGGGTCGTCTGGTTTTGCTATTTGAAGTTGTGTAGTCTCTAATTTTCACCAATGGTCCGGGAGTCCTGGGTTTAATCCTATGTTAAGTCATACCAAAGACTTTAGAAATGGTACTTGATACCTCCTTACTTAACTCTCAGCGATATAAGGTACGTATCAAGGGTAAAGTGGAGCAATCCAGGGAAAGGAGTAGCGCCTTCCCCTACACCTCAGTGTAGTAGCTATCGAAAAGGAGCCTCTGGTCGCCCTCGACAACAGTTGCCAGCATTACTTACTGATTATCATTATTATCATTATTTTACTCATTATGATTTTTTGACACCAGAGTCAGCTCGTACCCTTTCGCTGGAGTCTGAGTGACAGCAAGTCTTCTCAGGTCTTCAGGACTCCTCTGAGTATTATAGTCGATCTCAACAATACTGTGGTATGCATGGTCACGATTCTTCCTCTGATCTTCAGTTCTCCCAAACTTTTTCCAACCCTTGAGAACCGTTCCAAGCGCACCAACTACCACTGGTATCACCGTCACCTCTATCTTCCACAGCTTTGTCAGATCTCTGACAAGGTCCGAGCGTTTCTCTATCTTTTTTGCTTTCTTTGACTTTCACTGTGGTTCGCTGAAACAGTAAAATACACCAGAAGACAAGGTCTTTTTTTTTCTAGTTGATTGATGCGAGTAGTGCATCCATATAGCAGTATCGATGTGACCGCTGCCTGGAAGAAACTGCGTTTCATTTTATCGGTTAGGTCTGATTTCCATATAATCGATAGCCTATTGATAGCTGTCCATGCTTTCGTTAGCCTCGTTTCGATGTCCTTTTCGGTTGATTCGACGCTGCTTCCTAGGTACGTGAATTTGTCTACTAGTTTAAGTGGGGTTCCTTCTAGAGTGGAGATGTCCCCCGTTTGGTTATAGCACATATATTCCGTTTTGTGTGCATTAACATAGATGCCTATGCTTGCTGCTGCTCGTTCCAAACTATGCAGAAGAGTTTCGGCTTGGTCAGGTGTATTTGCCAGTATCGCTATGTCATCGGCGTAGTCGGCGTCGGTAATTGTTGTTGCGGGGTATCTTCTGCTTCTTTTCTTCGTCAGTTCGAAGCCATTCTCTTTGATTTTGTCAATCGATGTTCTAAGTACGTAGTCTAGACAAATGATAAAGAGGTACGGGGCCAGCGTGTCCCCTTGTAGTACTCCTGCTACAATGTCAAAGTATTCCGTGTCTCCATCCGGTGATCGTACTTTTACTTTAGTGTTTCTATAGAGAATTGTTATTGCCGCTACGGTTTCTTTAGGTATGCCGTACGCTAGTAGGATTTTTTCCATCTTTCCTCTGTGAATGGAGTCGGAAGCCTTGGTAAAGTCGACAAATATTAATGTCGCTTGTAGGTTCTTTGCCCGTACACCTTCAAGGATTCTGCGGATGGTTAATATTTGTGAGGTCGTGGATCTATTTCTTCGGAAGCCATTTTGGTTTTTTCTAAGTATGATGTCGATTTTGGGTTCTATTCGGCTTCGTAGTAGGGCATTGTAGATTTTGGCAGCTATGGATGTAAGTGTTATGCCTCGGTAGTTTTTGGCTAATCCGAGGTCCTCCTTTTTAGGGAAGGGGAGTATGCATCCCTTCATCCATCTATCTATCGGATTTTGATTGTATACTGCGTTGCAGTGTCGGAGCAGTATGTCGTCGAATTGTCTGGTCTTCCATACTTCCGGGGGAATTTCGTCCAGCCCTGCAGCTTTCCTATTTTTAATTTTTTTGAGAACCGAGTCGAGTTCTTCTTGTGTGAACGGTCCTAGTTTAATGTCTAATTGTTTGCTAATTATTCTGGTGATTGGTTCATGCGTTATTTTTGGTGGGTTTCCAAGTAAGTTTTCGAAGTGCTGTTTCCACAGTTTTATTCTTTCTTGTTGGTTTGCTGCTTTAAGTTTTGCTTTGGCTGTGTTCTTTCTTCTGCTCACTTCGTTTATTGTTTGCCAGGCTATTCTAGATTGTCTATCTTCCACCGAGTCTCTAATCTTATCTATCTGATTTTGAATGTATTCTGTCGGTTCCTTTATATATATGCCTGCTAATTGATATTGTGCCGTTTTTAGTTTTAAGGCATTTGTGTTTGTTGGGTTTTTTCGATAGTTTTTGGAGGCTGTTTCCACTAGTGCACGTTTTTCTCTCACCGCTAAAGTTTCCCATGGGACTCTATATTTAGTTTTAAGTTTTGTTGGAATGTATTTTGCTGCTGCCTCGAGGTGTGCATTGACGAAGTTTTTATATTCGTCGTTTGGTGTACTTTTTTCCGTCTTTTCTTGTAGTGTTTCGAATCTGTTTCTTAATTCTAATACGTATCTATCTCTTATATCTTTGTTGTTTAATAGGGCCCAGTCATAGTGTTTGGTGGTCGCTGTTCGTTTGGCGTTTTTTCGTAGGCTTAACCGTATTTTCGCCGTGACTATTCGGTGGTCGGTGGACACACCCTCAAAAGAGGAGTATGCCTCGCAATTCAATGCACTATTTTTCCATTTCTTGTTTATAAGGACGTAGTCTATCTGAGCTTTAGTATTGTTTGCGTACGTGTATGTCCATAGTTTGCCCTCTCTTTTTTGGTAGTTTGTATTGAGGCATGCTAATCTATTTTCTATCATGAAATCTGTTAGATGTTGCCCATTCCTATTTGACGTGTTGTGGAGGCTGTATTTGTTGTTTCCGTTTTTCCCGATTTGGGCATTCATGTCTCCGCCAATGACTAACATGTTGTGTTTCGGGATGCTACGCACTAATGAGGATAACTCATCGTAGAAGGTGACTAGTTCAGTTTCTTCACTAACATTGGTGGGGCTGTAGCATGAGATGATTGTTGCTCTAGGGTTTCCGTTAAATGTAGCTGCCATCATTCTAGGTTGTATTTTCTCAACGCTATTAAGCGTTTTTAATGCTCTAGGTCCTATAAGTAATCCTACCCCTCCTACTGCGGCGTTGACAGAGTTTTTCCATGCGGATACAGTGGCGAGCGACCAGCCATTGCCAGTTTCGTGATATTTGATATCTTCTCTGTGCGTGTATCTGTGTTCTTGTATGCATATTATGTCTATCTTATGTTCTTCGGCCGATGCGATTAGCTCTGGGAGTTGTCCTATTCTATTTAAGGTTCTTACGTTAAATGTGGCTATTTGTAGTGTTTGCTTGCATTTTAGTAGTTTTGATTGTTTGAGCTCTGTAGCTGATTTTTCGAACACCGAGGCCAGGGCTCCAACCTCAGCAGGACGCGCCCCTTTTTTACCCGCGCGAAGAGCGATGCAGTTTGTGTAAGTGGTTTGAGTGTGGGTCATGGTTATCTTTCGATGGCTGTTTTATTCTCTTCTATAGAAGCCACTCTTATAGAGGAGCAGCAGTAGTTCCCCGATCGAACTAGCGATCCTGAGCGTAAAGTCGTCAAACTCACGTCCAGGACCCGTTTAGGTATTGAGTTTGGTCGTACATGGGTTTATTCAAATACCTTTACGTACATCATGCTGCTTCCCATGTGTACGCAAAAAAAAAAAAAAAGGGGGGGGATTAATTTTGGTTTAAGTTTTCTTAAGTTTTAAGGTACTTTCGTCTGACTTTCACTGGTACTGACTTGTGCTTTTTTTTTGCTGTATTGGGGCTTTTCCTAGGTTTTTCATTTTTTTTTTTTTTTTTTACTACAGTTGGGAACCTAGCAGGCTTCAGGAATTATAGAGCTTAAAAATTTTCCTTTCTCTTGGTGGGGGGGCTATGGTAGCATTAGGTGTTTTAGGCTTTTTCTTTTTCTTCTAAACTACTGTTAGGGCTTTCTTTACGAATTTTTAAATTATTCGATAGAAGACATTCAAAAACATTCTGCCTTGTTCGCTGACATTGGAATGACTAACACCAATTTGGCTTTATAGTAGAGTAAGCGTGTCTTTACATTTAAAACGCATAGTTTAAGCATTATTTCACAAACAAAATACAGCATAACATTTTGTAAAATTCAGCATTTTAAATTGATAGGACTTAAAGACATACTGACCAAAATTGATATTTCTTCCAGGTGGCTCCTGAGTTCAAATGCTTCTTCCTCGTTTCGACTTTTATGTACTACTGAAATTTTAGGTGGCTTTGGAGGCGGTCTACTGGGGGGGGGGAATTCATTTCATTTTTTTTTTCTTTTTCCTTTTCTCTTGGGGGGGGGCTATGGTAGCATTAGGTGTTTTAGGCTTTTTACCCGACTATTTTACGTTGATTTTATGTATATCGAATAAGGTTGAATATAGGCATATTATAAGCACATATTATAGGCACATGGATAAAGTAGTAAATGAAGGAAGTCAATGAGTGAAGAATATGAAACAAATAAAACGAGTAAAGGTATGAAACAAATAATGGTTGTAAAACGGCGCGGACAAAATGAACATTTAAACAAGGCGACGAACAAAAACAAATTTATATATCAAAATAATAAAATTTACATTGATACCTAAAAGAAATTACTAACTCTACTAACAAAATAATAGTGTGTATATATGTGTGAGCTCGTGTGTGTGTGTGTGTGTGTGTGTAACACAACTAAGCTACAAAAAGAATTGCAAGTTTAAAATGTCCTTTTTTTATGGATAGAAACGGGCAGTTTCTCAGAGACGGGAAAGCGTCTCATAGTCCTTGTATATGAATGTCTGCGAGGCCCATTCATGGTGTTGCTTTTCTCTCCTGTTGATTCACGCTGAAAGGAGTGTGTTACTGCTGCGAAGAAATTTGGCCAAAGAGAACAAGGGTGTTTGAAGACGACGTATTTATAGAAAATACGCGTCTTGTAGGTGGCTCAAAAACGCAGGACTTGAATTCACGCGCGGACCTAGTTTTAAACATGTCACGTGGTCCTCCTGGCCAATGGTTTCCCGAGACTGAATATGTGAGCGTCCGCCATCTTTGTGGGAATAAGTGGCATACCGCCCAAACTAATTTATAGGAGTGTAAAGTCCTATAATCTTCAAAACATTCACAAAAATAACAACACTACCAACAATAACAACACTAACAGAATTAATCTGTTACAGAAATTAAATGCACCATAACTACAAATTAGACGAACAAGCATAAACCAACATCACTAAAAGATTCCTGAAACCTATCGAAAAACAAAAACAAATAAAACTTATCCTCTATTACATTAGATTTAAAACATCAAACCTCATCGTTTAGAATAACAACAATTTCTCTGAAATACACCAAAACCAAACCAATGTAGTTTATAAATTTATATGCTCATTTCGAGAGTGTCTCCTGAAAAACAAAATTAATTCTAACATTGGTTATACAACCACAACTTCATCTCGTCGTCTTACTTATTACATTTCTGAAAATAGCGCCATAAAACAACATTTAATTATAATACACAGTAACAGCACTAACCAACTTACATCTTCCGATAAGATTCTCGTAGATGATACAATAATTATATATTAAAACAATAATAATAAAAAACGATTACAAATCCTAGAAGCAATATGCATAAAAAATTTAAAAAATAAATTAATAAAATAGCATTTAACTCAGGCACCAACATATTGAATATTTTTGATAACTAAAAATCACTAATTCTATTAGTAAAGCTTTTTCCAGCCGAACGTTTTAATACAAAACGCTGAAAACGTTCCAACCGACAACTTCAAAACAAAATGCAACAAATTACTAAAAACAGTAAAACTCAACAGTCAACTCAAAACTACACTACCCCTGATGATAACCAAAATTATGGTCGAAAGCACTTGGGCAGAAGATATGGGACAATTCCTTTACCATCTATATCCCGTCACAAGAAGAATAACAAGGAGTCTTGAAAAAATAAAATTAGAAATAATAAACAGTGTTCCATCGTCCTTAACAAAACTTGCTTGAGAAATAACTTGCTGCCTAAATATACACTCTTCAATATATATACAGGGTCAGGCAAAATGATCTGACACACCTGATGTAAATCTGTGGGATTTTTTTTCTCTGGGGATACCTCAAGTCAAAAGTATTCAGTAATCTCCCTCAATCTATTGAACAACTTAAAAATGCAATTCGTCAAGAAATTACTGCCATACCACATGAAATGACACGTCGAGTTATAGACAACTTTTGTGAACGCCTTCGACAGAGTGTAGACAATAACGGACCCCATTTGACTGATTTAATTTTCAAACCCTAATGAAACAAAATGGCATTATATGTACTTTTCGAAAATAAAAACACTTTTTTGTTTCTTTACTTTATTTGTCTTTTATTAAACCTACAAATGTGTCAGATCATTTTGCCTGACACTATATATATATATATATATATCAATATACATATCAATATATATATATATATATATATATATATGTATATACGCGCGTGCGCGTGAGTTTTTATGAAATGCAAGTAAGAAAAGTGGTATAAAAATAGTCAGTGTTACTTTAACATAGCAGGTTTAAAACCTAAAATGTTTAAGTTGAGTCTAGTCTGTTATTCACAGTTTCAATCGTCTGACAGAAAGAGAGAGAGACACACATCTACAGTCATCCACAGTCAGATCAGTTTCGTTTTATCAGAACTCATCAGTGTGGCTAGACAGTATCTCCACGTAGCTGGGATCGAAACCCGGTTGACTCAAACGCCAAGCCAAAGGTTCTAACCATTTAGCTACGAGGAGATATTAGCTACGAAGTACATTTTTAAACGGTTATGAATCACAATTAATATTGTTTACATACATCCGTTCAAACGGCCGCCGAGATCTCAATTCAAATACGAAGAGACTTGCAAAGGCGCTAATGGCAACACGATTACTTCTTCGTTAGAGAACTCGACCCTACGGGGGTAGGGGAGTATATATCTATAGTCATCCACATTATTTTACATATAGCGAATTTTTCAAACAGGTGATTTATCACTGAAATCTGAGCAACCATAAGTCTACTCAGATCTAGAAGGTGCCCGTGATATAATGGTTATCGTTGTGGAAAATGGATACGGTGACACGAGTTCAAAGCCTGGACGAGACTGATTGCATTTCACATTGCACTAATACCCTTCGGAAAGGTATGAATCCAATTATTCTCCCTCCAGCTACTAGGTTCTTCAGCCTTGGTGAGGCAATTTGTCTAGGAGAAGAACAACTCTGAATACAAACCTGTTAAACTCCGCTTAAAAATTGACCTTTGGTCATATCCTGCCCGAGTGGAGGGGTTGGGTAAATATGATAAGTCTACTCAGATCTCCACGATTTTTCTAAGTATTCTAGCTGATCATAACAGTGCAGTGAACTCGATTGTCTCAAGTTTCCTTAGTCCCATTTCTAAGCCAATGGAGACCATTCCAAGTGCTCCAACTACTATTGGTATCAATATCATCTTCACGCTTACAACTTCTTCAGCTCCCTGACAAGATCAAAGAATTCGTTGATTAGGAGCAAGAGATTGCTCAAAATGTATAAGCAAAAGATTTTTAAGCACTCAGCACTCTTATTTAGCACAACCTATTTAAATGCAAAATATTAAAATGATCAAAATTTCAAATACTACCCGTGACTTGTTTCACATTTAATCGACTGTATGTGACACACAGAGTTGTGGGTTTATATATATATATATATATATATATGTGTGTGTGTGTGTGTGTGTGTGTATGTGTGTGTGTTTTAAAACAAAACGCTGAAAACGTCCCAACCGACAACTTCAAAACAAAACGCTACAAATGATTAAAACAATAACAATTCAAACTATCATCTCAAAATACACTACCCCTGATGACGACCAAAAATATGGTCGAAAGCATTTGAGCAGAAGATATGAGACAATTCTTTTACCAGCTTGATTCGGACACAAGAAAAATAACAAGAAAACTTGAAAAATTCCAATTGTAAATATACACTCTTTAATATATATATATATATATATATATATATATATATTCAAATCGTCAGGAAAAATTAGATTTCTAGTCATATGAACGATGAAGTTAGATTGTTTTTGCAAATCTGTTAAAGCAATTATTTTATAAAATTAATTATTTAATCGTAAATACTTTAGATAAGAAGAAATAAGTACTGTGATAGGCAAGTGCTGATTTGGCAGTCACAAGACCGTGAAATAATCAAATGTCACTTTTCGAGTTTTTAGATTAACCGGTAATTTTACTCAAATGTCAGTGATACTCAATAAGCTGTTGATAAAAACACTTAAAAATGGTTGCCAGAGTTAAGGTTAAGGTTTTCATAAGATCTATTCTCAACCAATCAACAGATTTTTGACGGCCAACTATTAGAGAAGAGTGCAATCTTCTGAAGAGGTTTTGATCAGCAGCAGAGACGCGGGAAAAATTGGAAGAAAACAGACGGTTTGGGTTCAAGACACGGATTTTTAGTCTCTTTATCAGGCGGCCAAAACTGTTAAGGGATGGCTATGTCTTGCAGTTGTCAAAGAAAGGAAGAGAATGGCCCTGGTGACAGTATAAGCTCTTCTAGTCCTGGTTACCCACAGTTAGGTGCAATAGTGTATACGCATGTCGATTCAAGTATGTCTATATGTACATATATGGGTATGGGTGCGAGCGTACTAGTACTGATGTGTGTAGGCATAGATAGCATACATGTATATCGGTACATTGATGTAGGTATGTGAATGTAGGTACATATATGTAGGTACATGGATGTAGGTACGTGAATGTAGGTACATGTACGTAGGTACGTAGATGTGGATACGTAGATGGAGGTGCATGTATGTAAATACGTAGATATAGGTACGTGGATGTAGGTACATGGATGTAGGTACGTGGATGTAGGTACGTGGATGTAGGTACGTGGATGTAGGTACATTGATGTAGGTACATTGATGTATGTACATATATGTAGGTACATGGATATAGGTACGTGAATGTAGGTACATGGAGGTGCCCGTGGTGTAATTGTTATCGTCGTAGGAAATGAACACGGCGACCCGAGTTCAAATCCTGGACTTGACTGATTGCATTTCACATAGCACTAATACCCTTGGGAAAGGTGTGAATCCAATTATTCTCCCTCCAGCTATGGGTAAATAGTAGGACAGACTAGGTTCTTCAGCCTTGGTGAGGCAACTAGTCTAGGAGAAGGAAAACTCTGAATTCAAACCTGTTAAACTCCGCTTAAAAATTGACCTTGTGTCATATCCTGCCCGAGCGGAGGGGTTGGGTAAATAGGATGTAGGTACATGGATGTAGGTACGTTGGTGTAGGTACGTGGATGTAGGTACATAGATATAGGTACGTGAATGTAGGTACATGGATGTAGGTACGTTGGTGTAGGTACGTGGATGTAGGTACATGGATGTAGGTATGTGAATGTGGGTACATAGATGTAGGTATATGAATGTAGGTACATAGATGTAGGTACATGGATATAGGTACGTGAATGTAGGTACATGAATGTTGGTACGTTGGTGTAGGTACGTGGATGTAGGTACATGGATGTAGGTATGTGAATGTAGGTACATAGATGTAGGTACATGGATATAGGTACGTGAATGTAGGTACATGGATGTAGGTACGTTGGTGTAGGTACATGGATGTAGGTACGTGGATGCAGGTACATGTACGTAGGTACATGTATGTACGTACATGGATATAGATACGTGAATGTAGATACATAGATGTAGGTACGTGGATGTAGGTACATGTACGTAGGTACATGAAGGTGGATGCTTAGATGTAGATGCATGTATGTAAATACGGTATAGGTACATCGATGTAGGTACATGTATGTAGGTACGTGGATGCATGTACATGTAGGTACGTATATGGATATAGGTACGCGAATTTAGGTACATGGATATAGGTACGTGAATGTTGGTACATGGATATATGTACATGTATGTACGTACATGGATAAAGGTACGTGAATGTAGATACATGGGTGGAGGTACGTTTATGTAGGTACGCGGATGTAGGTACATGTAGGTAGGTACATGAAGGTGGAAGCATAGATGGAGGTGCATGTATGTAAATACGTAGATATAGGTACGTGGATGTAGGTGCATATATGTAGGTACATGGATGCATGTACATGTAGGTACATATATGGATATAGGTACGCGAATTTAGGTACACGGATGTAGGTACGTGTATGTAAATACGTACATATAGGTACGTGGATGTAGGTACGTGGATACAGGTACATGGATAATAAGTGTGTATCCTATTTACCCTATTTACCACCCCCTCCGCTCAGGCAGGATATGACACAAGATCAATTTTTAAGCGGAGTTTAACAGGTTTGAATTCAGAGTTTTCCTTCTCCTAGACTAGTCGCCTCCCAAGGCTGAAGAACCTAGTCTGTCCTACTATTTACCCATAGCTGGGGGGAGAATATTTGGATTCATACCTTTCCCAAGGGTATTAGTGCTATGTGAAATGTAATCAGTCTCGTCCAGGATTTGAACTCGTGTCGTCGTGTCCACATCCTGCGACGATAACCATTACACCACGGGCACCTCCAAAATTAATTGACACTCACTATTTCTGATGGTAAGACTGCCGTTCGGGAGCTCAAGAAAATGTAAAGAACTCGTTCATTGACATTTTTCTCAAGTCCATCCTGAATCGAAGCGGTTGTATATGTTTGAGTCTCATCTATGGATAAAATAGATCTGTGTGCAAAGAAAAATTAACGACACAAAAATGTTGATATAAATGTACAATGAACAAGATTCCCGAACCCCTGCGCATACAATAACCCAAGATGAATTCACATGCAGTTAAAATCAATCAATCGATCAATCAAAAGCATAGATAAACAAGTTAGGGATGTCAACGGATTTTGATAGATGATAAAACAGAAAGAGAAGGATTTCTCTGCGGGGATGAAAGGGTTGGTTTTCTTTAATGTCCATAATGTCTTTGGCGCTTATACATTTAGAGGTCAGTAGCCAAGTATATAATTTTTTGGATATTTTAGTCCTGGGTGGTCCTTGTGTGGCGGCAAGCTTTTCCGAAAGCTCGGACTACATATATTCAAGGAAGCAATCGGGAGATGGACTGGTGAGTGGCGATACAGGACAATGATGGTAGGGCTGACCGTTAGCCCGAAGTTATACTCTACCCATCGTAGTAGCTGACAAGGTTAGCATAGACAATAAAGTTAGCTGTTAAACAGAATGGAATAATCGCAATGCTGAGAAATCAGCGACCAAGTCCAAATTGTGAAGTCTTACACTCCTCCTCTTCCTCTTCCTACCAGGATAAACTTGAAGAGCAAATCAAGAAACTGTAAGTATTCTCAGAATTCGTTTTTGCTTTTTCTTTCGCTTTTCCTTTGCTTTTTCTTTGTGGAGATGAACCCTTTCGACCGGAACCAAGTGGCCTTTTGGAAACGATCATTACGTAGGGGTAGAGACGTCGGCTAGTCGGTGAGACAAGGTGAACCACGACGAATTCTAGTACTCTCTATCTCAACGATACAATCGTAGAAAATTCCCGAAGCGATAGTTGATTTAGGGATAAAAATAAACAAATCTAAGTAACTTTTACATGTACACAGAAGTAAGAATAAAATGACCTTTGAAGTGTCGTCAATCAGCGATTTCTGGGACAGGATGTTCTAGTTGTGTAGACAGGAAGACAGCTCGCGTGGGATGACAGCAGGAAGCAGGTCCCGTGGTTTGACAACCAAAATGCATAAGCATTATGAAATTATATGAAATTATATATACACGGGTACCCACTGAAAGAAGAGAGTCAAGGTCAGTCGGTCGGGCAGTCAAGAGGTTCGGTTTAGGACCTCTCTTCAAGGAAGGTTCAGAATATGGAATCACAACGTAGGTTAATATATTGGTTAATATCGCAGTCCTCCGCCAGTCTGTATCTGCGTCTTTCGTCTCCCTCTCTCTTTCTCTCTCACCCACAGAATTTTGGACCCTTACGCGAAAAAAAAAGAGAGAGTTATATTTTTGTAACGAAAAGCGTTATTATCATTCATTCCTTCATTATGATATACAACACAGGAAACTAAACCTGTTTTTCTACTACTGCTCAACTAATGCAGACGCAAAGAACTCGTTGAATGAAAAATGGACAATTTTCTGTCAAAGTGATACACCAGTCCATTTTTGTCTATTCGGTTTTATACACCTAGGAGGAGGGCTTCTTGAACTTTATACACGACGCAGCCCTTATAACTAAATTCAATTTCCATTCAACTATAAATAAATTCGTTAAATATCACCGACATTTTTTCGTCTCACAAGACGCCGTGATGAAATGAGTGGATTTTGAAATATACTTTCGGTTTCAAGATTAATTTTTAGAAAATGCAGAAAAGTATTTATAAATGTAAAGTTGAATTATATAATAACACCCACACCAACAAATAACTGACAATACTGAAACTGACTTAAGTGAAAAGATTCGGGTCTTTTCTGTCAGAGCGGGATTTTTACTTAATAACAATTTAATTTTGAATCTAATTCATTAAAACTCTGTTCCTATGAATAAGAATAAAAATTTCAAGCATTGTATTTTACGATTTCATTATTTTCTTTCTTTTTTAAACCGATATTTTTATTCTTCTTAAATAATCTTTTTTTCTAAAGACGTCTCATTATCTATTATAAAAAGAAATATTTTAGAATTCAGAATTTTTAAAGAATAATTCCTTTAAAATATAATTGTTTTTAAATGTTTTCTTACGTGAAAACATGATTAAATGCGTCGTTAACGACATCGAAAAACCCGGATATTTTCGGTCATAGCTATATTGTTGGTTCATTCAAATGACCCGTATGCTTGGACAGGTCATATGTTAATGACAATTCACTAGTGGTCATCACATTCAATCAGGCATTTTACTCGGTGTTCAATATATGGCAACGAGTCTCCGTGACCTAATGAGTTTTGTTCTTTCATAAATGGGTTTATAAATTCAAATAAGTAAATTCATTCTTAGTGGATCCATAAGCTTTTATTCACCCTGCCAAAAAATGTCTTTCATCCTCAGATGTCTGATAAGACCACTTTGAGAAGCTAACCGGAGGTCCTCTGAATGGCACTAGACCTTGTTGTCTAGTTCAAGCCATAACCCGGCATACGTGCCCGGACCCACATTTGGGTTCGTGAAACTGCTTGCCTCATCAGGCTCACATTGCACCAAGTGAGCCGATGAGCAGCACAGACCAGCAGGGTTCAAGTCTCGACTCGTTCCCGGCCTTCCCTCCCCCTTATCCCCACTTTAATCGGCCTTCGGGCTTTTGACCTTGTGTCAAGTCCTGTCTGGTGGGAGGCAGCGACAAATAGTGTCCTCGTGTCTGGTGGGAGGCAGCGACAAATAAAAGACCACTTTGAGAAGCCCTTGGTGACCAAGCCAAGGATGTTTAAGATAAATCGGGTATTTAGGTGGATCAAAATACTTATCACTAGTAAATGTACTAATTTTCATTCCAATATCAAATTAGAAGATACATCTTAAGTACATTCTTATGTTAATAAATTAAGCCTAAAAATACATTTTGATTTATAACTCTAAACTATATAAATTTAATAGACTTTCTTCTGATGATTTTATTTCTAATTAATACATCCTAGCTTTAATGACTTCCCATAACATCGTTCGTTCATTTAAGTGATCCATACGTTTTAAACTGATCGTATGTGAATGACGCAACACTCATGGCCATCTCACCCAATCAAGCATTCTGCTAGGTGTATAATATCAGACAGAGTCTATATGAACCAGGAATTTTTGTTCTGTTATAAAGGGATTTAAAAGTGGAAACTAGTATATTCACTCCCTCTGGACCTCTATGCTTTTATTCAACCTGTTAAAATTTTATTCACCTCTAGGGGTCAATACGGGCGACTTTCAGAAAGTGTGTTATAAAGCAAAAGTTACTAGAATTAGATGGCGTAGCTGTTATCTTCTTAGGAAATGGAATCGGCAACCCAAGTTCAAACCCTGGACGAAGCTAATTGCATTTCACATAGAGCTCATACTCCCCGGGAAGATATTAATCTAACTAATTTTCCCCAGCAATGGAGGAGGATTCACACCTGTTTTGTTTTATCACACACACACACACACACATATATATATATATATATATACGTATGTAGGCTGGAAAGTTCGTAGTCTGAAAAGCTCAAATGATGACGTCATATCTGCTGTTAATGACTTTTTTGACCAATCGCATGCTATTACTACAACACCAATTGAAGAAGTGTGTGGACCGCAGGGAAGAAATGTTAGAAAATAAACCTCATTTCGTCACATTCCATGAGAGTATCTTGGTCAGCCTATTATCTTTTTGCCCAAACCTCGTATATATATGCATATATATACATGTTTAAATGACCCCTGTATATATATATCATCATTCCTCATCATCATGTTGTGCCGCTAGCACGGATATCCTTGACCCTCTCTCGCCACTTCTCCCTATCGTTCATCGCCTCTGGCTGGTCTTCAGGGCTGCAACCCGTATCCTCCCAGAGCTGCTGTATGTACGTTCGAGCTGGTCGTCCTGCTTTTGATCGGCCATATGTGGGGGTCCAAGGAGTAAATCACTTATGAGCTCGTCCCTGCTTCCCCAGCAGTGTCCTGCATGTCTGGTTCGTCTAACTTGGATAGTTTTCGTGATGGGAGGCAGGTGGCCGAATAGTTGGCGCTTTGTGGTGTGTTGCCTCCAGGACTTGTTCAATATTGCTCGCAGCATTCTTGCGTAATTGCCGTCTAGCTTTTTCTCCAGCCTTTTTGTTGGCGTCCAACTAGTGCATCCATACAGCAGTATCGATACGACCGCAGCTCGGAAGAGACTGCGTTTCATTTTATCGGTCAGGTCTGACTTCCATATGATCGATAGCTTATCGATAGCTGTCCATGCCTTCGTTAGCCGTGTGTCGATGTCCTCTTCGGTTGAAGAGACACTGCTTCCTTAGTAGGTGAACTTGTCTACCAGTTTCAGAGAGGTTCCGTCTAGTGTGGAAATGTCACCTGTTTGATTAAAGCACATGTATTCAGTTTTGTGTGCATTAACATGGAGGCCAATGCCTGCGGCGGCTTGTTCCAAACTATGCAGTAGTGTTTCGGCTTGGTTGGGTGTATTTGCCAGAATCGCTATGTCATCGGCATAGTCGGCGTCGGTAATTGTTTTTGCGTGGTAGCTTCTGCTTCTTTTCTTTGTCAGCTCGAAGCCGTTTTCTTTGATTTTATCAATCGATGTTCTAAGCACGTAGTCTAGACAGATGATAAAGTGGTATAGATCTTACGTATCCCCTTGCAGCACTCTTGCTACAATGTCGAAGTATTCTGTGTCTCCATCTGGTGAACGTACTTTCAGTTTGGTGTTTCTCTAGAGAATCGTTATCGCTGCGACGGTCTCTTTTGGTAAGCCGTATGCTAGTAGAATTTGTTCCATCTTCCCTCTGTGAATAGAATCAAAGGCCTTGGTAAAGTCGACAAATAGTATTGTCGCCAGTCGGTTTTTTGCCAGTACGCCTTCAAGGATTCTACGGATAGTCAATATTTGTGAGGTCGTGGATCAATTTCTTCGGAAGCCATTTTGGTTTTTCCTAAGAATATTGTCCATTTTGGGTTCTATGCGGTTTCGTAGTAGTTCGTCCCTCGTCCATTTCAAGAATGTTCCCAAGTATCTTAAAATGGGGATCGCCCACTTATTTATCCCTTTGATGTGGTTCCTGCCACAAAGCTTGGTTTCGAGAAGCTTTCTCGTTCATCTAAGATAAAAAAATTTTTTTCTTTCCTCTTCACAAGTTTGATGTTGTTCGCTTCCAATATTCCCAAGTACTTGTAATTTCCTCTTCTTCGAGCGTCCTGATTATTTCTTGATTTGACAGTTTTATTCCTTCCATTATTTGACTTTTCCCATTCTCATTATTTGCATGGCACGTTTTTCGGAGCCAAATTCCATTCTTAGATTCTAACTGTATATTCTTATTGTTTGTATTAGTCTCCAATTCTTTTTCATTTTTGCAAACAGATTAATATCATTCATGTACATTAGGTGGATAATCTTTTCTCGCAATTTTGTAAATTTGCGGCCCCACCCCGCCTTGTGCATTTTCTTAGAATAGGATTGAGTGGTATAATCGCTGTTACCAGTTGTAATGATGAAACCACATCTACCTGGAAGATATCTCCCTGGATTTTCATCTCAGCTAAAGTTTTTCCTCTTACAGTTAATTCCACTTTTCAGTTTTTCATGGTTTCCATAATGACTGTCGGATATTTTCTACTTTTTTCGACAGAGCCGTATCGTTGGCCTTTTTGTAGCCATTCAACGTCTTGTCGACATTTTTCCACCTCGTTTTGCTCTCCTTAAGGATGTGCTAATCAATGTACTGTAGATCACCTATCCCTCTTGTTCCCTAGTAGCATCCTTTCTGTTTTTCGGGAAACAGACCGTGGCTTACTGGCGAGTAATATATCTATTCCCTAATCTGTATTGATAAGACTTTCCAAATCTTAGGTAGACACGTTATCAGTCTATAGTTGCTGGGAGCGGTTCCTATTAAGGGTCTTTCTAGATCAGTCTTTCCTTTAGTCACCCATTCGGATATATTTGTTTCTTCTAAGCATCAATTCAGTTCAATAGTTTTGGTTTCTGAGAGATGGTAATGTAGTCTTCTTTTCGGCTCATGATTTTCATCATAAACTCTTAAATTTATTTTGTCTTCTCTTATTAACGTTTGCTTTGTGGTGTTGGGGTGTGATATTTCGATTTTCATTATTTTGCATTTTAATTCGGTTTAGGAGTTCTTGCTTTTCAGTATTTAGCGTTTCGGTTCGCGTTGTAGGGTATTATTATTATTATTATTATTATTATTATTATTATTTCACGCCTTGTGAGTTTTCTACACCAGTATCAGTTCGTGATCGGGAGTCTGGGTGACAGCAAGTTTTCTCAGATCTCCTGGACACTTCTGAGTATTATAATCGATCCCAACAATACTGTGGTCTATAGGTCTTGATTCTTCTTCAGATTTCCAATTTCGCTATTTTCTTTTCAAAGCCCCTGAAGACTGTTCAAAGCATGCCAACTATAATTGGTATCGCCGTTATCTTCATGTTCCATGGCGTTGTTAGCTTTCTAGCAAAATCCAAGTATTTTTCTATCATTTCGTTTTCTTTCGTTTTTATTCTGTGGTCTACTGGAACAGCAAAACCCACCAGTAGACAAGTTCTTTTTTTTTTTTTTCTTGTTAATTAACGCTTGGTCAGGTCGTCTGGCTGAGATTGGGTGATCCATTTGTATCTCAAAGTCCCAGAGAATTTTGTGCGCCTCATTTTCTTGAACAGATTCCGATTTTTGCATAAACCAAGTTATATCTCTTGATAATGCTATTGTTAACCGCTAAATGAGTCATTCTTTGGTCTTTTATTGTATATTCTTCAAGTCTTTGAATTGTTGCATCTACAAAATCCTCAATGTTGGAGAGTTCTCTCACTCCTTCTTATCTTGACACTTAAAGTCTGTCAACGATTAGTATCCCAGTCACATTGATGTTCAACAACTTTTCCCGCTCTCAAGCAAGAGCTATTATTTGTCTGTTTTATTATTATTATTATTATTATTTTTATAATTATTCCTTTGAGAGTTTTTAACACCAGCGTTAACTGATGGTCTTTACTGGAGTTTGAGTGACAAGTCTCCTCAATTATCCAGGACTCTTCTCAATATTCTAACCGATCACAATTATACCGAGTACACCAACTACTGTCGGTATCACCGTCACTTTTATGTTCTATAGTTTTTTTATTCATTTATTATTATTTTTATTATTATTTATATCTTGGTTTCCACTGGAACCTTCATATTTGCGATATCGTAGACTTTAACTTTGTGTAAATAGCCGCCAAAGGTAGAAGAGCTTATCTTTTGTTGTCTTTTTAAAAACTTTTTTTGGATGTCTGTCTGTCTGTCAATAACGTTTCCGGCTGTGTCAACAAGTTGAACGGTTTCTGTCGGATGGTTTCCATTTCCAACAAACCTCAATTTTCTCCGCAGGGAATGGCCAAAATCAGGCTCTGCGAGTAAAATGTGTCATCCCTTGTGGCCTGCCTCGAATGTGGAAATGATATTATTGTTTGCATTACATTAAGCCCGATCTCCACTCCAAGCATCTGCAAATTTAATTGATGCATCACGTGAACGTGACACTTGAATAAATGCATTTGTAATACTCGTAATGAGTAATGGTCCTCATCATTGGAAACAAGGTTTATTTTATGCATTGAAGGCAGGGAATGTGGACATAAAATAAATTAACCATTTTGCATATATATATATATATATATAGTGTTGTGGTTTATAGTTATCACTAGCGCACTTGGTGACTTAATGAAGGACCAAATGTTGCAGTATTATTAAATAGTGCTCAATATCAATGATAGAGCATTTATACATATAAAATATACATATGAGTATGTGTGTGTGTGTGTGTGTGATGAATGCGTAAAGCGTGAAACCCAGGGACATAGACACTACCATAATATATATATATATATATATATATATATAGATATATATTCGTATATATATATATATATATTTGAAAAATTATTTCAAACAGGGGGAGCATACTATAAAGACGACTAAAATAAGACAAAGAAACACACACACACACACACACACACACACACACACACATATATATATATATATATATATATATATATATAATAAATATATATATTATAGGGTCATAGACACTACCATAATATATTATAGGGTCATAGACACTACTATAATATATATATATTTATATATATTCGTATATATATATATATATATTTGAAAAATTATTTCAAACAGGGGGAGCATACTTTAATAAAGACGATTAAAATAAGACAAAGAAAACACACACACACACACACACACACATATATATATATATATATATATAATAAATATATATTATATATATTTAATTCATGGAATATAGACTGCAACCCCTGGGTTTCATGGAGTTTTTTGTAAAACAACAATCAGGCAGTTTGCAAAAAACTCCATGAAACCCAGGGGTTGCAGTCTATATTCCATAAATTAAATATATATAATATATATTTATTATATATATATATATGTGTGTGTGTGTGTGTGTGTGTGTGTGTGTGTGTCGAAAGGGCTCTTTACTTCGGTTCTTTTTTCTTTTTGTCTTATTTTAGTCGTCTTGAGAGGGTAGAAACTGTAAATAGATCTGACAGTATGAAAATATACAAATATGAAAAAATGAATAAATAAAAATTAAAAAAACACTAAGTCTTCAGTGGATGATTTTATTTAGAGTTTTTTGCCACGTTAAATGTTTCGGTTTGAAAACCTTCATCAGCGTATATGAATTTTTAAATAGAATGAAAAGATGAGAAAGTTTTAAACATTTTATTTCCGTTAGTGGTGTACTCTTTCAAATTTATGTGATGTAATTGGTGTTCGAAAATCTATCTATCTATCTATCTATCTATCTATCTATCTGTGTGTGTGTGTGTGTGTGTGTGTGTGTGTGTGTGTGTTTATATTACTTTGTTCTTATCTACACATATTAAACATTCCATAACACACCCATCCGTCTCTATCAATGTCAGTCTGCTTCTTTCTATCTCACTCAGTCTGTTTGATCTATCTATCTATCTATCTATCTATCAACGATGAAGCCAAATTATCTTAAATAAGGGATTTTGTAACTTTTCAGCATCGATCTCAAATAGTTATGAACAATAATAAAGATATGAACATAGATTGACAGCTTTATAGCTTTTCCATTAAATAAAGTTGATATTCAATCAAACAAAGAAATCAAATAAGATTAATTTTTATTAAACGCTGGATTTTTCGGATGATTTCTTCATTCCCTTGATCTGGCTTAAGATTCTCTCGTTCATAAATAAGGGAAAATTTTTTCTTCTTCTTCTTCTTCTCCATATTCACCTTCATTATTTCCTTCCTACGTTATTCATTTTTTGTTTCCTTTTGCCCTGTCTCCCTTCTTCCATTCTTTTCTCTCAGATTTTATTCCTCGAAGAATTCTATTTCTTCCATTTCTTCTTTCTTTCCCTCCTTCCTTTCTTCTTTTATCAGCTTATTCTATTTTATCCATATTTACCAACCTCTCCGCTCGGGCAGGATATGGCACAAGGTCAATTTTTAAGCGGAGTTTAACTGGTTTGAATTCAGAGTTTTCCTTCTCCTAGACTAGTTGCCTCAATAAGGCTGAAGAACCCAGTCTGCCCTACTATTTACCTATAGCTTGAGGGAGACTAATTGGATTCATACCTTTCCCAAGGGTATTAGTGCTATGTGAAATGCAATCAGTCTCGTTCAGGATTTGAACTCGTGTCACCGTGTCCATTTCCTACGACGATAACCATTACACCACAGACACCGCCAAGCTTATTCTATTCTATTGTTATTCAATTATCCGAAATTCTTTCTTTCTTTGTCTTTCTTTTACCTATTTTCTACCGTCCTGATATGTCTCATGAGCTTTTCAATTTACTCTTCTGCACACACACACACACACACACACACACACACACACACAGAGGCGTTCTTAGAGTAACGGTTATCAAATTACGAAATAGAATATCTCTGTTTCAACACGTACTTTGAGAGAAGAATAAAAGTTATATATTACAGTAAACTAACACACACACACACGCGAGCGCGCGCGTGCACACACAGAGGCGTTCTTAGAGTAACGGTTATCAAATTAGGAAATAGAATCTTTCTGTTTCAACACGTACTTTGAGGGAAGAATAAAAGTTAAATATTACAGTAAACAAACACACACACACACAAACACACACATACATACAATTGCGCGTGCGCGTACACACACAGAGGCGTTCTTAGAGTAACGGTCATCAAATTAGGAAATAGTATCTCTCTATGTCTCAACACGTACTTAGAGTTATATATATAAAAGTTATATATTACAGTAAACAAACACACACACACAGATGCGTTCTTAGAGTAATGGTTATCAAATTAGGAAATAGAATATCTCTGTCTCAACACGTACTTTGAGAGAAGAATAAAAGTTATATATAACAGTAAACAAACACATACAAACACGCGCGTGTGCGCGCGCACTCCCCACAGAGGCGTTCTTAGAGTAACGGTTATCAAATTAGGAAATAGAATATCTCTGTCTCAACACATACTTTGAGAGAAGAATAGTTCGCCAATGATCTGGGAGACCTTGGTTCAATCCCAGGTCGCGTCATACCAAAGACTTTAAAAATGGCACTTGATACCTCCTTGCTTAACACTCAGCAATATAAGTTACGTATCAAGGGTAAAGTGGAGCAATCCTGGAAAAGGAGTAGCGCTCTCCCCTACACCTCGGTGTAGTAGCTATTGAAAAGGGAGCCTTCTGGTCGCCCTCGACTACGGTCGCCAACTTTGTTGTATAGTACACTGTGTCGTTATTAACAACGTGGAACACGTATGTATATAAAAATATAAGATTTTTTTTTCGGCGATGATACTTGTGTGGAGCAGAAAGCAATCGCAGAGAGTTCGTGCACATGGAGGAGTTGTCGAGAGACGGACGAGCCAGTGAACAACTGACTTTAGCCGAAATTCGGGAACTTACATAGTCTACAACTCTCACGTGACCAGCAGCAATTCCTCTTTTTCGTTAACCATGGTTATGCCCACATCTCACTTCTTTGCTTTTCATTGGTTATGTCGTCTGCTTCCCATTGGCTACTTGCCCAAGCCCGGTTCTGTGGGCGTACGCATCTGCCACTATCACCGAATTCAGCGACGCCCATTGTTCAGGTGATTTTCCGATATCTTCGACCGGATGCACCTGTTTTCAACATAACAACTGTGGGTATGGTGACATTTCGGCAATCACCTTCTTGATATTATCCTTGAGCGGATGTAATCCTGTCAACATCCTCTGATACACAGCACCTGTGGACATGATGACATTTCGGTGATCACCCGGTCTTATCAATCTATCTGTCAACGACATCTGCCATATTCACACCCGCAGGTCACGTTAATATATTACAACATTACTTACTTACTTATTATAGCAAATAAGTTATACAATGTCGCCAGTGAAGCTCTTGCTTCCTACTTCCAGAGTGGATTACAGTTAAACGTCAAATCTTTATTGGAAGAATCTATTGTGTATGGAAAAAAAAGGATGATACCACAACACATTTCCTATTTTACATTTTTTCCTTCTTCCAGATTTTTGATGCTGTTGTGTTTACCGACATGTTTCGAATATTTTGATCAATGCAAAATAGCAACAGTAAAATATGAACACAAATAGAAAAAACTTTGTTTCCTATTTTTTCTTACCAAATTTTAAAAAAATGACAGCAATGTAAAATTGTTTAAAAATGACATATCTAAGATTAGAAAATGACGTATATTCAAGATTCAAAAATGATGTACATATAAAATTAAAAAATGACATACATGTAAAACTGGACAATAAAAAACAACACATAAATAAATCATCATCATCATATCGCGCTGGTAGCACGGATATCCCTGACCCTCTCTCGCCACTCCTCCCTATCGTTCATCGCCCTAGGTAGGTCTTCAGGACAACAGACATAAATGGAATTGAAATTTATACATTCTTTCTTGTCTATTCTATCTAACCTAATACGCAAATAGCCCCGTCGGCTGGGGCTGTAGAATACATCGGCTGCACCTCTGCAGATGGGTAAGACCCCACTCCAACGAGTGTCCTGGATATAACACTAAACAATCTGATGGTGAGCTCCCAGTAATGCTGGAGCTTTGGGGAATGCAGAGTAACCCTTCATTGCCCAAAACTCCCAGGTCCACTCTGAGCCGGAGTGGTAGTACCTGATTGGGCCATATCTATGGATTTGGCATTAAATAACCTACGCAGGTTGATGTGCCGTAAAGCCTAACGAACCAATATACACAGTATATATATATATATATATGTGTGTGTGTGTGTGTGTGTGTTTACCGAACCCTTACGTCACAAGCAAGATGCGACACGAAGTCAATTGTCGAGTGGAGAAGACCTGGTTTGATTTCAGAGTTTTCTTTCTCCTAGACTGGTTGCCTCACGAAGCCTAAAGAATGTTATTACTTACCTATACCTGAGGGGAAAACAGATGTGTTCAAGCCTTTCCCAAAGGCATAAACGCCAAGTAAAATGCAAATATCTTCGGCCAGGATTTGAAATTGTGTGGCCAATTACATTTCCTATAACGCAAAATGTAATTCTGCAGCGATGTAATATGTGAATCTATGTATATATGTGTGTGTGTGTGTGTGTGTGTGTGGAGAGAGAGAGAGAGAGAGAGAGAGAGAGAGAGAGAGAGAGAGAAAAGATGCCTTGGTAATTTTAATGCATTTAACCACAGTAATATTTCTGCGCATAAAGCATTAGCTTTTGACCATCAAACACGCACTCACACTCTCTCTCTCCATATATATTTATATACAGATAGAAAGTGGAGAGACAGATAGAGACAAGAGAGAGTGAGACAGACAGAAGAGAGAGGGAAAGAGAGAGAGAGAGAGAGAAAGGAAGAGAGAGAAAGAGAAAGAGAGAAAGAGAAAGAGGCTTGGTTGATATTAATGCCTTTAACCATTGAAATATTTCTACTCATAAAAGATTAGCTTATATATTAGTATATATATATATATATATAGAGAGAGAGAGAGAAAGGGGGAGAAAGATAGACAGACAGACAAGAGAGAGTGAAACAGATGGAAGAGAGAGAGAGAGAGAGAGAGAGTGAGAAAGAAAGAGAAAGGGGGTCGAGTGAAAAGGAGGGATAACAATGGATAAAGAGAGGATGATTCAAAAGAACTTTTTTTTTTCTTTATACAAGAAAATTTTATTGCGTTGTTAGTTTTAACAAAAATGCATTTTATTCTACGCACAATTAAATAACTTATAATTAAAAGACAAAAAAAGAAAAATAAATAAAACGTCAATTTTAAAATAGTTTGCTATGTCCTCATAAACACATACGCCCAAGAACGGACCGAAAGAGACAAGCATAGTATATATATATATATATATATATATATAACAATTTTTAAAATTAAAACTCAAATTTCTAAACTGTAAGACACTGGGATTTTATAATTTCTTGAAGAACGTTTATAATCAAAAAAGATATCATTTGAAAAAAGTAATAAATAAATAAACAAACAGAATACGTTGTCGTCAAAGAGGCGCTCATAGTATAACGGCTATCGACGTAGGAAATGGACACAGTTACTCGAGTTTAAATTCTGAGCATGGCATTTGTTTGTTTGTTTGTTTGGGTTTTATGATATATCAACCTTAGTAGGTTATTTAATGCCAAATCCACTTTTAAACAAATAAACAGTTCTATTTCAAATAATTCAGTTTAGCGTAAGTACACAGTTTAATTGTCAAAAACATTTCTTTTTCAAGCTATTCAATTTAGTCAAACAGTTCTAATTCAAACAATTCAGTTTAGTATAAATATAGTTTTTGTTTACACTCAGTAAAATGTCAAAACAGTTCTATTTCAACAATTCAGTTTAGCGTAAGTACAGTTTCAATGTCAAAAACAGTTCCATTTCAAACAATTTAGTTTAGCATACAAAATCAGTTTCACTTCAAGCAATTCAGTTTAGTATAAGTACATAGTTTAGTTCTATTTGACCCATAAATAGGACCCTATCACGTGCTACCACTCCGGGTCAGAGTGGACCTGGGAGCGATGGGATTGAATGGGTAGTCCGCATCCCCCAAAGCTCCAGTTTTACCGGAACCTCACCATTAGATTGCTTAGTGTCATATCCAGTACACTCGTTGGAGGGTGGTCTTACCCTCTGCAGAGGTGCAGTCGGTGTATTCCACAGCGCCAGTCGACTGGGCAACGTGGCGTATCACACAGTTCTAATTCTTTCGGGAAAGCTATGTATCTGTTCTCCCTCAAGCTATGGGCAATTACTAGGACAGACCTAGCCATTCAACCTTGGTTTGGCAACCAGTCTAGAAGACGAAAAACTCAGAGCTCAAATCGGTTAAGCTTAAAATCCTACTTGATTGGTAAATACGTATATAAAAAATTGATTGGGAAGTGCTTATATATTAACGATACTATGGACACATATAAACACCCATTTTTGTGTGCGCGATTTATAATTTGATAACTATCACACACACACACACACACACATATATATATATATGTAAAATCTTTTACATTTTTTTTGTTATAGCTTTGTATGTTTTTACGAATCAATGTGTACAATCTGTGGGCTTTGAAGAACCTTACACATAATATATATATACGCATAATATATATTTGGGAGATGTAATAAACATGACTATATTGAAATACATTGTTGGATACCCAAAATATCTATTACACCGACGCACACACACACACACACACACACACATTTACAGGGTATTTCAGAAACATCGATGTTATTTCAACTGTGTACCATACCCATGATACGGATATGTGAAATGTACATATAATGTCCATAACGCACATAGATAACATAGGAATCCCGAAACACAAAAAACACTTACGACTTCTTAGTTCAGGTACGAAACTTTTTATTACCTTTGAGTTTAAAGGTTTTTCAACATAAGGAGAGAGGCACAATCTTTCTATGCTGGCTTTTCCATCTGCCCCCTCCCCTCAACACGTGTGGCACCCGCCACAAGGCCACTGCGAGCTAACGAAAGTCACCCTTCTTCTTCGGACCGCAAAACTCAACTAACAGACTTTTTCAAAATCCCCAAAATCCTCCGCGCGCGCTTCCGGTCATTTACATCCACTGGTCAACCTTTCTATCTGGGATTTTTATTTTGACATCTGTGAATGACATATCCTCCCCGCGCGCGCGTCAACACCTGTGCTCAAGTTTGCACCTAACTAACCCATGTGCTGAGCCGAAAGGTTCTCTGGCTAACTAAACCCAAAGGCAAGATTTATAAAACGAAATCCCTCGGCCATTATATTACACATGTGTAGAAGCTGTTCTGTTTTTTTTCTTTTCAGGTATAGAAATGCCATTCACTGGAAAAGAAAAGAAGTTTAAACATTTAATATATAATTCAGAGTTGTTTCTGCACATGTTAAAATTTGAGGTAAATTAAACAACAATTGGTCAAGTTTTTAGATTATGAAATGATATCAATTTTTCTGAATACGCTGTACATCTCAAATAATATAAAATTATTGGAAACACCCTGGGTTGTCTTATTTATATGGGTGGCTTTTCAACGTCTGTGTAATATAATGGCCGAGTGATTTCGTTTTGTATATCTAGCCTTTGGGTTTAGTTAGGCTGAGAACCTTTCGGCTCAGCACATGGGTTAGTTAGATGCAAACTTGAGCACAGGTGTTGACGCGCGTGCAGGGAGGATGTGTCATTCACAGATGTCAAAATAAAAATCCCAGAGAGGATGTGACCAGGGATGTGACCAGGGATGTGAATGACGTCTTTCTCTCTCTCCCTTTCCCTCTTTCTCTCTCTCTCTCTCTCTCTCTCACATACAAACATGCACACACACATACATACGCAGGCGTGCTTAGCGTAACGGTTATCAAATCAGGAAATTGACCCAGCGAGCTGAGTTCTCCTCCCTATGCCCCTCTCTCTCACACACATACACACACGAACACATACATACATACATACATACATACACAGGCGTGCTTAGAGTAACGGTTATCAAATTAGGAAATTGACCCAGCGAGCAGAGTTTTTCTCCCTACGTCTCTCTCTCTCTCTCTCTCTCTCTCACACACACATACACACACGCACACACACACACACACACACACACACACACACACACACACACACACACACACACACAAGGGTGCTTAGTGTAACGGTTATCAAATCAGGAAATTGACCCAGCGAGCTGAGTTCTCCCTACGCTCCACATACACACACGAACACATACATACATACATACATACACAGGCGTGCTTAGAGTAACGGTTATCAAATTAGGAAATTGACCCATCGGGCAGAGTTTTTCTCCCTACGTCTCTTTCTCTCTCTCTCTCTCAGACACATACACACACAAGCACGCACACACACACACACACACACACACACACACAAGCGTGCTTAGTGTAACGGTTATCAAATTAGAAAATCGAATCAGTGAGTTCTTCTCCCGACGTCTCTCTCTCTTTCTCTCTCTCTCTCTCACACACACACACACATACATGCTCATACACCAAGATTGGAACTTTAATTTGTATATTAGTCATATATAATGAATTAATATTGTGTAGTCTTTGTCTGGACGAGTCAGTGCTAATTTAAAAGATATATATAAAACCAGACTGAATACGTTTTGAATAAAACGTTTTTGATGAAATACAGAATTATGCAAATGCAGTACTCTACATACCCAACAAACAGTACAGCTTTTTCTTATTTCTTAAGATTTGATGATGAAGAGAGCATTAAAAAAATATAATGGCAGAGCTTTACACCGTATAAAAAGAGGAGTTTCAGAGGTGCTCCGGCCAATGGAAAACTCTCTGGAAAAGGTGTGTCAAATGTCTAGGTGGAGGCTACTTTATAGAAATTCCACGATTCCCTAGTCGTTCGTTTGTCTCTTAGTAATTACAGCTACAGTTTCAATACTTTTTGGACACAGTTCGTACAATAAACAATTGTTTGGTTTGGTTTTATGGCATATCAACCATTGTAGGTTATTTAATGCTCAATCCATTTTTATACAAATGAACAGTTCTATTTCAAACAATTCAGATTAGTATATGTACAGTTTTTTATTTACATACAGTTAAACGTGAAAACAGTTCTATTTCAGACAATTCTGTTTAGCATATGTACACAGTTAAATTCTATTTGACATATAGATAGACTGGACCTGGGTGCGATGGCAATAAAGGGGTATTCTGCATTCCCCAAAGCTCCAGTATATCGGGAGCCTCTCCGTCAGATTGTTTAGTGTCAAATATAGGACGCTCGTTGGGGGAGTTTTACTCCCCTGCAGAGATGCAGTCGGTGTATTCTACAGCCTCAGCCGATTGGGCCAGATAAACAATAGCATCGTCGAGAATAGAACACAGTCAAATAAAACTAAGCACACTGAAGCGCCTCACAATTTATGAGGCAAGATCCTTAACTGTTGGTTAATCATACATACAATGACAGATATGATATGTGCAAAGATAAATATTGATACCCTGCTGATATTGGATACCACTCGAGAGATCAAACTAAACTGACAGACCATTATCACCATATATATATATATTTATGTATATATCAAACTAAACTGATAGAACATTATCACCATAGTGAATATGATCCTCACAACTTCACCGTGACACCTGTTCCAGCTAACCACTCTCTACCTCCCTCTCTAGTTTTCGCTGATATACTTCAGGAGTATTAGCATCATATCTAATTACTGAGGTGCCCGTGGTGTAATGGTTATCGTCGTAGGAAATGGACACGGCGACACGAGTTAAAATCCTGGACGAGACTGATTGCATTTCACATAGCACTAATATCCTTGGGAAAGGTATGAATCCAATTATTATCCCTCCAGTTATGGGTAAATAGTAGGGCAGACTGGTTTCTTCAGCCTTGGTGAGGCAACTAGTCTAGGAGAAGAAAAACTCTGAATTCAAACCAGTTAAACTCCGCTTAAAAATTGACCTTGTGTCATATCCTGCCCGAGCGGAGGGGTTGGTAAATAGGATCATATCTAATTACTGCTATATTTTTTAATTCAATAGAATTTAAATATACTTGAAAACGTGGGAATCGCACTTAGCGTAAGGATTATCCTCGAGGAAAATGAGGTATGTGATCCGAATCCAAATCCTAGACAAGGCTGTTTGCCTTTCACTTGCGCTAACGCCTGTGAAAAAGGCATGAATCCATCTCTTTTTCCCATAAGAGAATAGTCGAGCATTTGATGAGGCAACTAGTTTAAAAGTCCGCTTAAAAATGACCCTGGGTCACATAAGAAAAAAAGTTTATATCTGCTTCACAACAAAGGTTTTATTTTGACATCATCTTGTCCCACATTTCAGTAAATGCGACTCTCAGACAAAATTGTTTTGAAACAGTCGATCGAAGCCGATAAAACATAATCAGCACAGGAACGAACTGACCCGGTTGACATTTCTGATGACGCCATGTTTGTTGTTTTTATTGCTTATTAGCCTTCGGAGACAAGTTGTTAGCAGACAACATAATGGAAGGATGGGTCAGGGTCATGTGTCTCATTTGACGGGGTAGGGGAAAGAATAATGATAAATAGAGAGAGAGAGAGAGAGAGAGAGAGAGAGAGAGTTAGCGGCCAGTATCGAGATAGCGATAAAGAGAAAAAAATTAAAGAAAAGAAAGGGAAAGAGGAGAATAATAAAAAGAAATTGAAGATGCTTAAAAGTTCTCAGCCGAACCAGAGAGCGAAAGAGTTTTTTTGTCTATTTTTATTGAATTTTTATTTTTAAGTTAAAGAAACTTGAAAAACATTTGACACAATATATATATATATATATATATATTAGAGGTTTTTAAAAAAGTTAAAATTTTAGATTTATTGCGCACCTCTCACTTTTGCGTGGGTCTGATCGGCACAGAAATTAAGACAGAAATTTGAATTAGTATTTTTAGTTTTATAAGAAGAGATAGTGCGTTGTCTCGACAAAAATGTTTAGCTACGGTTCTTCTTTTTGGGTGAGGTTTAGAATCTTTTGAACAACGCTCTTATGCATATATATATATATATATATATACAAAAAATCATATATATATATATATATATATGTATTTGGATTCGGGTCACATACCTCATTTTCCTCGAGGATAATCCTTACGCTTACTGCGACTCCTGCGTTTGCACGTATACTTAAATTCTATTGAATTAAAAAATATACCTGTAATTAGATATGATGCTAATACTCCTGAAGTATATCAGCGAAAACTAGAGAGGGAGGTAGAGACTGGTTAGCTGGAACAGGTGTCACGGTGAAATCGTGAAAATCATATTTACTATGGTAATAATGTTCTATCAGTTTAGTTTGATATATATATATATATATATATATATATATATATATACAGAAAAATTAGAATGGTCACTAGTCAGTAAAAATTGAAATTCCAGTAAATTCAATAAAAAAGGAAAATGTTCAGAGCAGAACGTTCTAAGGGAAATCCTCATAGCATAGTGCCTGTGACATCCTATTTTTAACACTTAGAATATCCGGACTGTTAACCAAATCTTCATTGTTACACTCACAGCGTTTCCGCCGATATATCCTTCGGCCTTCTTCAGGTGTTTCATGTCGAACTCGGGAGATTACACATCTGAAGAAGGCCGAAGGATATATCAACCGAAAAGTTGGGATTGTAACAACGAAGTAAAGTAAGAAGTAAAGTTGGCGAACGTAGTCGAGGGTGACCCGAAGGCTCCCTTTTCAATAGTTACTATACCAAGGTGTAGGTGAAGGAACTACTCCTTTCCCTGGATTTCTCCACTTTACTCTTGATCCTCACCTTATAGTGCTGATTGTTAAGCAAGGCGGCATCAAGTACCATTTTTTGAGTTTTTGGTATGACTTAATCTGTGATTGAACCCCGGTGTCCTGGACCATTGGCGAACACTTTACTCAAAAGCCCAATGGCCCGGTTTACTTTTATAACTATGAAGATGAGGTCAATATTCAAAGAGATAAAATTTATTTAGCTTCATCTCAGAAATTTATTTTATACTTACCTGGCCTTTTGGCTGGGCCTTCTAGCATTCGTGTCGGATGGGGTATCGAAACCAATGGCAGATTCGAGGCCGAAAGGCCTCCAACTTCGGTTGGGCCACCCACGGGTGGGCGAACTGCATCCTCTGTCCCCTATGTATGGCACTAGACCTTGCTGTCTAGTTTAAACCATAACCCGGCATACGTGCCCGGATCCAAATTTGGATTCGTGAAACTGCTTGCCTCATTAGACCCACATTGCACTTAGTGGGTCGATGAGCAGCACAGACCAGCAGGGTTCGAGTCTCGGTTCGTTCCCGACCTTTCCCTCCCCTTTATCCCCACTTTAAACGGCCTTCGGGGTTTTGACCTTGTGTCAAGTCCTGTCTGGTGGGAGGCAGCGACAAATACATTTATCTCAGAAATTTAGACATATAATGTGACATCGTAGTTTACAATTTCGAACTCAAGTCGCGTTATTACGTTCCCTTTCGAACTCATACTCTTGGCAAAGATATGAACCCCTTATATCTTCAACTATAGTTCCTCCACAAGGATAGCTTTGGCATTATATACCCCACGGAGGTTGATATACCATTAAATAAATCAACCAAAAATAAGAACACAATGTACGATGGCTAAAAAGTATGGAACGAATACGATGATAAAAAGAAAAAGTGTGGGGCAAAAACAATGATAAAAATAAAAAGTATGGAGTAAATGCAATAAAAATAAAAAGGATGGAGCGAATACGATGATAAAAAAAAACTGTGGGGCAAATCATCATCATCATCATCATCATCATGCCGTGCCGCCAGCACGGACATCCCTGACCCTCTCTCGCCACTCCTCCCGGTCGTTCATCGCCTCAGGGCTACAACCCGTATCATCACAGAGCTGCTGTATGTAGGTTCGAGCTGCTCGTCCTGCTTTTACTCGGCCATATACGGGAGTCCATAGGAGTACATCACTTATGAGTTCATCCCTGCTTCTCCAGCAGTATCCTGCATGTCTGGTTCGTCTAACTTTGATAGTTTTCGTGATGGGAGATAGGTGGCCGTATAGTTGGTGTTTTGTGGGGTGTTGCCTCCAGGACTTGTTCAATATTGCTCGCAGCATTCTTGTGTAGTTGCCGTTTAGCTTAAATACGTTGATGAAAATAAAAAGGATGGAGCGAATACGATGAATAAAATAAAAAGAAAAAATCACCTGTTTTGAGATAATGATGAAAATAATATTAAGCTAAATTGGCTTTTAAAACATTGATATTGCAGCTAATTATAAAGGATTTATCAGACCTCCCACGAGGTTAGATATGACGCAGGGTCAGTTTATTAAAAGGGGCACACACCAATCAAGACTCATGCGCATATGTCACAAAGAATGCTTGATCCCATCTGCTTTTTTTTTTTTTTTTTTGGTGGGGGTGCCCTTGGTACCAAGCGATAAACCTAGCCTTGCTAAATAGGTATTGCCCGGAAGGGAGGCTCCCTCAGACTAAACAATCAACTTACAATGGTCCACCTGGCGTGTGAACGCTAATTGGACTAGACTGAGAGTTGGTAAGTATGGAATGTTTACGATTAAAAAGTCTTAATCATTTTAAGATTGAGGATTTGGTTTGAATTGGTTTGGTTTTATGACATATCAACTATTGTAGGTTGTTTAAAGTCAAATCCTCTTTATACATATAAATCAGATATATGATCTCTAAACACATTTTGTAGATAACATGTTTAAATGATCCTAGGCTCATTTTTTATACTCAATTAAATAGTTTCACTTATTTCAATCGAATACAAATAATTCTATTTACTATTAATCCTTTGTTTGCACACAGTTAAATGTTTTCAAGTATTGCTATTTAACTCTAACAATTCAATTAAACATCAGTCATTTGTTTACACACAGTTAAATTATCAAACCGTTCTATTTCAAATAATTCAGATTAGCATAAGTCATTTGTTTGCTGTCAGTTTAAATGTTAAAGTACGCAGTTTAAGATAGAGATGATTTTTGTATCATAAATGATGGAAGACCAAGGGTGGTGTAATGGTTAGCAATTTAGACTAGCAAGCCTATACGAGTGGGTTCGATTTCCATTGGGTGCCCCCCATTCATATGGCCTTGTGCCACATTTAAGCAAAAAAAAGCTTAATAAATTACAATAATGGAAGACCATAATTGTTAAACTGAATTCGGCATAAAATATCCCAGCAAGGGTTGGCAGCCCCTAAAAGCATCCAACCCGTCAAATGTGTGTGTGTATCCAACACCTCTGCTTCGTGTAGGATGCGACGCAATGTCAATTTTTGAGTGGAGTAAAGCTGATTTGAATTCAGTTTTTCTTTTTCTAGGTTGGTTGCCGTACCTCTAATAAATAGTCCAGTCTGCCCTACTATTTATCCATTGCAAGGAGGAAGAGATGGATTCATACTTTTCTCAAGGACATTAGCGCAAAGTGAAACACAAACAGCTTCTTCCAGGATTTTGAACTCTGGTCGCCGACTCTATTTCCAACGACGAGAGCAGAGAGAGAGACAGAGACAGAGAGAAACAGAGTGAGCGGAGAGAGAGAGAGAGAGAAAGAGAGAGAGAGAGAGAGAGAGAGAGAGAGAGAGAGAGAGTATGTGTGTGTGTATGTGTGTGTAAATTTTCCAAATCATGAATTGAGAGTCGCCTTCTATCATTTTAAAATAATGCTATGGATCATTTCCAAGATGGAAGAAAATTCGTGATATCTTACCACTTTTTATATGAGACCAAAGATATTTAATCATAAAATGTTTTCTAATTATCAAAATCTATTGTTGTATAACTGACATTTGATTCATTAAACAAAAAAAAAAAAAAACGAACGATAAGAAGAGTTACGTTATTTATTTTTATTTCATTTTTTTTTCTCAAATTAATTTCTTTTAGGCACTAATCAGAAGACGTGTGTGAACGCACATGTTAAGACTGTCAACCTATGGATTCTGTTTGAAATTTCAAAAGTTTTAGAAAACTGTATAAAAAGGAAAATATACCGTGTGTTTTCACAAAATTTGATATTGTTAGGGCAGACTAAAGAGCAAAAATATAGAGTTGCATCCATTCGAGTTGTGAGGGATCATACTTTCCTTGACAGTGACTTTTTCTGGGGACATCACCGGAAAAGGATTGGCATCCATGACAGATCCGGTGAAGACACATTGACATCATTTGGTCGGAACAAAACTTGAGCTAAGTGACTGTTTTTTAGTAGAAGCATTTCTCTACCCTACTTTAAATAAACCCTTGTAAAATTCCTAGCACCCGGCTCCGTGTTTTCATTCAGTATTCTGGAATTATTTGTACGTAAAATCGTAACATATCATTTGAGTGCTTCAGAAGAATTGATATCATTTGAGTGTTTCAGAAGAACTGATATCATTTGAGTATTTCAGAAGAATTGATATCATTTGAGTGCTTCAGAAGAATTGATATCATTTAAGTGTTTCAAAAGAATTGATATCATTTGAGTGCTTCAGAAGAATTGATATCATTTGAGTGCTTCAGAAGAATTGATATCATTTCGTGATCTGATAAACTTGATCCATTCTCATTCGAATTTTAACAGCATTTTTCTTTTCTTTTCTTTTTTTGTTTTTGTTTCTTTTCAGGTATCAAAAGTACGATTCACTGGAAAAGAGAAGATATCTTGTGTGTTGGAGCACTTCACGAACACAGTTGAACAATATGCAACGTGCACTTGTGAGAAAATTCGCTAAAAATGCACCAACTGCGATCCGGGCATTCTCGTGCAGATGCAAATTTTGCTTTCTAGAAAAATTAAATCGTCTTGAGTAAGTTTGGTGTTTCTGACATCTCTGGAAACGAACCTGTTCAATTCTCCTCCCGCATTTTCACACTCCTTGAGGTTAAAGGAGTTTACATGTCAAATTTCACAACGATAGTTCCACGAGCGTAAGAGCCTATCGCTGATAAGGAAATAAGTAAACAAAAACTGTTATGTTCAGAGATAAGATTATATTCATTTAACAAAATCTTTTCTTTTGGTTTTTGTTTAATGGCATATCAAACTTCTTGGGTCATTTAATGCCAAATCCATCCTTCTATTAGATAGTGGTGTTATTTAACCCATAGCTGGGAGGATAAGGGGTTTCATACCTTTCCCAAGGGTATTTGTCCGAAAGTGAACGTAATAGCGCGACTGGAGTTTGAACTCGCATACTCCGATTCCGCAATCTATCGCTTTAACCCTTACACCACGAGGACACCCCTTTTTTATTCATTGACGTAGCCTTAAACGTTTAAGATAGAACTGATGACAAGTCTTTCTTGGGATATAACATAGAAATTAGATCTTGGAAAATTCTTTGGTTTATTTGTTATTAGCTTCTTAAAGAAACCGAGGACACTTATGAGAAGGCTTTTAGTTGTCCAGATAATAAAAACGTAAATGAAGATTCAGTTAATAGCTTTAATTTACAATGGCACAGACTGAAGTGATACATTCAAGTCATCAGAACTCGTTCAAATCTCAGGTAGCCTCATTTCTGCAAAATGGCGCCCTGGGTATGACATTAAACTCTATCTGATGGAGAGGCTCCAGTTCTGGAGGCGAGGAGAATATAGAGTTTCCCTTCATTGCTATTACTCTCAGTTCAACTCTGACCTGGAGTTGTAACTGTTGGAGTCTCATCCAAGGGTCACATAAATTTGTTTAAAAGTTATTCGTATCCGACTGGGTCGAGCACAAAAAATCCAGAAAAGCAGTAAATATGAAGCACAATGAACGTGATTCCCTAACCAATATGCATAAAATAGCCATAGATGGGTTGAAATGCCGTTTAAATCAGTCTATCAATCAATCAATCAGTTATAGAGGCGTGCCAGGTGTAACGGTTATCATCACGGTAAATGGACTCTATCATTCGGGTTCATATCTTGGACGAGGTTGTTATCGTTTCACTTCTGTGAAACCATGAATGTCTCTTCTCAAACTGTGGGTAAATTGCAAGGCAAACTGGGCTCTCTAGTGTCGTAGGATGATGTGAAAGAAAAACTCCAAAGGTAGTTCGACGCCGTATTCATCCTCGTTCTGGTAACTCTGGTTGAGACACTGACGCCAAATGGAATGGGACCTTGCCCTTCCGGAAGGACAAACATCGGTGTTCTGAAGAGGAGATACAGTAGGATATGTAACTGTTTGTCTTGTGCCATAATCTGATTGCAGACTCATGGGGTCTCGCTTGACTGAGAAATGTCCTTTAGTCTTGGTTAGGAAACCCATGAAGGAGAAGAAAAACTCTGAATTCAAACTAGCTTTACTTTAGTCTAGTCGAATGGCACTGGATGTGACACTAAACAATTTGATAGTTAGGCTTCAATAAGGCTGGAGTTTTGGGGGATGCGGAGTACCTCTTTATTGCCATCGCTCCCAGGTCCAACTCTGGCCCAGTGTGGTAACACTTGATAGAGTCCTATCAACGGGTCGAATAGAACTAAACAGTGTACTTATGCTAAACTGAATTGTTTAAAATAGTACTGTTTTTGACATTTAAAATATGTACTTATGTTAAATTGAATTGTTTGAAATAGACTTGTTTTGATATCTAACTGTGTGTAAATAAACAGTTCTTATACTAAACTGAATTGTTTAAAATAGTACTGCTTTTGACATTTAAAATATGTACTTATGTTAAATTGAATTGTTTGAAATAGACTTGTTTTGGTATCTAACTGTGTGTAAATAAACAGTTCTTATGCTAAACTGAATTGTTTGCCCTGTTGTTATGGCAACGCTATACCGTCTCCATCTAGCGGTCATTAGTAGATATTCTTTGTAAGAGAAGAGAGGTGACCCCACAAGACAATACGACCTGATATTATGATGAGAATTTTATACTAAATCTTAAACTATTCAATTATTAATCACTTAATTGTGCATAGAATCAATCAGCCCCAGTGTATTCATATCTTAAGTCTGCTTATATCTGTCAGTTTCCTCCTTTCTTCGATCAAAATATCTCAGTATTTAGCTTAATACTTATCTCAGTCTATTCATATTTTAGTCTGTTAATACCTATCTAAGTATATAGCTATCTCAGCTTCTTAGGTTGGTTTGGTATCTTTGTTTAATGGCATATCAACTCTTTTTAGGTTATTTAATGCCAAATCCATTCTCCTAGAAGAACAGTAGTAGTACTATTTAACCCATAGCTGGGAGGATAAGGGGGCTCATACCTTTCCCAATGGTATTTGCCCGAAAGTGAACGTAATAGCGCGACTGGAGTACGAACTCGCGTACTACGATTCCGCAGTCCAACGCTTTAACCATTACCCCACGAGGACACCCCCCCTCAGCTTCTTAGTATCTATATATCTGCCCCAGTCTATTCTTACCTTCGTCTCTTTATATCTATCAGTCTCTTTCTTTCTGGAAGTGCATTTCTTTTTATACGTATTTACTCTCCTCTGCACTGGCAGGGTGTGACACAAGGTCATTTTTTAAGCGGAGTTTAACAGGTTTCAATTCTTTTTCCTTCTCTTGATACAAGGCTAAAGAACCCAGTCTGCCCCTCTTTACCAATAGCTGGATTCATACCTTTCGCAAGGATATTAACACTATGTAAAATGCAGACTCACCTAGGATTTGAACTCGGGATGCTGAGTCCATTTCCTACGACCACCAGCACATCCTTTATAAAAGTTGATTAAATTGCATTGTCTGTGTAACATTATTGTATATATTGGAGAAATAAAAATCGCATTGACTTTGAAGCCACTATCTGAGTTTGAGGTCCTATTCGCATTTTATTCAGGATCAAGGTGTAGTATATGTTTTCTCATGTGAACGATACATACCATTGACTTTCAATTAGTGTGTCACGTAGCTTAAACCAAGAGAAGTTGGGTTACATGGTCACAGAAACCTTGAAAATCACTGATTTAGGCCAATAATCCAACCATGTGAATCTAAAAATATAAACAAGTTGATTCAGACTCTTACTAAAATATAATCGAAGGATGATAGTTTAACTAGAAGGAAACAAATTTAAAATTTATTTATGAATTAGAAGAGTCGATAAGTATATACTAAGCTCGGCTTAGTGTGACCCAAGGCTATAAATGTAAAACATTCAAAAGGAGAAAAGAAATGGTGAACCAGATCAGCTTGTTAACCATTACACTTGGTGAGGTATTCAGCTAAATGGACTAAGCAGTAAATCCAATAGGCGTATCTATCTTTTCGGATAGGGATTAGAGAGAGGGGGCAGAGAAACAGGAAGAGAGAGAGAGAGAGAGAGAGAGAGAGAGAGAGAGAGAGATGACGGTAAGACGTGTCGAGAGTTGGTTTAATGTGTGTGATGATTTAAAAGAATATAACTGATTCCCTAAATGACTTAATTCTATCTATCTATCTATCTATCTATCTATTTCAATTCATATAGCAATGAAAGATTTTCAAATCTATCTCATCCAATTCATATCTATCTATCTATCTATCTATACAGAGAGAGAGTATGGGAAAGGAAAAAAGAAAAAGAATGAATGAAAAAAAAACAAAGAAAATTATATGAAAATTAAAATGAAAGAATGGAAAAAAGAAAAAGAATAATAAACGAGATAGTATTAAAGGAAGATAGATAGATAGATAGATAGGAACAGACTAAATTATGAATACATCGAGTATATAAGATAGATAGATAGATAGATAGATAGACTAAGTTATGAATCGACCGACATTTCAATAGATAGATAGACGAATAAATAGATTGACTGATACATACATCATCATCATCATCATCATGTCGCGCTGGTAGCACGGATATCCCTGACCCTCTCTTGCCACTCCTCCCTATCGTTCATCGCCCTAGGTAGGTCTTCAGGATAACATCCCGTATCCTCACATAGCTGCTGAATGTATGTTCGTGCTGGTCGTTCTGGACCCCCACACATGGCCGTGCAAAAGCAGGACGATACATACATACATACATACATACATACATACATACATAAAGAATGTGGAAGCAAAATTAGGAATATTCTTGTAATAATAAATTAGAAGATTAATTTTAATTTTAAAAATAAATAAAGTAATAAAATCGACACAAAACAGTATATTTACTCAATATGGTCACCATTTTTTCAATTATTGTACCAACACGCCTTCGAAACGATTTGCGTGCCTTTAAAATAAATTCTTCAGATATTTTATTCCATTTCTCCTCAATAGCAGTTTTAAGCGAACCAATATTTGAATGAGAAGTTGCATTTGTTTTGTTTATTAAAATGCCCCATATAGCGTAATCAAGGGAGTTAAGGTCTGGGCTTGATTGAGGCCGTAAAGAAAGTCCAATCATTTTGGAAATTTTTGGGCTTGCTTTCGGCGTTAAGCAAATCATAGGTTGTTTGTCGTTTCTTTTCTTGCTCACTCATTGTAGTCGAGGGTGACCCCACGTCTCCCTTTTCGATAGGTACTATACCAAGGTGTAGGGGAGGGCGCTACACCTTTCCCTGGATTGCTCCACTTTACCCTTGATCCATACCTTATAATGCTGAGTGTTAAGCAAGGAAGCATCAAGGGCCATTTTTTGAGTCTTTGGTATGACTCAACCTGAGATTGCACTCATATTAGGCTGTTTTTTTTGGGGGGGGGGAAGTTATAGAGCTAATCATGAAAATTTAGATATATCGCGTTTTTTTTTCCATAATTGAACTAGTCAGACGAAAAAAAACGTTTTAAAAATCATTCTATATTTTGCTTCCACACTGTGTACATACATACACACACAAAGAAACAAACCAAGTTATAAATAAACCGAAGTTTCCATAGATAGATAGATATTAACAGAATACAGAATACTTGATGAGAGGGAGAAACGAATAGATAAAAAGATTAAGATTTCTAATATATATATATATATATAGAGAGAGAGAGAGAGAGAGAGACCGTAATGATGATCAAAACAAAAAGTTGCCAGAGAGAGTAGACGCAGTGCGTGTTGATTGTTTAAGAAAGATCAAACAAAATTTTAAGTTAACAAACAAAAAAATCCAACCTTCGATGGATATGTATGAACATTTGCCAAGTGATTAAACAGATTTCGGTGACATTAAGCGGAATTATGACGTTACCACAGATTAGATGCTCCACCAGCATCCAGTCCTCTCCTCCTCATCACTGGCTGTCGGCATCAACACGAGGCACGTGATGATGCTGGACCGTTTTTTTTTTGTTTTTTTTTTGTGGGGTGGGGGTCGTTTATCGGTCGCGCCAAAACCGGTTTGGGCGATGGCTGTCATTTTTGAGTGGATGATAATCATCGGCCAAGGTTAATCTATAAAATCTTGCCCGTCCTTTCACTGATTCGTTTCATTTTTGCTTTCTATTTTTTCCTCCTCATCCTTCTACCTTCCTCTCCTGCTTTTTCCCTTCCCCCGCAACCGACTGATCAGTTCTGATGGATTTTCTTTCCTTATTATTAACGATAATTCTAAAATGGAAGAATAAATTAAGTGACAGATAGATAGATAGATAGATAGATTGGAAGGGAGAGAGGGAAAGAGAGAAATATGAAAGAGAGAATGAGACATAGATATGAACTGACTGGGGCAGATATATAGATACAATGAAACTTAACGAGATACTGATAGATAGATAGATAGAAACAGAGTAAGATATGAATAGAGATGAATATGTCTAGATTTAGATAGATATATAAAAATAAAGTAGAGTAGGTATATGTTTTCTTAGAAGCATAGATAGATAGATAGATAATGTATTAATAGATAGACAGGTAGATAATGTGTAGATAGATAGATAGATAGATAGATAGATAGATAGATAGATACGATTTTCAACCTGAAAATATTTACGCTACGTCACACTTCCACTGATTTTCATATATGATAACCATAAATATATTTGTTAAGTAGACTGTATGTGCATGGTGCGTGGAGTGTACAAAATGACTTAACGGTTCCTGACTCAGAGACTGGGAACGGCAAATTGAGACAAAAGAAGGAAGAAAGGAGAGGAAAATAAACCAAATACACGAGAAAGAAAGAAAGAAAGAAAGAAAGAAAGAAAGAAAGAAAGAAAGAAAGAAAGAAAGAAAGAAAGAAGATACAACGTAAAAAAGTTGGAAGAAACGGAAGGAAGGAAGGAGAGGAAGAAAGAAAGAAATGAACAAAAACGAGAAAGAAAGAAAGAAAGAAAGAAAGAAAGAAAGAAAGAAAGAAAGAATTGAGGAAGGAGATTAAACGTAAGAAATAATGTTGGAAGAAACGAACAAACGAACGAACGAATGAAGGAAAGAGAAAAAGAAAGAAAGAAATGAACAAAACGAGAAGAAAGAAAGAAAGAAAGAAGATAAAACGTGAAAAAGTTGGCAGGAAGGAAGGAAGGAAGGAAATGAATAAAAAAGAGAAAGAAAGAAAGAAAGAAAGAAGTGAGGAAGGAGATAAAACGTAAGAAAGCTGGAAGAAAAGAACGAACGAACGAATGAAGGAAAGAGAAAAAGAAAGAAAGAAATGAACAAAACGAGAAGAAAGAAAGAAAGAAAGAAAGAAGATACAACGTAAAAAAGTTGAAAGAAACGGAAGGAAGGAAGGAAGGAGAAACAGAAAGAAAGAAATGAACAAAAATGAGAAGAAAGAAAGAAAGAAAGAAAGAAAGAAAGAAAGAAAGAATTGAGGAAGGAGATTAAATGTAAGAAAGAAAGTTAGAAGAAACGAACGAACGAACGAACGAACGAATAAAGGAAAGAGAAAAAGAAAGAAAGAAATGAACAAAATGAGAAGAAAGAAAGAAAGAAAGAAAAGGAAGATCGTGAAAGATTGGAAAATGAGGAATCTCCACATTTATTCTCTCATTTATCTTGGCGAAAATATATCTCGTCACTGATATGCCATGATGATAGACAAGATTAAAAGAAGCGAACGCTTAAGTAATCCACTACCTTGTCTGTCTAGACATGACAGCAAAAAGCTAATGCCGTCATTATCAACCTTGATAACATATAAATTTAACATCGCCTTATATCAAATAAACCGCCGGTAAATTTATTTATATTGTTTGGCAAGTATTTGCTCTATAAATCGAACTTTTCTGATGTAATCATTGAAATACTGACAAAATAAAAAGAAGGAAGAGAAAAAAAGGAAGAAACAATATTTCTCGGCAGTCGGCAATGATCCAAATCTATAAAAGATTTATGTCCGTTCATTCTCGAGATTACGTCTTGTTAATGATATGCATAACTAAAATTATCATTGTGTTTCTATATATATATATATATACGTGGGTGAGTCAAAAGGTCATGCTTTTTTCTTTAGTACAGGAATAATTACCAACACAGGAACATGTATCATACATCAAAATGAAGATGGTCTTCTGTGGATCCCATCTCAACTTCTCAACATAGTCACTATTTCTCTCAATAGCAATGTTTCACTTTCGAATTAGAGCATGTATTTCTACCTCATAAAATTGTTTGACTGTTTTTTGAGCCCCTTCATCACTGCAGTTTTCACTTCCTCATAATGTTCGCCTCTTAAACCCTCTTTAATGGGGCCGAAGAGATGATAGTCTGAAGCGCTAAATCTTGTCAATCAATAATGTTCTCTTTAAGATTGACCATGCGCGACCACACAAGAGCGTCAGAACAAGGGAGATAATCGCCTCATTCGGGTGGATAAATTTACCAGATTATAGTAATGTAACAAGCCCATCCGTTGAATGTCAAGTATTTTCTGGTGGTCAATCGTCTTCTACTTACCATTTCATGATCTCTGCTATCGCAGACACCTGGCATGAATTCTCCAATTAGAAAATAATTGTTAAACATGTGTGGGGTGTATATCAAATTAGTTGTAACTGTCTTAATCAGGTATTTAATTTAGGCATTTGTTTATTTAGGTGTTCATGGGTCAACCTCTGTCTATCCAATTTCAAAGTGATGTCTTGAAGATTGTTAAGCATGTTGCATCCATTTATATATATATACACACACACAGACACACACATACGTCTGTGTGTGTGATTGTAATCGTAATCCAGCAAAAACAACGCTTTATAGGGAGAATTTTGCAGTATTCTAAAACATTTCAATTCACAAAATAAATTAATCAATTTTCAGACTGCTGTAATATAATGGCCGAGGGATTTCGTTTTATGCCTTTGGGTTTAGTTAGGCTGAGAACCTTTCGGCTCAGTGCATGGGTTACTTAGGTGCAACATTAATGCAGGTGTGTAAAATACAGCTTGGCTCACAATATGAGACAAGGTAAAAATATGAACTGCATGATATTTATTTCCGCTCGATGATGATCACACCTGCCATTTCGAAGATAACAGAAGTGACACATCCCAATGGCCAATAATCGAAAGAAATCGCACAGGTGTACTCGGCTGATAATATAGGACAAGGTGAAAGTCCCACTTCAGTGATGCACCGAAAGAGAGTGACCTTTGAACTGCATGACAGTTATTTCCGCTCGACGACGATCACACAGGCCATTCCAAAGGGAGCGGAAGTGACACATCCCAATCGCCTGATATCGGAAGAAATTGCGGAGGCGTGGAGGCGTGTCCTTATCTCTGCGTGGGAGTTTGAAGGTAATATAAGGCCGACGAATTGAACAGAAGGCAGTTCAGAGAAAAAAGATCTCACTGTTCACGAAACCTCTCTCGTCGTCACGCTGTGTGCGTTATCTCGGCCATCGTCTCCTGACATCGAAAAGTTCAAGCCTCATCGACGAACGATCCTAATTCCTCTCCAGACTGCTCCTACTTCACACAAGCGTCCGTCGAGAAAATGAATATATGTTGTTATATATAAATTCCGTGTTGTTTGTTTGACCAGAGGGCGGAACGTAACAAGTGTTCACGCGCGTGCGCAGGCGGAGCGGACGTGTCACTCAGAGATGTCACAATAGCCCAGATGGGAAACAGGGCTACAGAGTGCGGGTGACGTCACGCACCGGAAGCGCGCGGAGGATTTGGGGGATTTTGAAAAAGTAAATAAGTGAAGTTGAGTCCTGCCGTCCGAAGAAGAAAGGTGACTTTCGCTTGCTCGCCGAGGCCTTGGGCAGGTGTCGCACGAGATGGGGGGGGGATCCAATGGAAAAGCCAGAATAGAAAGAATGTGTATCTCTCTCCTTATGTCGAAGAACCTTTAAACTCAAAAGTAATAAAAAGTTTCGTACCTGAACTAAGAAGTCGTAAGTGTTTTTCGTGTTTCGGGATTCCTATGTTCTATGTATATATGTTATGAACATTCTATGTACATTTCCCATTTTCATGTATGGCTATGGTACACTGCGACTAAATAATTATTTTGCATTCGTGCTGAACATCATCGTTTAAAAAGTAAAAGTAAATTTGGCGACTGTAGTCGAGGGCGACTCGAAGGTTCCATTTTCAATAGCTACTACACCGAGGAGTAGGGGAGGGCGCTACTCCTTTCCCCGAATTGCTCCACTTTACTCTTGATCCTTACCCTATAATATTAAGTGTTAAACAATACGGCATCAAGTACGATTTTTTGAGTCTTTGGTATGACTCTGCTTGGGATTGAACCCTGGTCTCCCGAACCATTGGCGAACGCTCTACTCATTAGGCCAATAGCCCGGTACAATCTGGCTATAATCCGATTAGAATTAACCTTCCAAACTGCACACTTGTAGATAAGTTCTTGCTGGCCGGCCAACACTGGCACGTCCCTGTGTTGGGGCCCATCGGAGAACGTTACTTATGTGTTCATCTTTGCTTCTCCAGGAGTGTCCTGCATGCCTTGTTCGTCTTGGATGGTTTTAGAGATGGGAGGTAAGTTGTCTTACAGCTGTTGTTTCGTGGAGTGTTGATCTAGGATTTGTTCAATATAGGTCGTAATCGAGGGCGACACGAAAGCTTTCTTTTTAAAAGCTATTGCACTGATGTGTAGGGGAGGACACCACTCCTTTCCCTGGATTGCTCCACTTTACTCTTGATACTTACCTTTTAATGCTGAATGTTAAGCAAGTCGGTATCAAGTACCATTTTTTGAGTCTTTGGTATGACTCAACCTGGGATTTGTCTCCCGGACCATTGGCGAACACTCTACCCACTTGGTTAATGGGCCGGTATATATATATATATATATACGATAAAGAATTTATGCACTAGAGATTTGAAAAAAGAAAGCATAAGTTTGATTGGATAATATTCCGAAACTGATCGCAACTCTAATTTTAAAAATACCACAGGGTGTCCTCTTGGGGTAATGGTCACAAACGCTGGACTACAGTATCGTAGTAAGCGAATTATTCACATAAGCGAATTATTCACATTCGGACAAATACCCTTAGAAAAGGCATGAACCCCCTTATCCTCCTAGCTATTGGTTCAATAGTTCCATTACTGTTTTTCTCGATGAGGGCTTTGACATTAAATAACCTACGAAGTTTGGTATACCATTAAACATGGTTCAAAGCATAGCCGCATTTTAACAGCGTGTTAGGAGGTGCCCGTGGAGGTGTAATGGTTATCGTCGTAGGAAATGGACACGGTGATACTAGTTCAAATCCTGGACGAGGCTGATTGCATTTCACATAACACTAATACCCTTGGGAAAGGTATGAATCCAATTATTCTCCCTCCAGCTATGGGTAAATAGTAGGACAGACTAGGTTCTTCAGCCTTATTGAGGCAACTTGTCTAGGAGAAGGACAACTCTGAATTCAAACCTGCTAAACCCTGCTTAAAAAATTGGCCTTGTATCATATCCTGCCCGAGCGGAGGGGTTGGGTAAATATGATAACAGCGTGTTACAGAGGTTCGAACCATCGGCTATTTTCTCGAGTGCATTTATTTCGAAATAATAAAGATTCTCTCTGAATAAGTCATTAGTCTTTGACTTTTGGTTGGATTGTGTTAGGAAATCAACTGCATACATCAAGAATATTTTCACTGTATATCATGTCGAGGAAATTGGTTTAGCAACAGTGTCATCTGAAAATAACTTTTAGAGAGGAAATATTGATTCAAACTTTACACATATTCCGTTAATTAATGCTATATAAAAAAACAGGGCTGTTTTATCAAATACGTATTTGTAATTGTGCTTTTAGTCATTAAGAAATTGCTTTCTCTCTCTCTCTCTCTCTCTCTCTCTCTATCTATCTATCTATCACACATCCACCCCACCCACACACTCTCTCTGTCTCTCTATCAATCTATCACACACACACACTCTCTCTCTCTCTCTCTCTCTCTCTCTATCACACATCCACCCCCACCCACACACTCTCTCTGTCTCTCTGTCTCTCTATCTATCTATCAATCTATCACACACACAGACACACACACTCTCTCTCTTTATCTATCTATCTATCACACTCACACACACTCTATGTATTTCACACACACACACACACACACACACACACACACACTCTCTCTCTCTCTCTCTCTCCTTCTCTCTCTCTCTCTCTCCTTCTCCCTCTCTCTCTCTCTATATATAAATACATATATATCACACACACACACATACTCTCTCACTCTCCTTCTCTCTATCTCTATATATATTTATATATATCACACACTCTCTCTCTCTCTCTCTCTCTCTCTCTCTCTCTCTCTATATATATATATATATATATATATATATATATATATATATATATATATATATAATCTATCTATCTATCTATCTATCTACAATCAAAAAGCCAAAGACAGATAACTAGCGATAAAACAAAAACCAAAACAAAAATATAGACAAATAGATTTTCTATAAAGAGTTTCAGCTTTCTTGTTTATAAGTGAGTTGTACTGATATACCCCCACCTCTCATTAATTTCCAAACTCGTAATAAGAAGATTAGCAATCAGCCGAAAAGGACTGGAAAATTCTCATGATTGGTTAATATAATCTGCATCTTCGTAAAAATATCACCTCCCAGATAACTTTGCTGTTAATTATGCTGTTCAAAGCTGCAACTAAGAAATAGCCATTAAAAAACGAAAATACTTTTAATACACCCAAATGTATTAGGTCTATTTTATGGCATATTATATGTTATTTAATGCCAAATCCTATTTATATATCATGTTAAATATAATTTGTAAACGAATAGTTTGTTAGTAACATTTTTAAACGAGTCAGAGTTCATTTGTTTGCACACAGTTAAATGGTTCCAAGCACTGTAACATAATATTAAAATTTCAATCAAACATTAATCATTTGTTTGCACACAGTTAAATGGTTTCAAGTCAAGTAAATGATCAAATAGTTCTATTTGATCCATTGATAGGACACTGAAAAGAACTACCAATCCAGGTCAGAATAGTATCTGGGTGTGTTGTAGAGTGGCTAGCACCTTTTCAGTACTCAACCAGATGGCCAGGCTCATAGCCTTAAATAGTCTACGATTAAGGACATCAACAGTTGATCAATAAGTTGATATCAAGCTTATTAATATTAGGACTGATCTTACTTTGTTTGGCTATACAGCATTTTGACCCTCCTCTATTCCTTGTAAGTTGTCTTGTTAATTGTTAGTACTTATTGTTCTAAACAAACGGAGAGTAAGAGACATATGCAATTAGGGAGATAGCATTAAAAACTACTGATTCTGCCATCTGTAAGCATTTGAATGCCTTAAATAGTTATGTGGTTAATTACAGCGATGAGTGTTTTGTGGTCTTGCATAGAGCTAGGACGAAACGACATTTAATTGTTCTGGATGCCATTTATCATATTTACCCAACCCCTCCGCTCGGGCAGGATATGATACAAGGCCAATTTTTTAAGCAGAGTTTAACAGGTTTGAATTCAGAGTTTTCCTTCTCCTAGATTAGTTGCCTCACCAAGGCTGAAGAACCTAGTCTGTCCTACTATTTACCCATAGCTGGAGAGAGAATAATTGGATTCATACCTTTTCCAAGGGTGAAATGCAATCAGTCTCGTCCAGGATTTGAACTCGTGTCGCCGTGTCCATTTCCTACGACGATAACCATTACACTACGGGCACCTCCAAAATTAATTGAATTATGAATTACTGGGATTTAAATACTGACTAGGCGCACATTTCTTGTTCAATGAATTCATGCATCATCTATTCAGTTAATTCAAATCTTATATCATTGAATTAATGCTTCTTCGCTGGAAAGTAATGAATATAACAAAAGATTACATGAAGAAACTACATTTTGATCTGACAGACCCACGATGTGACGGAAAACCAATAAAACATGGTGGTATTGCAAGATACAGCTGGGGTACTCTTGGTCAATGGTAATGATGCTTTGGCTCCGAAACATTGTCTGATGATAGACTTTGTTGACTGTACGGCTATTTGTTTTTTCTGTTTCATTCGTTTTTTTACAGTTTGCGTATATAATATTATATTCGACTGAATTTCTAGGGGAAGGAAAACTCTGAAATCAAACCAGCTGTACTCTTCTTAACAATTAACATTGTTTTATATTATGCCCATTGGCAAGAATTTAGCTAAATACATACACCCTCAAATAACTTATTGCCATTTATATCTTACTTAATATGCTTTCTCTATGCAAACAAAACCCAAACAGTCTTTGAATTTATTAGGAGATATTTCTTGCTTGACTTTGAGTGGGTTTTAATTTCCTCACCCCCCTGTCTTGCTATCATTTTCGATTTCACCCTCCTTTTAATTAAACTTATTTACATTGTTTTTTAAACGACTTGTGATGGCTGTCGCTTGACAAATGTCAGATAAATGGAGCCCTTGCGATTCCAATAAAAATTCTTTCATATATTGCTATCTTTCTAATTGCATATACCTCTTAGTATTTGTCTGTTTAAATTTGTCTGGACCAATAATTCATTTACTTATTGTTCTGTGTTTTTTTTAAATATATATCCGTTAGCACCGGATACTTGTGCTGAATAAATAAATTAAGCACTCATTCTTCTCTGTGTATGATTCATTCGACGATACAACAAGGTGTAATGCTAATGAACAGGTACTCCTCAATCCCCTAAATTCCTGTACTGGTGCCTCACCACCAGATGATTTACTGTTATATCCAGAACACTCCTTGGGGAAGAGTCTTACCCCTCTACAGATGCGTTGTCGGCGTATTCTGAAACTCGAGCTGACTAGGCTGCACACCTTCATAGTTTTTATAACAACAACAACAACAATAATAATAATAATAATAATAATAATAATAATAATTAGAAGAAGAAGAAGAAGAAGAAGAAGAAGAAGAAGAAGAAGAATGACTCGCATAAACTGCTATGGGACTTTAACATACAAACGGATCACTTAATCCCGGCCAGAAGACCAGACCTCTTAAAAATTAAAAATAAAAAAAAATAAAAATAAAAAAGCGAGAATCTGCAAAATTGTCGACTTTGCTGTCCCGGCGGACCACAGAATAAATCTGAAGGAAAGTGAAAAAAAGGATAAGTACCTCGACCTTGCTAGAGAAATAAAAAAGCTGTGGAACATGAAAGTAACGATTGTGCCAATTGTGATTGGTGCGTTAGGCACAGTCACTAAAGGATTATTAAAGGGCCCGGAGGACTTGGAAATTGGTGGACGGGTGGAGACTATCCAAACGACAGCATTGCTGAGGACGGCCAGAATACTGAGACGAGTCCTGGAGACTTGAGGAGACTTGCTGTCACTCAAACTCCAGTGAAAAACCATCAGCTAACACTGATGTGAAAAACTCTAAAGGAATAATAATAATAATAATAATAATAATAATAATAATAATAATAATAAGAAGAAGAAGAAGAAGAAGAAGAAGAAGAAGAAGAAGAAGAAGAAAAAAATGTGGTACCTTAAAACTGCCACTATGCCAGAAATAATGAAAATCCTGATCAAGAAAGGGACAGTTAAACGTATTCACGAAATACCTAGCAGCCCCAGCCGATAAAAGAATACAAAAAAAGTACTTTAAGCTTGGTTTGGTTTCTTTGTTTAACGGCATATCAATCTTCATTGGTTATTTAAGGCCAAAGCCATCCTTGGAGAAGAACAGCAGAGTGAACGTAATAGTGTGACTTGAGTTCGCAACTCACTTACTTCAAGGCCGCAGTCCAGCACTTTAACCTTTACACCACGAGTGTTTCTCCCACCTCTTCACTTTAAGAGAATACTGTCCATGTGATTGGAAATGTAACATCTAAAAGAGGCTGCAAAAAATATAAATACATAGAAAATACATATACGTGATGCCTTCAATAAGTTTCCAGACTTTTCTTATACAGGCATTTAAAATTGTCGAAGACTCTTGAAAATTCACTGTTATTGCTATACATCTTATGAGATGACTGACCAATTTTCATGATTTCAGCTACTGCAGCAATTGGAATACTCTCTGGTAAAGTCTGATTGTCACAGCTGGTGAATTTTAAAAATGCAATCTGGACGTGAGGACACTTTAGAAGAACGATATGCAATAAAATTCTGTTTTAAACTTGGAACAAAATGCCACAGAAACGTATGGAATCCTTCACACTGCTTTTCGACCATCTTGCATAAATCGAGCATCAGTTTTTGAGTGGCATAAGAGATTCAAGGAAGCCAGGGAGTATGTGAGGGATGATGAGAGGTGTGAGAGGAGTAAGGAAGTCAATACACCAGAGTTGATTGGCCAAAGGTTTAGGGTTACTATGTTGAGGTTTTAAGGGAGTTCAGGAAGTGATTCCTAGGGAAGAGGCCAGCACTCTTCAAATCGGGTCAGTGGCATTTCCACCAGGACAATACACCAGGCCACAACTCCTTCCTTGTCACAGACTATTTGACCAAGATGGGCATCAAGATAGTTCCTCACCCTCCCTATTGTCCAGACCTTGCTCCTTGTGACTTTTGGTTATTCCCTAAGCTCAGAGGCTGTCGTTATGAGACAATTGAGGAGATGAAAGAGGCTGTGACGAAGGTCATTGACACGCTCACACAAGAGGACTTGCATGGGGCCTTCAAGAAGTTGTTGGAACGGCACAACAAGTGCATTGCAGCCGGAGGAGATTAATAAAAGTGCCCATACGATAAAAGTCTGGAAACTTATTTAATGATCCTCGTATTCACTATTTTCCTTCACTCTTGGTCTTCGGTGAAGACTCAATGAAGGATTGTAAGAAACCAAAATTAAAACTGAAAATCGAAAAACAACAACAACAATAACTGAAAAACTGTGGAACAAGAAGGTGGGTGTGATACCCATTCTAATTGGCGCACTTGAAACGGTTTCCGAAGGTTTAAAAAAGAAAGTGAAGGAATCAGAGATCCAATAAAGGATCTGCACCATACAGACTACAGCAGTGTTGTGGTCGATTAAACTACACAGAAGAATCATGGAGACCTAAGAAACCTAGCTGTCACCCATCCTCCATTGAAAAATCACCAGTTAACGCTGATGTAAAAAAAAAACTCACAAATGGTCCCGAAAGGTTTGTCAAAACCGAAGAAATTATAAATCAGAGTAAGAATCGAGACCAACCAAACCACAGCATTATTGAGATCGGCTAGAATACCCAGAAGGGTCCTGGAGACCTGAGTAGACTTGCTGCTACTCAGGCTTAAGAGAAAGACCACCAGATAACTTGTAATATATTGCCTTGACTTGCGATGAACCCGGCGGATGTAGTTGACAGATACATCCGTCCATAGATGAACTCAACAAAGAAAACAAGCAATGCGTAAATGTAAAACTATGACCAATAGAGAACAAGCATATCGTGGGTGTAAACCATGGCCAATGAAAATCAAGCATTGTATGGATGAAGAGGCGTGACCATATGGGTAGCTTGGGAGTTTTAAGGCTACACAAGGATAAGATTTTTGGCTGAAGTCATTTCCCACTGGCTGTTCCGACTCCCGACAGCTCTTTCGTGTGCTTGAACTCTCTCCGATTGCTCCCCTGCTCCACACAAGCGTCACAGTTGAAGAATAAAAATAAGAGATAATATATTTTAAATACGTGTTCCTTGTTGTTTGTCAAGATCTAGCGGTTCTATGATGTAAAAAATAGATAAACAACGCAAGGGTTGCAATGATAATATATGGATGAGATTAGATTTTTTGTCAAGAAAAATAAAAGAACTAGAATCTTTAATACAAATTAATAGGATCTTCATCCAAGATATAGGAATAAAATTTGGAATTGTAAAATGCACCATGCTTATGATAAAAAAAGTTAACAGCGAAAAAATTGAAGGAATATAACTGTTTAATGAGGAAAACATCAGAATACTTGGAAAAAAAAACTACAAATATCTGGGAATATTTGAAGCGGACACCATAAAAAAAACGAAGATGAAAGAAAAAGTAAAGAGTACCTCAAAAGAACCAGAAAACTTCTCAAAACAAAAATGCAGTCGAAACCTAATCAAAGGAATGAATGTCTAGGCTTTCTCCTTTGTAAGATGCTCAGGACCCTTCTTAAATTGGACAAGGGAAAAAACTCAGACGAACCAAAGAACAAGGAAATTAATGACAATGCACAATGCTTTACATGCTATAGATGACATCAGAAGACTCTATGTGACAAGAAAAGAAGGAAAAAGTGGACTCGCAAGAATTGAGAATTCCTTGAATTGAGAAATACAAGGATTTTAAGAATACAGCAACCAGTAACAGCAATGAAAAGAGGACAACAAAATCAATAATCTAGAAATCAAAAATGGAAAGAAAAAGAAACTATAGAGAAACTTTTAGCAAAAAATTAGGGACATTGTACATGAGATGACCAGGTCATGGATTCAAATAGGAAACTTAAAGAGAGAAACTGAATCTCTAACAATAACAAGATAAAATAATTCCATAATAACCAATTGGTTTTGTATATACTATTTGTTAGTATAGTGAAAGCAAAAATCGGTAATACGCATATGAACAGTAAATGTTGGCGATAGAGATAAAACAATGAATAATATAATATGAGAGTATAGCAAAGGAGATCAAAATGAATATAAATAAAGTCATGAGCAGAGGAAGGAGATGATCCACTGGAGGTAGTAGAAGAAAAGGCACGACTAGGTGGAGGAGATGATCAACTGGAGGTAGTAGAAGAAAAGGCACGACTAGGTGGAGGAGATGATCCAATGGGAATAGTAGAAGAAAAGGCACGACTAGGTGGAGAAGATGATCCACTGGGAATAGTAGAAGAAAAGGCACGACTAGGTGGAGGAGATGATCCACTGGGAATAGTAGAAGAAAAGGCACGACTAGGTGGAGGAGATGATCCAATGGGAATAGTAGAAGAAAAGGCACGACTAGGTGGAGGAGATGATCCACTGGGAATAGTAGAAGAAAAGGCACGACTAGGTGGAGGAGATGATCCACTGGGAATAGTAGGAGAAAAGGCACGACTAGGTGGAGGAGATGATCCAATGGGAATAGTAGAAGAAAAGGCACGACTAGGTGGAGGAGATGATCCACTGGGAATAGTAGAAGAAAAGGCACGACTAGGTGGAGGAGATGATCCACTGGGAATAGTAGGAGAAAAGGCACGACTAGGTGGAGGGATGATCCAATGGGAATAGTAGAAGAAAAGGCACGACTAGGTGGAGGAGATGATCCACTGGGAATAGTAGAAGAAAACGCACGACTAGGTGGAGGAGATGATCCACTGGGAATAGTAGAAGAAAAGGCACGACTAGGTCGAGGAGATGATCCACTGGGAATAGTAGAAGAAAAGGCACGACTAGGTGGAGGAGATGATCCACTGGGAATAGTAGAAGAAAAGGCACGACTAGGTGGAGGAGATGATCCAATGGGAATAGTAGAAGAAAAGGCACGACTAGGTGGAGGAGATGATCCACTGGGAATAGTAGAAGAAAAGGCACGACTAGGTGGAGGAGATGATCCACTGGGAATAGTAGAAGAAAAGGCACGACTAGGTGGAGGAGATGATCCACTGGGAATAGTAGAAGAAAAGGCACGACTAGGTGGAGGAGATGATCCAATGGGAATAGTAGGAGAAAAGGCACGACTAGGTGGAGGAGATCATCCAATGGGAATAGTAGAAGAAAAGGCACGACTAGGTGGAGGAGATGATCCACTGGGAATAGTAGGAGAAAAGGCACGACTAGGTGGAGGAGATGATCCACTGGGAATAGTAGAAGAAAAGGCACGACTAGGTGGAGGAGATGATCCACTGGGAATAGTAGAAGAAAAGGCACGACTAGGTGGAGGAGATGATCCAATGGGAATAGTAGAAGAAAAGGCACGACTAGGTGGAGGAGATGATCCAATGGGAATAGTAGGAGAAAAGGCACGACTAGGTGGAGGAGATGATCCAATGGGAATAGTAGAAGAAAAGGCACGACTAGGTGGAGGAGATGATCCACTGGGAATAGTAGAAGAAAAGGCACGACTAGGTGGAGGAGATGATCCACTGGGAATAGTAGAAGAAAAGGCACGACTAGGTGGAGGAGATGATCCAATGGGAATAGTAGAAGAAAAGGCACGACTAGGTGGAGGAGATGATCCACTGGGAATAGTAGAAGAAAAGGCACGACTAGTTGGAGGAGATGATCCAATGGGAATAGTAGGAGAAAAGGCACGACTAGGTGGAGGAGATGATCCAATGGGAATAGTAGATAAAAAGGCACGACTAGGTGGAGGAGATGATCAACTGGGAGTAGTAGAAGAAAAAGCACGACTAGGTGGAGGAGATCATCCAATGGGAATAGTAGAAGAAAAGGCACGACTAGGTGGAGGAGATGATCCAATGGGAATAGTAGAAGAAAAGGCACGACTAGGTGGAGGAGATGATCCACTGGGAATAGTAGAAGAAAAGGCACGACTAGGTGGAGGAGATGATCCAATGGGAATAGTAGGAGAAAAGGTACGACTAGGTGGAGGAGATGATCCAATGGGAATAGTAGAAGAAAAGGTACGACTAGGTGGAGGAGATGATCCACTGGGAATAGTAGAAGAAAAGGCACGACTAGGTGGAGGAGATGATCCACTGGGAATAGTAGAAGTAAAAGCACGACTAGGTGGAGGAGATGATCCACTGGGAATAGTAGAAGAAAAGGCACGACTAGGTGGAGGAGATGATCAACTGGGAATAGTAGAAGAAAAGGCACGACTAGGTGGAGGAGATGATCCACTGGGAATAGTAGAAGAAAAGACACGACTAGGTGGAGGAGATGATCAACTGGGAATAGTAGAAGAAAAGGCACGACTAGGTGGAGGAGATGATCCACTGGGAATAGTAGAAGAAAAGACACGACTAGGTGGAGGAGATGATCCAATGGGAATAGTAGAAGAAAAGGCACGACTAGGTGGAGGAGATGATCCACTGGGAATAGTAGGAGAAAATGCACGACTAAGTGGAGGAGATGATCCACTGGGAATAGTAGAAGAAAAGACACGACTAGGTGGAGGAGATGATCCAGTGGAAATAGTAAAAGAAACTGAAAGTTTACTATGCAAAAAAAAAGTATATACAAAACCAGAACTGTTGTTGAAAATGCAATGCATGAAAAATCTCTATAACTCAAATAGAAACGGATCACCCAATACAATTTAGAAGACCAGACCTCGTTTTAATTTATGAGAAGGAGAAAAGAACTTGACAGAGTGTTGATTTTTTTTCTTTTTCAGTAAACTACAGTGAAAGTGAAAGAAGGAGAATATTTTGATGTAGCTTGGGAGCGAAAAAACTATGGAACATTTAAGTTCTAGCGACAATAATCTTTGTCAGGGCGCTTGGAACATTTCTCAAAAACATGGAAAAGAGATTCGATGAACTGCAGATTTGAGAAGGAATTGAAACCATCCTAAACACAGCACAATCAAAATCGGGTAGTATTCTAAGAAGACTTCAGAAGACACGAAGAAACTTGCTGTCGCTCAGATTCCAGTGAAAAACCGTCAGTTAAAGCTAGTTTGAAAAGTTCGCTAGGAGAAAAATGATTAAAAAAATACAAGATAGTCCTTTATGCTATAATTGGCGAACAATTGAAAAACCTAAAAAAAAAACATAGTAATCGTGAGCTCTAGAAGTCCATTACTTCATGGGGATCACACAATCCTCAGACAGAAATATGAGAAAAAAGTGGCTAATCAACCATCTTTAAGGCGTGAAGGATTTGTCACGTGGCAAGACGTTTGTTCACGTGACACTCACAGGAGAAAAAAGTCATTTATTATCGAAATCTGAGCAGCCCAAATATAGGAAAATTAATTATGGGATTAGTCTGGTGGTAAATAACACAGAAACATTTATTAATATATTTACACTGGGATATCAATTCTCTTTTTTCGTCAAGAAATATATATATATATATATATATATATATATATATATATATAGTGTGTGTATGTGTGTGTGTGTTTAGGCATATTCTATCAAAGATGACAGACAAGGATTTGGAGTTGATTTGGGTGGGTTTTATGACATCTCAACCATTGTTAGTTATTTAATGCCAATATACATATATTAAAGATATCATTTGTAAACACATTCTGTTAATAAATTTTTTTGACGAGCCAGAGCTCTTTTTTGCACACAGTTAAATGGCTTCAAGCATTGCTATATAACAGTAGCAATTTAACATTAGTCAATTATTTTCCCACATTTAAATGGATATACATATATAATCTGTAAGTGAATAGTTTGTAGGTAATTTCATTTTTAAAGAAGTTAGGACTAATTTGTTTGCACACTACATCAGTCATTTGTTTACAGACAGTTAAATTGATTTCTATTTCTAGCAATTCGATTTAACTTTGTTCATTTGTTTGCACTTAGTTTAAATGTCAAAGTTCTATTTGACCCATAGATAGGACATTATCAGGTGCTACCACTCCGGGTCAAAGTGGACCCGGGAGCAATGGCAATAAAGGGGTACTCCATATTTTCCAAAGCTCAAGGGTTAGAGCATCGCTATTTGATGATTTAGTATCAGGACACATGTTAGGGGGGTCTTACCCCTCTACAAAAAAAAAACAGTCGGTGTGTTCTACAACCCCAGTTGTGGTCTTAAATTTGGAGTTAAGTTTTTTTATTGGCCTTTTCTTGTTCCTGAGTAAGATGTGGCCAATAAGGGTGGCGGATGTATAAAAATTTATTAACATAAGAGATTTCGGAGAATTATTAAACAGCCTTTATCCTTATTTGTGACATTTCACTTATGAACAAGAAAAAAAAAAAGACTAATCAAAAACTCATCTCCAAATTAGATGAATAATTGACAGTCTCAAAATGTACAAGATATGCGACGAAATCATAAAGCCCATCGAGGAAACCATGAAAAACTGGAGAGTGGAAATGAGAGGAGGAGGAAAAAGTTTACGTAAGGTAAAAATCCAGAGAGGTATATTCTAGGGAGATGCGTTATAACTGCTATAAATGATAACGATGATGCCACTTAGGAAATTTACAGGCGGATACAAACTTCATAAATCGCAAGAAAAGATTAACTACCTAATGAACATGGACGACATCAAAATGTTTGCAAAAAAAAAAAAAAATTTAGAAACTTGAATACAGGCAGTGAGGATTTACAGTCCGGATATCAGGATGGAATTTGGCATTGAAAATTGCTAATTATGAGAAGCGGGAAATAGCAAATGATGGAAAAAAAAACAGAACTACCAAATCAGGAAAAAATCAGAATGCTTAGAGAAAAGGAAAAAAACAAGTACTTGGGAATATCGAAAGCAGACACCATCAAACAAGCAAGGATGAAAGAAAAAATACAAAAGAGTATTTCAGGAGAGCGAAAAAACTACACGAACTCAAGCCATATAACAAAAACCTCATTAAAGAGATAAACACTTGGGATCTTCTCCCAGTGAAATACTCGGGACCATTCTTAAAGTGGACGAGGGAAGAACTTCAACAAATGGACCAGAGAACAAGAAAACTCATGATGATGCATCAAGACTTACATCCTAGAGATGACGTAGGATGTATGTGTCAAGAAAAGAAGGAGGAAGAAGACTTTGAGGATGGCCTCGATACATCGATAAGGCGACTCAAGGACTACATAGAATAAGAACAAAGAAAGGCTAATTAAAGCGACTAGAAACACAAACAGCCCAAGATCAACAGAACAGCAATAACTAGAAAATAAATATGGTAAGAAAAACAATTTCATGGATATTTCAAGCAGCAAACTAGCGAAATCTTACACAAGAAGACATGGACATAGCTAAGAAAAGGAAACTTTTAGAGAAACTAAATCGCGTCTGATAGCAGCCCAAAACAACGCCATGAGGAATAAATTACGTTAAAGCCAAAGATTTTGCTTCGAGCTGAAAAAGAAAAGAGGCAGAAGGTACCCCGCAAAAACAATTACCGACGCCGACTACGCCGATGACATAGCAATTCTGGCGAATACACCCAACCAAGCCGAAATACTACTGCATAGTTTGGAACGAGCCGCCGCAGGTATTGGCTTACATGACAATGCACACAAAACTGAATATATGTGCTATAATCAAACAGGTGACATTTCCACACTAGACGAAACCTCTCTGAAACTAGTAGAAAAATTCACCGACCTAGCAAGCAGCGTCTCATCAACCGAAAAAGACATCGACACAGGCATGGACAGCTATCGATAGGCTTTCGATCATATGGAAATCAGAGCTGACCGATAAAATGAAACGCAGTTTCTTCCAGGCAGCGGTCGTGTCGATACTGCTATATGGATACACTACATGGACGCTAACTAAACGGCTGGAGAAGAAACTAGACGGCAATTACACAAGAATGCTGCGAGCAATCTTGAACAAGTCCTGGCGGCTACACCCCACAAAGTACCAACTATACGGCCACCTGCCTCCCATCACGAAAACTATCCAAGCTAGACGAACCAGACATGCAGGACACTCCTGGAGAAGCAGGAACGAGCTCATAAGTGATGTACCCCTATGGACCCCCACACATGGCCGAGCAAAAGCAGGACGACCAACTCGAACATACATACAGCAGCTATGTGAGGATACGGGATGTAGTCCAGAAGACCTGCCAGAGGCGATGAACGATAGGGAAAAGTGGCGAGAGAGGGTCAGGGATATCCGTGCTACCAGCACGACATGGTGATGATGATGACTATTATTATTATTCTCTGCTCATTGGGGACTGCTATAATAATCTTGGATACTATTGTCACAACGTTTCGACCGTTGATAAATGAGAAGGTATCTCCGTTATACTAATAAGTACCACTCAAGAGGAATATATGTATTTACCCCACTCCACTTTCGACGCGGATAGGATGTAACATAAAGTCAATTTTTGAACGAATCTTTGATGTTAATCGTTCAGTGATTGGGTCAGAGGAGCAAATCGTAACATCATGTACACGCACGTGCGCGCGCACACACACAAACATACACATACACACACATACACACACACAAACATAAACACACACAAATATATACACATGCACACATATACACACATGTAGACACACACACAAATGCACTCAGAGACACACACACACACACACATATATATATATATATATATACAGATACACATACAGATACATATAAAGACACACACATAGACTCACACACACACACACACACACACACATATATATATATATATATACAGACACGCAGGCGCGCATACAGACACACACATATACGCACATACACACACACATACACACACACATATATACACATACACACAGAGACATACACACACATACACACAATTACACACACACACACACACACACACTCACTCACACACACATACACACACACACAAACATAAACACACACAAATATATACGCATGCACACATATACACACATGTAGACACACACATATATGCACTCAGAGATACACACATAGACACACACACATACACACACACATATATATATATACACACACAGATACACATACAGATACATACACAGACACACACATAGACTCACACACACATGCATACAGACACACTCATATACGCACATACACACAAACATACACACAGACACACACACACATATATACACATACACACAGAGACATACACACACATACACACAATTACACACACACACTCACACACACACACACACATGCACACACGCACACACACATAAAACTTAGGATGACTGCACAAATTCTTGAGACCAGATATCATTAGATTTCCCGCATATAATATCATAACAAACAGATGAAAAAAAAAAATATTTAAGCTCAAAATTTAGTGAGATGTGCCTCGTGGTGTAGTGGTTAAAGTGATCGACTGCGAAATCGTAGTAAGCAAGTTCGAACTTCAATCGCGCTATTCCGTTCACTTTCGGGGAAATGCCCTTAGGAAAGGTATGAACCCCCTTTATTCTCTCGTCTATGGGTTAAATAGTACCACTACTATTCTGCTGGGAGAATTGCTTGGAATTAAATAACCCACAAGGGTTGATATACAAATAAACTAAACCCTTCAAAATTTAGCAACTTAGTTGAAACAGAAATATATTCTTTGAAAAAAAAAATGAGGAATAAAACCCAATTTGATATTTTTAAAGTTTTACTGTTTCACACGGAAATCTATTCGTTAGAGTCATGTTACTTAAAGAATTTTTTAAAGAGATGATTTAATAGGCACTTAATAAATAGTCAAATTATTTATTTTTCTTCGTCTAAATATAATTATGAACACTGTTAGAAAAATTCATCTAAATCAAAATTTGAAGGCACGACGTAAAAGCCTTTACCAGGAGTTGTCACTAGTTATGGAGAATGTAAGTAGGATCGAACTCGCGAATTGTGCAATAAAGTAAAGTTGGCGGCCGTAGTCGAGGACGAGCAGAAGGCTCCCTTTTCAATAGCTACTACACCAAGGTGTGAGGGCGTCCTCGTGGTGTAATGGTTAAAGCGATGAACTGCGGAATCGTAGTACGCGAGTTCGTACTCCAGTCACGCTATTACGTTCACTTTCGGGCAAATACCCTTGGGAAAGGTATGAACCTCCTTATTCTCCCTCCAGCTATGGGTAAATAGTAGGACGGACTAGGTTCTTCAGCCTTGGTGAGGCAACTAGTCTAGGAGAAGGAAAACTCTGAATTCAAACCTGTTAAACTCCGCTTAAAAATTGACCTTGTGTCATATCCTGCCCGAGCGGAGGGGTTGGTAAATAGTACTACACCAAGGTGTGGGGGGGCTACTCTTTTCCCTAGATTGCTCTACTTTAACTTGATACGTACCTTACATTACTGAGTTTTAAGCAAGGAGGTATCAAGCACCATTTTTAAAGTCTTTGGTATGACGCGACCTGGGATTGAACCCAGGTCTTCCAGACCATTGGCGAACACTCTACCCACTTGGCCAATGAGCCGGTTAATGCGAGTTTACTACTGTTCGTACAACAGTAGGCACACGTGACGTAACGGTTATTGTCGTAGGAAATGGACAAGGAGATCAGAGTTCGAATTCTGGACAAAGCGGTTTGCGTTTCCCTTCCCGCTAATAACGTTGGGAAAGGTATGAATCCATCTCTTCCCTCCGCTACCAGCTATGGCTAAATAGTAGGGTAGACTGTTCCCTTTAGCCTTGATACAACAACCCGTCTAGGAGAAGGAAAACTCTGAATTCAAACAAGCACTACTCCACAAAAAATGACTTTGTATCATATCCTGGTCGTAGCGGAGGGGCTGAGTAAATATGTGCAGTATGTACTCTTTCATAAAGTTATTTTTGAGCTCAGTTTTGTCTGGTACAAGGTCAGAACTCCTAGTGAAACGATAGAATCTGCTTGCTAAACATCATATTATTGTAGGTGTCCCATTAAGATAGGATGTGGTTCGCTGGTAAGTTTATCTGGCACACGGTCAGTTGGAACTCTGATTGAAATTCAAACTCACTATACTCTCTAATTGGTCGCTGGAACTAGTTTCCATATCATCGTTCTCCAGTTGAGTCCTAATAAGGCCAGGTGTAATTATTTACTAAGTTTAACTTTATCTGGCACAAGGCCATGGTAACGGAGTTCTTGCGACTTTCTCAACAGCTTTCTGAACGATTGTTGGCAAAAATATGCCTCTAACTTCGTACGCTTATAAGAGTCAATACCCCCAGAAAATTCCAAGCAATGTAAATATGTGTTGTTTATTTTTTTTAAATTAGCTATCAGATTTGGCGACAATTCTATCAATGTAACGTGATATGATCTTGGGGAAATATGCAGTATATAGTTACTAGTGAAGAAGAAAATTTGCGAAATCATTTCAAAAGATCGTCTGTCTGTCTGTCTGTCTGTCTTTAAACCTGGCAGTTTGACAAACAATCTAACTTGTCATCTGAGAAAATGTCGGTCAAAAAACTATTAGCTCTTCCAATAAGACAAAGACACCAATCTGCTTGCGACTTGAACTATAATTTTAATTTCAAGAAATGAAAATAGAAGTGAATCGTCTCGAGCAGCCCGATAACTTTGTAAAATGACTCTGAAGATAGCAAGAATAATTGAAAGAAAAGAGATTGATTGGGTGGCTGAAAATAAAATCATCTTATTTTTTGGTCTTTGAAAAGGTTGTTCAACTTTTATTTGATTTTCCCGCCACCTGGTTTGTTGAGGTGGGATTTTCTGCCGCAAATAATATGCTCACAAAGAAATGTAATTTATTGCAGTTTGGAAAGACTTACGCCTTAAGTTGAACCAAGATTTGGAAGTTCAATTTGAACAAGCTAATTGACACCAGGAGGCAGTGTAGTCATAAGTCAGGATTTATATTTTCAACTAAACTTTGCTTTTGTAAATAAAATGTACTCCCTCTTACACAAAATTTCTATTTGTGCTTACGTGGGCCTGAAATTTTTCTGACACCAAAAATGGGCCACAAAGAAAGTAAAAGTTGTAGAACACTGATCTAGAGTTCAAAGTTCTATCACATCTGCCATCTATCAGTGTCGAGACATGGAAATTGGAACGTAATATTGAGATTGGAGGGCATACAACCAGAGTACCAAGAATAATAAAAAGAGTAAAAGATTATAGTTATAGGAAGAAATTAAAGAAATCAAAATTAACTTCTTCACTAGAAAGAAGAATGAGAGGCGATTTAATATAAACTTAAAAAATAATTAATGGAATTTCTAATTATGGTAGACATATTTTCAATATTTCTCCTTGAACAGGAAATTTACTATCAAGACAGATTTCAAAACTAAGTCTGTTTACCAAATGGATTTTTTTGCAAATATATAATTGGTACAAATTGCCAAAATCGGATAAAGAAAAACAATAGTGTGCAAAATTTTAAGATTGAATTTTAAGAATTAAATTAGATGATTTCAGAAAAAAGGGTCAGAAAAAGGATTTAAGAGGCTCTTTTAGGGAACTATTTTAGGGAATTGCAGAAGAAAATTGGATCAGTATATAGATATTGTGTTAATGGTTTGTTAGTTCCGCGAAAAGATAAGGAGGCTCATACTTTTTTCGAGGTTATTTTTCCGAAAGTGAACGGAATGCCGCGACTGGAGTTCGAACTCGCTTTCTATAGTCTCTCAGCCCGTTACGTTATGCCATGGGGACAGCCCCTGACGATATCATATCATATCATATTTACCAACCCCTACGCTCGGGCAGGATATGACACTAGGTCAATTTTTTAAACAGGTTTGAATTCAGAGTTTTCCTTCTCCTAGACTAGTTGCCTCACCAAGGCTGAAGAACATAGTCTGCCTTACTATTTACCCATAGCTGGAGGGAGAATAATTGGATTCATACCTTTCACAAGGGTATTTTTGCTATGTGAAATGCAACCAGTCTCGTCCAGGATTTGAACTCGTGTCGCCGTGTCCATATCCTGAGACGATAACCATTACACCACGGGCAGCTCCATAAAATATACACACGATATAGCAGTGTGAATGACATCCAAGTAGGCACTAGAAGTTGGTGAAGATCTTCTACTTGGAATCTATCTGGAAGTCATAAATTCAAACTACCAAGATGATGCCCATAGCCCGAATTGTGTAAACGATGTATTGTATATCGATTGAAAGTTGTACAAACGAAAAATTACAGAAGGACATTTTATGACATTGCATATAATGTGTGTTCCACCTTATATATTTTTAAAAGAAACGTTTGCAATAAGTTATTTGAGGGTGTATGTATTTAGCTAAATTCTTGCCAATGGGCAGAATATAAAAAAATGTTAATTGTTAAGAAGAGTACAGCTGGTTTGATTTCAGAGTTTTCCTTCCCCTAGAAATTCAGTCGAATATAATATTATATACGCAAACTGTAAAAAAAAGAATGAAACAGAAAAAACAAACAGCCGTACAGTCAACAAAGTCTATCATCAGACAATGTTTCGGAGCCAAAGCATCATTACCACTGACCAAGAGTACCCCAGCTGTATCTTGCAATACCACCATGTTTTATTGGTTTTCCGTCACATCGTGGGACTTGCAGATCAAAATGTAGCTTCTTCATGGAATCTTTTTTTATATTCATTACTTTCCAGCGAAGAAGCATTAATTCAATGATATAAGATTTAAATTAACTGTGTAGATGATGCATAAATTCACTGAACAAGAAATTATTTAAATCCTAGTAATTCATAATTCAATTAATTTTGGAGGTGCCCGTGGTGTAATGGTTATCGTCGTAGGAAATAGACACTGCGACACGAGTTCAAATCCTGGACGAGACTGATTGGTTTCACATAGCTCTAAAGAGAACAGTCTGCTTTACTATTTACCCATAGCTGGAGGTAGAAGACATCTATCAGTGTCTTTCCCAAGAGTATTAGCCGAGTAAAAAGCTGAGTTCAGGCTTTGAATTTAGCTCGTAGAATTAATTTTCTACGACGCTAATTGCACCTCGTATGACTGAGAATGACAATATACGAGGGACATAGGAAAAATTTCCAGACTATTTTCGTATGGGCACTTTTATTGATAGTACACACATGAAACTTTAGTCCCCTTCGAAGTAATCTCCTCCGACTGCAATGCACTTGTTGTACCGTTCCAACAACTTCTGCAAGGCCCCATGGAAGTCCTCTTGTGTTAGCGTGTCAAAGACCTTCGTCACAGCCTCTTTCATCTCCTCAATTGTCTCATAACGACAGCCTGTGAGATTAGGGAATAAGCAAAAGTCACAAGGAGCAAGGTCTGGACAATAGGGAGGCTAAGGAACTATCTTGATGCAAATCTTGGTCAAATAGTCTGTGACAAGGATGGAGTTGTGGACTGGTGCATTGTCCTGGTGGAAATGCCACTGACCCGATTTGAAGAGTGCTGGCCTCTTCCCTAGGAATCTCTTCCTGAACTCCTTTAAAATCTCAACATAGTAACCCTAACCCTAACCCTTTGACCAATCAACTCTGGTCTATTGACTTCCTTACTCCTGCCACACCTATCATCATCCCTCACGGACTCCCTGGCTTCCTTGAATCTCTTATGCCACTTAAAAGCTGATGCTCGATTCGTGCAAGATGGTCGAAAAGCAGTGTGAAGCATTCCATACGTTTCTGTGGCATTTTGTTCCAAGTTTAAAACAGAATTTTATTGCATATCGTTCTTCTAAAGTGTCAGATTGCATTTTTAAAATTGACCAGCTGTAACAATCAGGCTTTAGTAGGGTGTATTCCAATTGCTACTGTAGCTGTTCTTTTGAACCTAAAATCATGAATATTGCTCAGTCATCTATATATAGTAATAATATAGTGAATTTTCAAGAGTCTACGATAATTTTGAATGCCCATACGAAAAAAGTCTGGAAACTTATCGTATGTCCCTCGTGTATGACAGCGCTTTAACCATTACACCACCGATACTCTGCAAAAGTGTAAGGTTAACTGTACATTAATTCTGTTGTATGTGCGTATCTGTCTCGTGTAATGTTAGCATCATTGATATTTATACATCCATTAAAGAGGAAACGAAAAGGATGAAAAAAGAAGCCAACCTCACGTGTTTGTAAGAGCTGGTTCTTGTTTGGTCACCAATATTGAGCAGCATTAAACCTGGTGAATATTCTGAAAAAAAAGAAGAAAAGATTTGGTCATTAAATAAACTAACAACGATTGACACGCTATAAAATCAGCCAACCAGCCAACTTATGTTTATAATTATCCTTGTTTGTAATTACCTATTTATCTAATGGGCGTGTGTGTCACATATCCGGTTATAAATATACATGCTTTACGAAATGGTTTTCTGAGAATAAACGCTTTAGCAAAGTCTAAACTCGTTTAAACAGAAAGAGACAGATAGAAAGAGAGAGGCGGGGAGGTTGAATATGCTGCAATGGAAAAATATATTTGCCCAACATCTCCATCAAGAAAAAGATCAGTTTGTAAGAGAAGTATAACTTGTTTGAAGTCAGAGTTTTCCTTCTCCAAGATTGGTTGCTATACCAAAGTTAAAGAGCGCAGTCTACCCTACTATTTACCCATAGCTAGGGTGGGGATAATATTTGAATTCATACCTTCCGCAACTTTATGTGGAATACAAAAAGGCTCATGCAGGATTTGAACTCAGACGATCGAGACCATTTTCTACGATAACCGTTTCACCCCCACCCCCACACCATAAAAAAGAAAGTGAAGAAGTAGAATGAGAAGGAATAGAAGATGAAGGAGAAAAATTTATTTTGTTTTTAAGAATTATTTTATTCTGATATAACCACAAAATTATTAAAAAAAGTTTGATTTCTTTGTTTAATGGCATACTAACATTCATGGATTATTTAATGCCAAAACCATCCCTGTAGAAGAACAGAAGTGATTCTATCAAACCCATGGGGAGCTAAGGGGGTTCATACTTTTCCCAAGGGTATTAGTCCAAAAGTGAATGTAATAGGACGAACTGAAGTTCGAAATCGATAACTTTGAGGCAACAGCCCACGGCTTTAACCATTACACCACTGGTACTCTCCGAAAGAGAAAGGTTAACATTAATACTGTTGTATGTACGTGGCCTAATGAGTAGAGTGTTCGACAAGAGTCCGGGAGACCAGAGTTCAATCCCAGGTCGAGTCATACCAAAGACTTTAAAAAATGGTACTTGATTCCGCCTTAACACTCAGCATTATAAGGTAAGGATCGAGGGTAAAGTGGAGCAATCTAGGGAATAGAGTAGCGCCCTCCCCTACACCTCAGTGTAGTAGCACTTGAAAAGGAAGCCTTCGGGTCACCCTTGACAAAAGTCGCCAACTTTACTTACTGATCTATCTCGTGTAATGTTTGCATCACTGATATTTATACATCCATAAAAGAAGAAAGGAAAAGGGTGAAAGAAAAAAGCCAACCTCATGTGTGCTTTTCGACCCACTTCCTCTTCCCGTCATAAGTTCCAGTGTGCCGTAATTTTAAAATATAACTTGTATAATCCAACAAGGAATAAATTCAGGACATAAAAAAGGAATTATCATTACAAAAAAATTTTTTTAACATGAGTTATAAGAAAATATTATCTGTCTTTTAATTTATTTTCTTTCGTAATTAATTCGATTTATTTGGCTATAATAAGTACTGTATGTAAAAAAGTGTAGCGCCCTCCCCTACACTTTCGGGTCACCCTCGACTACGGTCGCCCTGCAACGCAGTATACAATCAAAATCCGATAGATAGATAGATGGATGAAAGGATGCATACTCCCCTTCCCTAAAAAGGGGGACCTCGGATTAGCCAAAAACTACCGAGGCATAACACTTACATCCATAGCATCCAAAATCTACAATACCCTACTACGAAACCGCATAGAACCCGAAATCGACAACATACTTAAGAAAAACCAAAATGGCTTCCGAAGAAATAGATCCACGACCTCACAAATATTAACCATCCGTAGAATCCTTGAAGGTGTACGGGCAAAAAACCTACAAGCGACATTAATATTTGTTGTCTTTACCAAGGCCTTTGATTCCATTCACAGAGGAAAGATGGAACAAATCCTACTAGCGTAAGGCATACCTAAAGAAACCGTAGCGCCAATAACGATTCTCTATAGAAACACTAAAGTAAAAGTACGATCACCAGACGGAGACACAGAATACTTCGACATTGTAGCAGGAGTACTACAAGGGGACACGCTGGCTCCGTACCTCTTTATCATTTGTCTAGACTACGTACTTAGAACATCGATTGACAAAATCAAAGAGAATGGCTTCGAACTGACGAAGAAAAGAAGCAGAAGGTACCCCGCAACAACAATTACCGACGCCGACTACGCCGATGACATAGCGATACTGGCAAATACACTTGACCAAGCCGAAACACTACTGCATAGTTTGGAACGAGCAGCAGCAAACATAGGCCTCTATGTTAATGCACACAAAACGGAATATATGTGCTATAACCAAACGGGGGACATCTCCACTCTAGAAGGAATCCCTCTTAAACTAGTAGACAAATTCACTTACCTAGGAAGCAGCGTCGAATCAACCGAAAAAGACATCGAAACGAGGTTAGCGAAAGCATGGACAGCTATCAATAGGCTATCGATTATTTGGAAATCAGACCTAACCGATAAAATGAAACGCAGTTTCTTCCAGGCAGCGGTCACATCGATACTGCTATATGGCTGCACTACATGGACGCTAACAAAACGGCTGGAGAAGAAGCTAGACGGCAATTACACAAGAATGCTACGTGCAATCTTGAACAAGTCCTGGCGGCAACACCCCACAAGACACCAACTGTACGACCACCTGCCTCCTATCACGAAAACTATTCAAGTTAGACGAGCCAGACATGCAGGACACTGCTGGAGAAGCAGGGACGAACTCATAAGTGATGTACTCTTATGGACCCCCACACATGGCCGTGCAAAAGCAGGACGACCAGCACGAACATACATTCAGCAGCTATGTGAGGATACGGGATGTTGTCCTGAAGACCTGCCTAGGGCGATGAACGATAGGGAGGAGTGGCGAGAGAGGGTCAGGGATATCCGTGCTACCAGTTGTATATTAGTTGTCTAAATTGTCTTCATCTTTATTGTTATTTCCACAACGTTTCGGTCGATATGTCTTCCAGCCTTCTTCAGGTGTTTGTCGAACCCAGGAACCTTCACGGAACTTCGAACTATGTCCTTTATTGAAACCACGGGGGTCGCCTGTTCTGATTCCGTTTTCCATAACCGGGTACAAGTGTTAAGTATTCCTGTATATTACTCGCCTGTAGTGAGGATTGAACCTGCAGCCTTCAGATGATTGTCTTCCGAGAAGCTCAGGGAACCAACGCCTATAACCGGGACAATTCAGAGGGAATTTTTTGGTATTATAAACTTAATGTTCTTTAAAAAAAAAACCAAAAAAACCCCCTGAAATCTGAACATGAGCACAGGTAAAAAAATCATACATAATAGTAGTAATTTTAGCTAAAAGCAAGAACACCTGAAGAAGGCCGGAGGACATATCGGCCGAAACGTTGTGGAAATAACAATAAAGATGAAGACAATAGTCCGAAAAACCTTGTATATATCAGTTGAATATAATATCATATATGCAAACTGTAAAAAAAAAAAAAAAAAAAAAAAAGAATGAAATAGCTGAAACAACTAAGTCAATCATCAAGCAATGTTTCGGAGCCAAAGCATCATTACCATTGACCAAGAGTATCCCAGTCAATAAAATAGGATATATACGCAAACAGCAAAAAAAAAAAAAAAAAAAGAAAAAAGAATGAAACAGAAAAAACAAACAGCCGTACAGTCAATGTTTCGGAGCCAAAGCATCATTACCATTGACCAAGAGTACCCCAGCTGTATCTTGCAATACCACCATGTTTTATTGGTTTTCCGTCACATCGTGGGACTTGCAGATCAAAATGTAGCTTCTTCATGGAATCTTTTTTTATATTCATTACTTTCCAGCGAAGAAGCATTAATTCAATGATATAAGATTTGAATTAACTGAGTAGATGATGCATGAATTCATTGAACAAGAAATGTGCGCCTAGTCAGTATTTAAATCCCACTAATTCATAATTCAATTAATTTTGGAGGTGCCCGTGGTGTAATGGTTATCGTCGTAGGAAATGGACACGGCGAGACGAGTTCAAATCCTAGACGAGACTGATTGCATTTCACATAGCACTAATACCTTGGGAAAGGTATGAATCCAATTATTCTCCCTCCAGCTATGGGTAAATAGTAGGACGGACTAGGTTTTTCAACCTTGGTGAGGCAACTAGTCTAGGAGAAAGAAAGCTCTGAATTCAAACCTGTTAAGCTCCGCTTAAAGATCGACCTTGTGTCATATCCTGCCCGAGCGGAGGGGTTGGTAAATAAGGTAATTCATAATTCAATTATGTGTCATATAGGAATAATAGTGAGATACTGGCGACTGAACACCGATTGCCAGTGGACGGAATTGGCGAGCGTCTAGACAATATAAATAGTGGTACCGTGCCGTTGGAATAGGAACAAATGAGGCGAAAGGACATTTGACGGTGGATAGTAGTCGAAGGATAGTAGTCGGACGGAGTTTAGCAAGAAACACTTTATAGTAATCGCTTGGCCGGCATTGTATGGATAGTAACTACTTTTTGTTTGTCTTATTTTCTGTTAATGTGTTATTTCGGTTGAATGAAATACTTTTGCTTTTGTTAAGTTGTTTGTCAATTATATTTTCTTCTTTATATGCACCTGTGAGCGTTACATATTTCATGTTAATTTGAATATAAAAATTCTAAAAGTAGGAGTAGGGAAAATATTAGGACCGAAGTTTCAAGGACGAAGGCATCAGATTTCAAAATTGACATTTGAAAATAAAAACAAGAGAAAGATAACTCGTATAGATTTGGTTCAGTTTGGTTTGGTCTTATAGCATACGAGGATCATTAAATAATTTTCCAGACTTTATTCTTATGGGCACTTTTATTGATAGTACACACATGAAACTCTAGTCCCCCTTCGAAGTAATCTCCTCCGGCTGCAATGCACTTGTTGTACCGTTCCAACAACTTCTGCAAGGCCCCATGCGAGTCCTCTTGTGTGAGCGTGTCAATGACCTTCGTCACAGCCTCTTTCATCTCCTCAATTGTCGCATAACGACAGCCTGTGAGATTAGGGAATAAGCAAAAGTCACAGGGAGCAAGGTCTGGACTATAGGGAGGCTGAGGAACTGTCTTGATGCCCATCTTGATCAAATAGTCTGTGACAAGGATGGAGTTGTGGACTGGTGCATTGTCCTGGTGGAAATGCCACTGACCCGATTTGAAGAGTGCTGGCCTCTACCGACGGAATCTCTTCCTGAACTCCCTTAAAACCTCAACATAATAACCCTAAACCTAACCCTTTGGCCAATCAACTCTGGTGTATTGACTTCCTTACTCCTCCCACACCTCTCATCGTCCATCACAGACTCCCCGGCTTCCTTGAATCTCTTTTGCCACTCAAAAACTGATGCTCAATTCATGCAAGATGGTCGAAAAGCAGTGTGAAGCATTCCATACGTTTCTGTGGCATTTTGTTCCAAGTTTAAAACAGAATTTTATTGCATATCGTTCTTCTAAAGTGTCCTCATGCCCAGATTGAATTTTTGAAATTCATCAGCTGTGACAATCAGGCTTTAGTAGGGTGTACTCTAATTGCAGCCGTAACTGTTCATTTGAACCTGAAATCATAAATATTGGTCAGTCATCTCATAAGATATATAGCAATAACATAGTGAATTTTCATGAGTCTATGACAATTTTAAATGCCTGTACAAAAAAGTCTGGAAACTTGAATGCACCACGTATCAACAATTGTTGGTCATATAATGCCAAGTCCTTTTTATACACATATCAAATATATGAATTCTAAACACATTTTGTTGATAACATTTTAAAACGAGCCTGAGTGCATCCTTCACAGTTAGATGTTTTTACTTATTTCAATCTAATACGAATAATTCTAATAATTTGTTTGCACACAGTTAAATGGTTCTAAGAATTGCTATGTATCACTAACGATTCAATTAAACATCAGGCATTTGTTTACATAAAGTTAAATAATCAAACAGTTCTATTTTAAACAATTCAGTTTAGCAAAAGTTCACAGTTTAAAAATCAAATAGTTCTATTTGACCCATAGATAAGACTCTATCAGGTGTTACCACCCCAGGCCAGAGTGAACCAGGGAACAATGGCAATAAAGAGGTATTCCGAATTCCCCAAAGCTCCAGCATTATTGGAACCTCACCATCAGGTTGTTTAGTGTCATATCCAGGACACTAGTTGGGGGAGTATTATCCCTCTGCTGAGATGCAATTTGTGTATTCTGGGCCACATGACACTCGTTGGGGGAGTCTTACCCCTCTGCAGCCGGTATATTCTGCGTCCCCAGTTGACTGGGCTACCAAGACACTCATTGGGGGTGGGTTTTACCCCTTAGCAGATATGCAGTCGGTGTATTCTGCAAACCCAATCTCGTATAGATGCATGTCGGAAAGTCATAGATCGTTTTGAAATTGTATTTCTATTGTAAATTGGATAGCCCCCCCCCCGCCCCGTCTAAACCGATAGAAATCAATATTTTCAAATTTGATAAATTGTCTGAGTTGAGGAAGATCTGAAAGCTACTATCAGTAAATTAATAGAAAAATATTTATCTTTTTTAGACGGACCAGTCTGATTTAGATGTGCCCAATACACTGTTCTGAGTGTATTTTCATATTGTTTTTGTATTTGATGATAGTGGATGTTTTGTTTTGTTGTAAGACAAGTTGACTTTCTCAAATACTGACACACCACCCTTGACAATGAAATATGAGCTGAGATTAATGTGACAGCAGTGTCTCATGAGGCTGTAAACAATCTTTCCTGGCATTATTGCTCGCTTGCTACCGCCCAAGTCACACAACTATCCTAATGAAGTTACCCCGAAAATGCAACACAGGTAAACTCATACTGATTGTGGTAAAGCAGGTATTCTCTCGCCTCGCATTGCATTGATGTAATTTTCTTAGCTAGGATTCGTTACGTAATTTAATCTTTTTATGAAAGTGTGGCACTGACTGCAGTGGCATTCCTAGAAACGATAAAAAATATAAAGTAAGGACACTATTTGTCTTGTGAATCTAACACTCAAATTCTGCTGCAGAAACGAGAACCAAATTTAGCTGCTGATATTGAGAAAAATGCCGAGACCAAAATAGAAAATCAGTCGTTAGTTGTGTAGCCATATTATTATTATTATTATTATTATTATTATTATTATTATTATTATTATGTGAGGATATTGTCACAAAATGGCAGCTTTTCCCACCTTCCAGACAAGCAGACGACACATTTATTTTATCTATTTACAACCAAATATTTTTTTCTAAGTACGGGTAATTTTAGTTATCAGTTTAGCTACTATTTTATATAGATATTTTCAATGACAAGACGTTTATGGCTTTGTTATAAACTAAATTTTTTCTAGGACCATTGAAGATATTATGTATCAAATTTCGTGCTTTTCATGTATTTGTTCAATAATCTGAATTGGCGAATTCTGAGCAAAAACTAGTTCTCATATGCGTAGATGACAGATAACGAGCTGAAATTGTATAAATTCACAGGCTTAATTAGTATATATATATATATATATATATATATATATATATATATATAATATATATATATATAAAATATTATTCAATCCAGTAAATTCGGAATAGGGAATAATTCCAATCAGGACAAATAAAAAATATTCAAAAATAGAATATTAAATCAAATAATCCTGGTAAAGGGCTCAATGTAAATAAGATCCACAGAGTATCAATATATATCTTAGCACATATAGAGTATCAATATTTATCTTAGCACATATCGTAATGATTGACCAACTGTTAAGGATCTGGCTTCACAAATTGTGAGGCGCTTGTGTGTGAGTTTAAGTTTGTTTGATAGTGTTCTATTCTCGACGAACTGTGTCCAAAAAATTTCCAAACTCAAGATGTATTTACCAAGAGAAAAACGAACGAAGGAAAAGTTAATTTTTTCCAAAGTAGTGCCCACCTAGATGTTAGACACGCTTATTCCAGAGAGTTTTCCATTGGTCGGAGCATTTCTGAAATTCTTCTTTTTTATGCGGTGTGAACCTCTGCTGTCATATTTTTTTTTATTGTTCTCAACATCCTCAAACCTTATCCTTGAGATGAACTTTTAGTTTAAGAAACAAGAAAAAGCCGTGCTGAAATAGATGTATTATGGAGAGTACTGCACTTACACAATCCTGTGTTTCATCAAAAACATTTTATTCCAAACGTATCCAGTTTGGTTATATATATATATATATATATATATATATATATATATGTGTGTGTGTGTGTGTGTGTGTGTGTATTTAAATTACTACTGACTCGTCTAGACAAAGACTAGACATCATCAATTTATATTGTTCAATAAAAAAACTACAATCACGGTGTGTGTGTGTGTGTGTGTGAGAGAGAGAGAGAGAGAGAGAGAGAGAAAGAGAGATAGAGAGGAGAGAGAATGTGTCAGGTAATATACTGAGCGATGAATATGTGGAATAATGTGGAAATTACATGGTTTTTGGTACTTCCCCTTCTTGGTCGAGCCAAGAACTTTTCAGCACTCTCGTATTTATCTCGATTTGCTGATGCCTTCACGATTTTATCTGTTTCTATTATATTCTATCTATTTAAGTCTTTTCATACCTAAGACTATTCATGACTATCTCTGCTATCTATAATATGTTTGTTCATATTCTTTCTTTCTTTCTTTCTATCTATTTATCTATCTATCTATCTATCTCAGTCTGTTCATATTCTATCTATCTATCTATCTATCTATCTATCTCACTCTGTTCATATCTATTTGAAATGATGCAATTTCCTCATCAATGTTCTCAAGAAATAAGATTTCAGATAAAACGAATTAATTGTGGCGCTATTTTGTTTAATAAAAAACGCCCACGCACGTTTTCTAGAAAAATTAGAATTTGGAAAAGCCCAACTTAAAAAAAAATAAAACACTTGACCACATTTCTTGACCAAATCGGGTGTGCCAAAAAATATGCGATCACTTTCTTCATAAGGAATTTGGGGAGTTAACGAGCGTGTGCGTGATCCTCACAAATACAATAAAATATAAAGAATCTTCAAAAAAACTTCAGTATAGTTTACTTGCACATTGTACAGGATTCTGTTTAAGTCTTTTTTACTTGCAGTCCTGGCTCACTGGCCTGGGACACCATTCAGCCGGTCGTGTTGCCTGGTACGGGATCAGGTCTGGCGCGTCTTGGCTTTTGTGGCGGTCGAGGCCGCCTGACAGGGGTGCCGAGAAAGCCAAACGTTTGTGTCACAAAGCTAAGACCGACTCTCCCTGGGCTTCAAGTAGTCCCCCCCCCCAAGCTTTCACCTGCTACGGCAGGGTTTGGTTCATCGCCTGGTGCCTGAGGTGTCTCGTTTTATGTGAATGCCGACGAGGTCCAAGGCATTTTTGAGCTGCCGGGTGTGTCTGCGCTTAGTGAGTTACTGAATAAATACTAGAACAGTTTATTTGCTCCTATAGGCAAGTAGCATCTCTTAGCAGCCCCACCCTTGTATGACCCCTGGACAACCCGTATCAAATTACGACCGTCAACTTGGACGACAACTTTCTGACACCAAATAGCTGTGGCTCAAGATACGGACGATTTTAATTTTTAATTTCATACCTGTGCGAATAAAATTTCTCATTGGCCTAGCGGTTAGAGCGTTCGCCAATGGTCCGGGAGACCTGGGTTTAATCCCAGGTCGGGTCACCCTCGAATAAAGGGAGATAACTTTACAACTTTACTTATTAACATTAGTCCACTCCATAACGATACATAAGAACAAAAGTAAATTTGGCAACCGTCGTCAAGGGCGACCAGAAGGCTCCCTTTTCAATTGCTACTATACCGAGGTGTAGTAGCAATTGAAGAGGATGTCGCTACTCCTTTCCCTGGATTGCTCTACTTTACTCTTGATACGTACCTTATTTTGCAGAGTGTTAAGCAAAGAGGTAACAAGTACCATTTTAAAAGTCTTTAGTATGAAGCGACATGGGATTGAACCCAGGTCTCCCGGACCATTGGCGAACACAGATACTATTTACCAACTCCTCCGCTCGGATAGGATATGACACAAGGTCAATTTTTAAGCGGAGTTTAACAGGTTTGAATTCAGAGTTTTCCTTCTCCTAGACTAGTTGCCTAACCAAGGCTGAAGAACCTAGTCTGTCCTACTATTTAACCATAGCTGGAGGGAGAATAATTGGATTCATACCTTTCCTAAGGATATTATTATTATGTGAAATGCAATCAGTCTCGTCCAGGATTTGAACTCGTGTCGCCGTGTCCATTTCCTA
>OY757937.1:10892906-10900406 GCA_963585895.1 Sepioteuthis lessoniana
TTTTCATTAGTGACCCTTTCCGGGGCCACAACAACTTGAAATACTAGAAATACACCAGAAAATAAATAATGAACAAGATAGTAATGCAATATCAGACACACCAACTATTGACAAAAAGAACGGCCAGAATACTGAGAAAAGTCCAGGAGACTTGAGACAGTAACTAAAGGATTATTAAAGGGACTGGAAGACTTGGAAGTTAGCGGACATGTGGAGACCATCCAAACGACAACATTATAAAGAACGGCTAGAATACTGAGAAGAGACCTGGAGACTTGAGGAGACTTGCTGTCACTCAAACTCCAGTGGAAGACCGTCAGCCGGCGCTGATGTGAAAAACGCTAAAGGGATATGATAATAATAATGATAATAGAACTTGCCGTATACTAGACTTTGCCGCCACAGTGGACTACGGATTGAAAATCAACGAAAGCGAAAATATAGATTAAGTTCTTAGACTTTAACAGAAAACTAAGACAGCAGTTGAACACAAGGGTGACGGTGCACTCGGAACAATCCCCAAAGACTTGAAAAGGGGACTGAAAAAGTTAGAAATCAAAGAACGAATCGGGACCATCCAGACTATCTTATAGTTGAAATTAGCCAGAAATTATATATATATATATATATATATATATATATATTGCCATCGCTCCCTGGTCCGCTCTGGCCCAGAGTGTTAACACCTGATAGGCACCTATCTATGGGTCAGATAGAACTAAACTGTGTGCTTATGCTAAATTGAATTGTTAGAAATTGAACTGTTTTTACATTTAACTGTCTGCAAACAAATGACTAGTGTTTAATTGAATTATTTGTGATACATAGCAATACTTGTAACCATTTAACTTTGTTGACAAAACTGAATAGCTTGAAATAAAAATGTTTTTGACATTTAAACTGCTTACTTATACTAAACTGAATTGTTTGAAATAAAACTGTTTTTACATTTAGCTGTGTGTAAACAAAAAATGTACTCAGGTTAAACTAAATTGTCTGCAATAGAACTGTTTTTATGTATAAAAATGGATTTGGCATTAAATAACCCAGAATGTTTGATGTGCCATAAAACATATGCAAACCAAAACGGAAATGTCCTTGTGGTGTAATGGTTAAAGCGCTGGACTGCAGTGAGAGAGTTCGTACTCCAGTGGCGGTATTATGTTCATTTTCAGGCAAATACGATATTTACCAACTCCTCTGCTCGGGCAGGATATGACACAAGCGGAGTTTAACAGGTTTGAATTCAGAGTTTTCCTTCTCCTAGACTACTTGCCTCACCAAGGCTGAAGAACCTAGTCTGCCCTACTATTTACCCATAGCTGGAGGGAGACTAATGGGATTCATACCTTTCCCAAGGGTATTAGTGCTATGTGAAATGCAATCAGTCTCGTCCAGGGTTTGAACTTGTGTCGCCGTGTCCATTTCCTACGACGATAACCATTACACCACGGGCACCTCCATAAAACAGGATAAGTCAGGCAAATACTCTTGAGAAAAGTATGAACCAACTTCTCCTCCCAGCTATGGGTTTGTAGCAGAAAGAATTTCGCATTTTTGTTTAGCGCGTAATTTAATTCGACCGTTAGACTCGACGCATATTTTCAACCAATCAGGATGATTTGTCCTAATTCACCTGGACTATCTTTCCGGGCAGCACAAGCTGGGGAAATCTACCAAACACTTTCTTTTCGTAGAACTTCTTCGTTCAGTACAGACGTCTTACAGTCTGCTCTCCAATAGCAGCAGCAGCATCGACACAATGAGGGAAGCAGTCTGATTTATGGACCCTTGCGTCTATTTCTCTTCGACCAAGGGTTCCCAGTTGAATATGAATTAGATAAATTCAATACGCCACACATAGGAACAACTTTACGTCCCCCCCCCCCAAAAAAAAATTGGCTATGTCGACTGCGATGCAAAATTTCGTTCCGACACCTAGCTGCTACTTCACTGGGCAACATTTTCTGGAGACATTCACACTTCTCCCCGAAACAACCAGAACCCTAAACTCACGTTGACTTCAACGTTTCTCTTCTCAAACAGCAAACACGACTTTTGCTACACTATTGCGAACATATCTCCTTCGCACATCCAACAATGCCTTAACCTAACAATGCACTTTTCGCTCAGGCATTTAGCTGCTAAAATGCTTTCTCAACTCTATCATAACTTCATTTCGTTTCCTTACTTCTTTCCTTCCTACGAGACTTGCAGCATAAAACATAAACTCTTTATTCCATGCTGCCATTAAAAACCTTCATATAAAACATAACGGCATCTTCTTCTTCTTCATTCTCCTTTATTTTACAACAACACTTAGCGAGGGAATAACACACACACGCAAGAATACATTTCTTCGCTAAAAATGGTAACAAACATTCCTATCGCTAAAGGTTAAATAGTACCACGACTGTTCTTCTAGAAGGGTGGATTTTGTATTAGATAACCCAAGAAGGTTGATATGCCATAAAATAAACAAAACAAAACAAAACCAAAACATTCCTTGCTAAATGCGATGAAAGTTAGCTTAAGTAAGCGATTGTTTCATGGAACGGCTGAAGTATGGATAACCAAAATGACAAAACCGGATATTACCAACCAGCACAACAGTATATTCCTAATATTAAGACAACGTTATACGTATGACGAATAGCATTCGAGTTATATCATAAAAAGTAATAGTTTGAAATACGTGGATTATTATACACAATGATTACTGCCACATCGACAGGGGCAGTAAAATACGCCGACTGCGCCTATGTAGAAAAGTAAGAGCCCAACACCCACCCACCAACGAGTGTCCTGTGTTTGGTGAGGCTTTACCCTTGGAGCTTTGAGGAATATGAAGTACCCCTTCATTTACATAACTCCCCGATCCACTATGATCCAGAGGGGCTGTATCCCTTAAGTTCCCATCTCCGAGAAAAATAGAACATTTACAAAGGATTATTATTATTATTATTTTCTTTTGAGAGTTTTTCACACCAGTGTTAGCTGATGGTTTTCCACTGAAGTCTCAAGTTTCCAGGACTCTTCTTAGTATTCTGACCGATCTCAACAATGCTGTAGTTTGAATGTTCTCGAATCGTCCTCTTATTTCCAAGTCCTCCAGTCCCTGTATCAATCGATTGGTGAGTGTGTGGGGGCTTTATGTTATTTTGATTATTTCAGTAGATGTGCGTCCGTAATTTACGGGTATTGCTCTCTAAATTATTCCCCTCACAAATACAACACAAAACTTTACAATCGCGCGAAAGAAATGGAATAGAACACAACGAACATTAAACAACAAACAATTTAAAATGCATATAACAGAATATGAAAACAAACAAAATACATGATGTGTAAATGGCCTTTTGGAAAATAAAGTTTTGTTTACATATGTGTACATATCCTATTTACCAACCCCTCCGCTCGGGCAGGATATGACACAAGGTCAATTTTTAAGCGGAGTTTAACAGGTTTGAATTAAGAGTTTTCCTTCTCCTAGACTAGTTGCCTCACCAAGGCTGAAGAACCTAGTCTGTCCTACTATTTACCCATAGCTGGAGGGAGAATAATTGGATTCATACCTTTCCCAAGGGTATTAGTGCTATTTGAAATGCGATCAGTCTCGTCCAGGATTTGAACTCGTATCGCCGTGTTCATTTTCTACGACGATAACAATTACACCACGGTCACCTCCACACATATGTGTACATATAGCCGGCTGGTACATCTGACACTGTGTGAACAATATGGAACTCTCCAGAAGGAACCTTAATTTTATCCCCTTTTTTAAGAGTGTAGTTTCTCATCTGATTCACAATTTCTACAACCACTGAACCTCGTAGGACAGTCAAGTAGCTGTACACCAAATCATTCGAAATAAAATTTTCCAAGTGGTAACCTGGAAAATCCAAGATGAATGTTACTTTTTATGGATTGATCGTGTTATTTTCTCCATTTTGCTTCTCCAGTCTGAAAGTTTTGCCTGTAAAGGAATAATCCATTTTGTTGTCTGAAATGGACTCCATTCAGCTTGTAAAATATCTGTCTTCGGATTGAAGATCCTTTGTTGGAATCGCTTTGTCATAGAAATCCAAACATCAAAATAGAGTTCAATATTCTTAAGGCCATATATTTTTAGTATATCTTCAATGCAAGTAGCATACTGCTTAACCATATCACCATGGAGAGGCCATCTTCTCTCACTTCTTACAAAAGCCAGTGGATCAAGAAATCCAGCTTCCCCAGTGTCTTTCTGGACGTAGGTGATCTGGACGTGTTGAATGTTCCATCGATGAACCATCATATCCCAGGAGTAGCCATACAGTCCATTGGTCCAATTATTATAACCCTTTGTGATGAAATGTGAATATGGCAGGAAAAACTGGAGGGCCAGGTAAATGATGGTGAAAATGGTTGATGCAACATGGTACACAGAACATTTCTTTCTTTTGGGGTCCTTCTTCACTGGTGGGTGACTTAAGACAGTTTCTTGCACAGCAGAGGGTACTGAAGTTGGCCCTGATGAACAAACCTCCTCAGCAAGTGTACCGAATGCGCCAATTACAATTGGTATCACCGTCACTTTCATGTTGCAAAGTTTTTTTAGTTCCCTAGCAAGGTCTAGGTACTTATATCTCTTTTCGCTTTCTTTCAGTTTTATTCTGAGGTCAACCTGAACGGCAAAGTCCACTATTTGGCAAGTTCTCTGTTCGTTGTTGTTGTTGACAGTTCCTAGATCTGGTCGTCTGGCTGAGATTAGATGATCTGTTTGTATCTTAAAATTCCAAAGAATTTTGTACGTCTCACGGATTCTTGGTTGTGCATATCCCACTTGTTCGTATTGTCAAATTTAAACTTCAGGCACAATTCCCAGTGGATGATCTTACCCACCCAGTCGTGTCTCGTCTTATACTCTCTTTATTATAATTTACTGCATTCGCTTATTATGTAATTGATCGTTTCGTCTCTGTCACCACAAAATCTATATCTGGCATTTTGTTGCATCTTGTCTATTCTTGCTTTGATATAGTTAGTCAATATGGCGATATTTTGTGCAGTTGTCAAGACGGATTCGGTTTCTCTTTTAAGGTTTCCCTTTATAAGCCTTGTCCAAGTCTTCTCGTGTGATATTTCGCTTTTTTGTCGCTGAAACCATACAATTAATCATTTTACATAGGAATAATTGATAAATAGAATTATTTGTGTTATATAGGAATACTAGAAAAAATTTAAATGTGTTCAAATAAATGGGCCCTAACTCTGTTAACAATAAAGTTATCTACAAACTATTCGCTTACAAATCATATGGACAGGATTTGGCATTAAATAATCCACGTGGGTTAATATGTCATAAAACACCGACCAATGGACCAAGCAAGCACAACGATAAATACTGAAACATATACACACATATATTTATACATATACACACTTATACATATATATACATATATACACATACATACACAAGTTTGGTTTACTTTGGTTTGGTTTCTTTGTTTAATGGCATATCAACCTTCGTATGTTATTTAGTGCCAAAGCCAGCCTTCAAAAAGAACTACAACGGTACTATTTAACTAATAGCTGGGAGGACAAGGATTCATGTGCACACCTACTCACACACACATACTCCCACACATCTATGGGATATATTATATACGGAGGTAATTCAACGAATGGATATGTTACATTAATGATTCAGGTTTCGTTATTTCTTTTGTGTCATGAGAATTTTTAAAAGATTTGCTTCACAAAAATGTTTTTCTCTCAATGACCTAACGTCGAAATTAAGTGAGAAATATTTTTAAATTCGTGTTTCTCTCTCTCTCTTTCTCTCTCTCTCTCTCTATATATATATATATATATATATATATATATATATAAATCGAGAGAGACAGAGACAGAGATTTAAATTCAACCACTCCCCTAGCCGTCACCAGTCTGCAAATACCCCAAACAGCCTGCTTTACCCACTCTCTTTCGAGTTTAGGCAAAGAAACATCCAATATTAAGACATTAGTTCTACAAGAGTAGATTTGTATCAAAGACGTTCACAACAAAGACTTTCTCCGAAAGGTTTTGTAGAACTATGACCCGTTATCTTACTTTACTTTTGTGTATATATATATATATATATATATATATATATATAGAGAGAGAGAGAGAGAGAGAGAGAGAGAGTGAAAGAGAGAGAGAGAAAAAGAGGATCCATTTTAATTAGTATTCTAATGTTTTACAACTGATTAATAAGCGCTGTTTGTATTTAAATACACACACACACACACACACGCCCATTTTTACACACACACACACACATATATATATATACACGCATATATACACACATATCAACACATATATGCATACATATACACTCATATATATAAACACAGGTACACGCATATATATATGCATATAGCCACACATATATATACACTCATACACACATATCTACATATATATATCTATACACATACACTTATATGTACATACACACACATACAGATACATACAAACATAAACACACACACATATATATATATACACACACACACATATATATACATACGTATATATGTATACACACGCATACACACATATATATACATGCATGTATATGTACAATCATACACACATATGCATACACTAGCACACACACACACACACACACACACATATATATATATATATATATATATATATATATATATATATATATATATATATACAAGCTCATACATGATATACATGGTCGGTCTGAAAATTAACAGGACTGTGTGTGCTGTTTGAGCCATTGGTGAAAGAGGGATAAGTGGATTGCGTCTCCATCTAACATGATATCGGGGGCCGGCTGGGCATGTAGAATACACCGACTGCATATGACATGAAACAATCTGATGGTGAGACTTCAGTCTTGTAGCGTTGAGTAATATGAAATACTCCTTCATTGCCATCGCTCCCTGGTCCACTCTGGCCCGGAGTGGTAGCACTTTATAGGGTCCTATCTATAGGTCAAATAGAACTGCTTGATATTTAAACTGAGTGCAAACAAATGATTCATGCTAAATTGAATTGTTTGAAATAGAAGTGTTTGATCATTTAACTGTGTGTAAACAAATGACTGATGTTTAATTGAATAGTTAGTGATGCATAGCAATACTTGGAACCGTATAACAGCGTGCAAATGAATGAACAGCATTCAATTGCAATACATGTAACCACTTTACTGTCTGTAAACAAATGATTAATATTGAATTGAATTAAGTGTTTGCAATGATTGAAACTATTTTGCTGTGTAGAAACAATAACAATATTGGCGTGCAAACAAATTAGTTCTAATTCATTTTAAAATGAAATTACCGACAAATAATCTCTTACATATCATGTATATCTATTTAAATGTGTGCAAACAAATGACCGTTGTTAAACTGTGACTGTAGTGGGTAGAGTGTTCGCCAATGGTACGGGAGACCTGGGTTCAATACCAGGTCGCGCCATACCAAAGAC
>OY757937.1:10905406-10922906 GCA_963585895.1 Sepioteuthis lessoniana
GTTCACCTATTAAAGGAAAAATGTTTTGCATCTTAATTGTTATTATTTTATTTACTGCTACTTAAAAAGAAAACTTAATTGAACGTCTTCAAAGTGTACTAATTCCATAATTTTTGCTAGAATGGTAGATTGTTATCTTGCAACAGGCAATTCGAAATGTCCGCTTCCACATCATAGCAGATTTTTATTAATGGTGAACTGTTTGACCTTGATGAAAATTGCTCGAAGAATTTGTCTTTTCTTACAAGCAGACTTACTTGAGAATTTTGTGGATATTTGTTGGAGGGCAGTTAGGTTGTTTGAGATGTTTACAAAATCATCCTCAGTACACACACACACACAAAACACACGCACACACACGTGAATGCATGTATACACAAATACACACATATGTATACTACCAAACACACAGACACGCACATACACATATACATATACCCAACCCCTTCGCTATGAGCAGGGTGTGACTCAAGGTCAATGTTTGAACTAAGTAGAACTTTTCTTTCTAGACTAGTTACTTTACCAAGGTTAAAGAAACCAATCTGCCCGACTATTTATCTATACTAGATGGATTATAGAATAAATGGATTTATATTTTTCCCAAAGGCATTAGCACAAAATGAAATGCAAACAATCTTGTCCAGGATTTGAACTCGGGTCGCCGACTCTATTTTCAACGTCGATAAACGTTATGCTAAGCGCGCCTCAATACTTACCGTAACGGTTATCCTCGTTAGATATATATATATATATATATATATATATATATATATATGTGTGTGTGTGTGTGTGTGTGTGTGTGTGTGTGTGTGTGTGTTTCTGCACCCATGCTAACATTACACATTATGTAGAATTGTTAATACACTTGTGTGTGTGAGAGAGAGAGAGAGAAAGAGAGAGAGAGGAGATGAGAGCCGCCAACAAATTCTTCCAACCCTTTTAGTCAAGGCTTCTCAAACTTTTTACTTGATGCACGCCTTGTAACTAAATTGTAGATTTCTGCCATTTTTTTTTTTCGTTTAATTGGATACTATCATGAGAGGGGTTGAGTTTTTTTAGTAATCAACGAAGCTTTTTGCTTAGATGTGGCACAAGGCCGTATGTATCGGGCACCTAATGAGACTCGAAATCATTAATGTAGGTTTGTTAGTCTAACTTGCCACACATTACACCCACCCGACAGCTTTTTAATGCTTTCGATTTCAAAATGAACTTTCTACAAAATACAGAAAAGTTGGTTGGTTCGTTGGTTGGTTGGATTTTATGGCATATCAACCTTTGGAGGTTATTTAAAGCCAGATCATATTCATTATATTTATTAAGTATAAATGATTTGTGAGCTAGTACAGTTGAATGGTTAAGCAGTTCTATTTTTAACAATTCAATTTAATGCAAGTCATTTGTTAACTCAATGTTTAAATGTCAAACAGTTATTATTTGACCCCATAGATAGGACCTTTTTAGGTACTACCATTCCGGGTCAGAGTGAACTTAGGAGTAATGGCAATGAAAGGGTACTCCACATTCTCCAATACTCCAGGACTGGAGCCTTGCTATCAAATGGTTTAGTGTCATATCCCAGACACTTGTTGGGTGTTTGTGTGTGAGTGTGTGTGTGAGGGGGGGTCTAACCCATTTGCAGAGATGCAGTCGGTCTATTTTACAGCCCCAGCTGACTGAGCTGAAAACGCAAAAAAACTTATAAATAGAATATTAAATCATAAAAAACCCACACCAACAATTACTTTGCAATACAGAAATGAAGATCCGGGTCTAATCTTATTCATTAAAAATCAGTTTCCATGGATAAAAAATCAAATTTCAGGCATTGTATTTTAATTTAATTTTTTCATTATTTTTCTTTCTTTCGGAAATCTATATTTTTCTTCTTATAATCAAATAAAAATCTTTTTTTTTCTCATAACCAATTATAAAAATGGGTGTATTAGAATTCAGCATTTTTATGGTTTGGTTTGGTTTGGTTTTGTGGCATATCAACCATTGTGGATTATTTAATGCCAAATCCATTTTTATACATATAAACCGTTCTATTTCAAACAATTCAGTTTAACCAAAGTAAAAGACATTTTGTTTACATACAGCTAAATGTAAAAACAGTTTTATTTCAAACACACACACACATGCACAAACATACACACACAATCACCCAGGGTGAAAGATTAGTTGGTTGGTTTGTTGGTTGGTTGGATTTAATGGCATATCAACCTCTATCGGTTATTTAATGCCAGAGCCTTTTTACACATATATTATATATATGATTCGTAAATGCAAATCTTTAGGTTGGTGATGGTTGGGTATTATGGCAAATTGACCTCTTAAGGGTCATTGAGTGTAAAATTCTGAAATGTATGTGTGCGTATATATAAATGTCAAAGATTAGTGACCAGTCTAACTTTGTGGCATTATCAGCCAACATGGATTATTTGGGGCGAAAGAAGTAATAAAGGAGACGAATAAGAAAACCCTGAAGACGACGTAAAATGTCAGAAACACGTATTAAAGAAAAATAATGAAGTTAAAAAGAAATCCCCTTGTGAACCTTTTTATTTCAAAGTATATATATATATATATATATATATATATATATATATATATATATATATATTGGCAATATTTAGTGCTTCGAGAATCTGTAGTTTTTGTTTATTATTTTGATGTTCTAATATTGTTGTTTTGTCGGTGAGAATTTTCCGTAATTGTGTTGTTGGGCATGAATGTTTTTTTAAATGCTGAGCTATTGAACTTGTATCAGAAAGGTGCATTCTAAGTCTCCTCGACAGGGTAGTTGAGGTTAAACCAACATATATATTATTATTATCAGAGATACAATCTCCTAAAGGGCAATATTACGATAACACAACAATATTAGAACATCAAAATAATAAACAAAAACTACAGATTCTCGAAGCACAACATATTAGAAACATGCAACCAACACTTAATAGAATTAATTTTCAAACTAGTGCTAATGTAATTTAATGTATTTAGCTACTGACACTAATTATCGAAACCCATTTAAAAGCAAACGCCATAATCTTCAACGGTAAAGACGCTCTTACATATGCAAAAACAAAAGTTACATCACTTTTGTAATAGATCCTCCCCTGATGATGGCCCAAAGTCTGGCAGAAAGTACTAGGGATATATACAACTATGGACAATACATAAATCAATTCCTCCCGAATACGATAAAAGTATTACGGGAATTCGAACGGATCCAGAAGAAAATACGTAGACATAAAATGTCTATTATGTTTAATGAAATTTGTATATATATATATCCTTAACGTAAATTAGATATTAAGCGACAGATCGCATTGACGTTTGCGAATAATATTTTCGAGGTATCTTTAAAAATATTTTTCAAAATATATTTATGCAAATATAGTGAAAAAATATTATCAAATTATTATCATATTTCTATGTAAATATCAAAAATCATTACCAAAAACCTGTACATCAAAGTGGAAGTTTTATCAGAGGATTACACGAATTTTATAAAGGCCTTTTAAGAATAAAGTAATTTCCAGCCCAATGGGAAAATGTCACATCGTAGCGAGATTTTTATTAAAGCAATTCACTTAAAATAATCTTCGAGAATAAAGCAATTCACAATGCAAGTTTTTTTTTTAATCAACTTTCGAAAAACCTGGCTTTTACCTGGATTCGAACCCTGATCGCCGACATCAGTGAAACATATCAATTTCAGTCATGATACAATCTGGCACAAAGCCATAGCAGTCGAGCTCACGGTTAGGAATTTACAAGTAGGTTTGGGAGACTGGCTTGCCCACTGATGTGCCACTTTGTAGATGTCTTTAAACATACTATTCGTTTTGAACAGGTAGGCTGCGACAGCCAAATTTTCTGCCACTTGATTGTACTTTTGTCGACTCAAACAAAATAGATGAATAATATAAAAATAAAACAAAAGAAAAAACCTGTTTTGTTTTGTCTGCTATTAAACAAGTAAATAAAGACACGAAAGAAACGCGCCATTTTTTTTTTCCTCCCTGCTTCTCTTGAGTAACTGATATCATTCCAATATGATTCCATCATTGTAGATCAAGAGGCGGTCAACATTTTTGTATAAGAAATAAAAACTTAGTGTAAAAAATATAAATAAAATAAAAATATGATTCTGGAAACTTGATACGCTGCCCCAAATACTTATAAGTCTGAGTAGGAAAATTAAGGAAAAATAATGTTTGTAAATGTGTTGGGAGGAGGGAGAGCATTAGGAGATTCTTTCTTTTTTTTCTGGCCTGCACGTGTGTGTGTGCCTAAATATCTATTTAAACAAACGAGTATGCGTACACAGGAATAAAGCTATGTATATGCGGGCATCTCGGGTTAGCAAGTTCGATTAGCAAACCTTCACGAGTGAGATCGAGACTCATTGGGGGTTCCATTCATATGACATTGTATCATATCTGAGCAAAAAAGCTTAGCAAATTACAAAATCGATGTATACGCAGGTTCATTCTATTCTATAGGGAATTAGATTCTTCATTATCCGTATATGTGTGAGAAAATCACACACACGAAGAAATATACATGCATCATCACAATAGATGGGGAATATATATATATATATATATATATATATATATATATATATATATATCATCACATTGTTGTGATATATATACCTTTCATATGGTGATTATATATATATATATAGTCATCCACAGACAGATCTGTTTCGTTCTATCAGAACTCATCAGTGTGGCTAGACAGTAGCTTCCCGTAGCTGGGATCGAAACCCGGTTGACGCAAACGCCAAACCAAAGGGGTAGGGGAGTATATATATATATATATATATATATATATATATATATATATATATATATATATATATATCAGAACATTATAACAGTGTTGGTTGTCACTAAATCACTTTGTGGGTTTCTGTCAAACCAAGGGCAATATAATATGGGGAATGCTCAATATCCAGGATAGAGCTATTATATAATAATAATAATAATAATAATAATAATAATAATCTAATTAATTAATTAATAAATATATACAAGATTTTCGATTCATTTCATTTTGTTAACTGCCTGATGATTGTTGCTTTGTAAAAAACTTCATGAAACCTAGGGGTTGCAGTCTAAATTCCATGGAATTATATATATAAATCTTAAGAATATCTATTCATTACTATATATATATATATATATATATATCAAGTATTGTGATAATGCAGCTAAAATTACCGATGAAATGATAACTACTTGAGTTTACAATCTTTCAGGTCTGGGCGACGCTCACCTAACACAGCCAGAATGTTCGGTAAATGTTAAGACTAGAACTGTAGAATGAAATGAATGATGAAATAAACGTTAATTTTCTCCAAAATAGTCTCCGTTGGCAGTCAACACGCTTTTCCGTTTCTGAAACGTATCTTTTGTAATGGACGAAACCGTACCGTCATATTTCTTTTAATGTCCTCAAATTTTACTCGAGAGATGAACAGGAGTCGGTCATGGCGTAATAGTTATCGTTACTGGAAGTGGACTCGGCCGCCTGCGTTCAAATCCTGGACGAGGCTTTTGGCATTTCGCATAGTGCTTTACATAGACTTAGGGAAAGGAATGAATCCAATTAGGGCAAACTAGGCTCTTTAGTCTTGATATGGCGACTAGTTGAAGACAAGGGAAAGTTTAAATTCAAACCAGCTGTACTTCGCTTAAAAACTGATTGTTAGAAAATGTGTTTACTAATTATATGTATTTAATATATGTACAAACATGATTTGGCATTAGATAACCTACAACGGTTGATATGTCATAAAAGCCAACCAAACCAAATCATATATATTTGATATATATATATATTTATAAAGAGGATTTAGCATTAAATAACCTACAACGGTTGATATGTCATAAAAGCCAACCAAACCAAATCATATATATTTGATATATATACATATGTATAAAGAGGATTTAGCATTAAATAACCTACAACGGTTGATATGTCATAAAAGCCAACCAAACCAAATCATATATATTTGATATATATATATATATGTATAAAGAGGATTTAGCATTAAATAACCTACAACGGTTGATATGTCATAAAAGCCGACCAAACCAAATCATATATATTTGATATATATATATATATATATGTATAAAGAGGATTTAGCATTAAATAACCTACAACGGTTGATATGTCATAAAAGCCGACCAAACCAAATCATATATATTTGATATATATATATATATATATATGTATAAAGAGGATTTAGCATTAAATAACCTACAACGGTTGATATGTCATAAAAGCCAACCAAACCAAATCATATATATTTGATATATATATATATATATGTATAAAGAGGATTTAGCATTAAATAACCTACAACGGTTGATATGTCATAAAAGCCAACCAAACCAAATCATATATATTTGATATATATATATATATATATGTATAAAGAGGATTTAGCATTAAATAACCTACAACGGTTGATATGTCATAAAAGCCGACCAAACCAAATCATATATATTTGATATATATATATTTATATATATATATATATGTGTAAAGAGGATTTAGCATTAAATAACCTACAACGGTTGATATGTCATAAAAGCCGACCAAACCAAATCATATATATTTGATATATATATATATATATATGTATAAAGAGGATTTAGCATTAAATAACCTACAACGGTTGATATGTCATAAAAGCCGACCAAACCAAATCATATATATTTGATATATATATATATATATATGTATAAAGAGGATTTAGCATTAAATAACCTACAACGGTTGATATGTCATAAAAGCCAACCAAACCAAATCATATATATTTGATATATATATATATATATATGTATAAAGAGGATTTAGCATTAAATAACCTACAACGGTTGATATGTCATAAAAGCCAACCAAACCAAATCATATATATTTGATATATATATATATATATATGTATAAAGAGGATTTAGCATTAAATAACCTACAACGGTTGATATGTCATAAAAGCCGACCAAACCAAATCATATATATTTGATATATATATATATATATATATGTATAAAGAGGATTTAGCATTAAATAACCTACAACGGTTGATATGTCATAAAAGCCGACCAAACCAAATCATATATATTTGATATATATATATATATATATATATATATATGTATAAAGAGGATTTAGCATTAAATAACCTACAACGGTTGATATGTCATAAAAGCCGACCAAACCAAATCATATATATTTGATATATATATATATGTATAAAGAGGATTTAGCATTAAATAACCTACAACGGTTGATATGTCATAAAAGCCAACCAAACCAAATCATATATATTTGATATATATATATATATATGTATAAAGAGGATTTAGCATTAAATAACCTACAACGGTTGATATGTCATAAAAGCCGACCAAACCAAATCATATATATTTGATATATATATATATATATATGTATAAAGAGGATTTAGCATTAAATAACCTACAACGGTTGATATGTCATAAAAGCCGACCAAACCAAATCATATATATTTGATATATATATATATATATATATGTATAAAGAGGATTTAGCATTAAATAACCTACAACGGTTGATATGTCATAAAAGCCGACCAAACCAAATCATATATATTTGATATATATATATATATATATATATATATGTATAAAGAGGATTTAGCATTAAATAACCTACAACGGTTGATATGTCATAAAAGCCAACCAAACCAAATCATATATATTTGATATATATATATATATATATATATATATATATATATATATATGTATAAAGAGGATTTAGCATTAAATAACCTACAACGGTTGATATGTCATGAAAGCCAACCAAACCAAATCATATATATTTGATATATATATATATATATATATGTATAAAGAGGATTTAGCATTAAATAACCTACAACGGTTGATATGTCATAAAAGCCGACCAAACCAAATCATATATATTTGATATATATATATATATATATGTATAAAGAGGATTTAGCATTAAATAACCTACAACGGTTGATATGTCATAAAAGCCGACCAAACCAAATCATATATATTATAGGGTTTACACTCCTATATTTCTTAATGGCCGTGATACAAGAAAATTCCAGAAAATAGGATACTGACTCTTCTTCCGAAACAAAGATGGCGGACGTCGGTAAACTAATTAGTTTCGGGAACTTATTGGTCAGGGAAGTCACGTGCTCCCAATTACGTCCGCCGCCTTGATTTTGTCTCGCGCAAAATAAACGGTGTGTTTGGAGCCGATCACATGACAAGGTTTAACTATATATACTCTAAACTTCCAATAACTCGCTCTCTTGAATTTTGACTTCCAGAGACAGCTCCCATTCTCTCTTACATTCTGAATCCCCGCATACGACACGTCGCTACAGAAACATACAATGGGCGCGGGTATAGTATGCGAGTTCTTTCTAATGGTCTACCTATCAGCCGAAAGCCTTCGTACAACCTCAGACTCTTCGGCAAACAAGAAAGAGATAAAAATCCGATGTATTAGTACTCTTTTGTAATATACTTTATCAACATGCACATATAGCCAATAGGACACTGTTAATATTTAGTCTACTTGCATACACCTAGATAATAACCGCTCACACACACACACACACATGAATATTTGACGAACTATATTTTGAACATTCGTTTTTTTTTACAATGTAAGTAAAAAGTAAAGTTAGCGACCATAGTCGAGGGTGACCCGAAGGCTCCCTTTTCGATAGCTACTACACCAAGGTGTAGGGGAGGGCGCTACTCCTTTCCCTGGATTGCTCCACTTTACCCTTGAACCGTACCTTATAATGCTGAGTGTTAAGTAAGGTGGTATCAAGTTCCATTTTTAAAGTCTTTGGTATGACTCGATCTGGGATTGAACCCAGGTCTCCCGAGCCATTGGCGAACACTCTAACCGCTGTTTTTATTTGTATTGCTTTGTTGTGAATGTTCTTTAGTCAGCGTGGTTTATATCGTTTGCCTTTCAATAATGAACTACCTCAAATTGTGGGAGCAACATATCCAATAACAACAACACCACAATATCTAATATATTTGTTTAAAAGGATTTGGCATTAAATAACCTACAAGGATTGATATGCCATAAAGCCAAACCCAACCAAATCCTATATATCACATATATATGTATAAAAAGGATTTGGCATTAAATAACCTACAATGGTTGATATGCCATAAAACCAAACCCAACCAAATCTTATATATCTAATATATATGTTTAAAAAGGATTTGGCATTAAATAACCTACAGAGATTGATATGCCATAAAACCCAACCAACCAAACCAAATCAAACCTAAACCGAAAATTCATCGCTAGAATTTACACAACCACATCCGCCTCGGAAAGTTATGACACATCTGATGGTTTAATGTCATATACTGGGCACTTGTTGCAGAGGTAGGGAGACTTACCCCTTTGCTGAGATGCAGTCGGTGTATTCTAAAGCTCCAGCCGACTAGGCTAGAATTTTCCGTTTAGGAAACATAAAAATGTCGAGTGGAGCTTGGTCAGGTGACCATTGAGGGTGCTCAACTTGTACCATTCAGTGTTTTGCTAAAAGCATTTAATTCAAAATGTATTAAAACTGGTTTCATTTTTTTTTTTCAAATTGAAACTGATTCATCGGGACAGAATAAAGTGTTAGAAATAGAACTGTTTGATCATTTAATTCTGTGTGAAACAAATGACTGATGCTAAATTGAATTGTTAGAAATAGAACTGTTTGATCATTTAATTCTGTGTGAAACAAATGACTGATGCTAAATTGAATTGTTAGAAATAGAACTGTTTGATCATTTAATTCTGTGTGAAACAAATGACTGAGGTTTAATTGAATTGTTAGAAATAGAACTGTTTGATCATTTAATTCTGTGTGAAACAAATGACTGAGGTTTAATTGAATTGTTAGAAATAAAACTGTTTGATCATTTAATTCTGTGTGAAACAAATGACTGAGGTTTAATTGAATTGTTAGAAATAGAACTGTTTGATCATTTAATTCTGTGTGAAACAAATGACTGAGGTTTAATTGAATTGTTAGAAATAAAACTTTTTGATCATTTAATTCTGTGTGAAACAAGTGACTGAGGTTTAATTGAATTGTTAGAAATAGAACTGTTTGATCATTTAATTCTGTGTGAAACAAGTGACTGAGGTTTAATTGAATTGTTAGAAATAGAACTGTTTGATCATTTAATTCTGTGTGAAACAAATGACTGAGGTTTAATTGAATTGTTAGAAATAGAACTGTTTGATCATTTAATTCTGTGTGAAACAAATGACTGAGGTTTAATTGAATTGTTAGAAATAGAACTGTTTGATCATTTAATTCTGTGTGAAACAAATGACTGAGGTTTAATTGAATTGTTAGAAATAGAACTGTTTGATCATTTAATTCTGTGTGAAACAAATGACTGAGGTTTAATTGAATTGTTAGAAATAAAACTGTTTGATCATTTAATTCTGTGTGAAACAAATGACTGAGGTTTAATTGAATTGTTAGAAATAGAACTGTTTGATCATTTAATTCTGTGTGAAACAAATGACTGAGGTTTAATTGAATTGTTAGAAATAGAACTGTTTGATCATTTAATTCTGTGTGAAACAAATGACTGAAGTTTAATTGAATTGTTAGAAATAGAACTGTTTGATCATTTAATTCTGTGTGAAACAAATGACTGAGGTTTAATTGAATTGTTAGAAATAGAACTGTTTGATCATTTAATTCTGTGTGAAACAAATGACTGAGGTTTAATTGAATTGTTAGAAATAGAACTGTTTGATCATTTAATTCTGTGTAAACAAATGACTGAGGTTTAATTGAATTGTTAGAAATAGAACTGTTTGATCATTTAACAGTGTGAAACAAATGACTGAGGTTTAATTGAATTGTTAGTGATACAAAGCAATAATTTGAACCATTTAACTGTGTGCAAACAAATGATTACTATTGAATAGAATAATAAGAGTTAGATCGTAATACTTGAAACGAGATCAGAAGTCATCTCCCAGAGACAAGTTGAAAAAGTGTACCCTAAAACGCAAAAGCCGCTCGGAGTGATAACCGATAGGGAAACTATCTAGAGGTAACACGACGGTTCTCGTATATACCTTGGATAGAAATCTAAAGATAAAAATATTTTGAAAGAATCCAAATAGCAAAAAAAAAAAAAAAGCAAGTGTGAAAAAAGACAAAAAAAAAAAATCTGATCATTTTAAAGATTATATTAAGGCCATTTTTATAGTCATTTTTGGAGGGAAAAAAAGAGAAAATCCTCAGAATTGATTTTATTATCTTTCTTTCTGAAAAAATTTTTGTACCATGTTGAGTAAAATAAATCAACAAATAAGTAAAGAACACTAATTTATAGTAGATGATTTTTCACAAAAACCTATTAGAGGCGTTTTACAAATAGAATAAAAAGTCAGACGATAAAAAAATGGCGTCACCTAAAAAAAAAGAAACAAAAAAAAACAACAATTGACCTTGATCGTGAATTCTTTTGACGCTTACAAGTACCTGAAATAGTTACTTGCTAAGGGTGTGCCAGCCCCCGATCTCTCTCTTTCCAGTAGGGAGTAGGACAAGCAATGTTAAATGCGTAGGTTGAAAAAGAGTGACTGGGGACATTTGCAAATCAAAGTTGAGTGGTTGATAACAACCGATTGATAAGATATCAGCCAATCAGTAACGATAACACACTCACAAGAAAAAAAGGATTTAAAAAAATGAGAACTTTAAAAGTACTTTTAGGTCTCGAAAGTTTGTTTGATAAGAACGATGATTAAGCCTATACAGAGAGAGAGAGAGAGAGAGAGATAGATAGAGAGAGAGAGAGAGAAGAAGAAGAAGAAGAAGAAGAAGAAGAAGAAGAAGAAGATTGATTAAAGGGTACTTATGTACGTATAATGACATAATGTCGACAGACTCTCTAGTTCTGTTTCTATCTATCTACCTATCTCTTTCTATATGGTGTTTGGTTTGGTTTGGTTTTATGGCATATCAACCATTGGTGGTTATTTAATGCCAAATCTACTTTATATATATATATATATATATATATATATATATATATATATATATATATATGTATATATATATATATTAGATATATAGGATTTGGTTGGGTTTGGTTTTATGACATAACAATCATTGTAGGTTATTTAAACCGAATTCTTTTTATACATATATATTGAGCACATGATTTCTAAATACATTTTGTAAATGACATTTTTAAACGAGCCAGAGCTTTTTTTTTTTTCACACAGTTAAATGGTTTCAGTTATTTCTCTCTAATACGAATAAATCTATTTTATTATTTGTTTGCACACAGTTAAGTGTTTTCAAGTATTACTATGTATCACTAACAATTCAATTGAACAACAGTCATTTGTTTAAACAAAGTTAAATGGTCTAACAATTCTATTTCAAGCAACTCAGTTTAGCATAAGTACACAGTTTAACATAAGTATACAGTTTTTTGTTTACAGTTAAATGAAAAAATAGTTCTATTTTTAAAAAATTCAGTTTAGCATAAGTATACAGTTTAAATATCAAACAATTTTATTTGATCAATAGATAGGACTCTATCAGGTGCTACCACTCCAGGCCAGAGTGGATCTGGGAGCGATGTCAATGAAAGGGTACTCCACATTCCTCAAAGATCCAGCATTACTGAAGCCTCTCCATCATGTAACTGCTTGAATTATTAATATTAGACAGGAATACTAGAAACCACACAACTGTGTGCAAATCATTAGTATCATATAGGAATACTTGAATGCCTACAACTGCGTGCCAATTATTAGTATTTGATAGGAATACTTGAAACCATATAAATGCTTGAATAATTATTATTAGATAGGAATACTTGAAATCATATAATTGCTGGCCCAGTCGTCTGGGGCTGTAGAATACACTGACTGCATCTCTACAGAGGGGTAAGACTCCTCCAACGAGTGTCCTAGATATGACACTAAACAATCTGATCGTGAGGCTCCAATAATGCTGGAGCTTTGGAGAATGCAGAGTTCTCCTTCATTGGCATTGCTTCCAGGTCCACTCTGGTCCGGAGTGGTAGCACTTGATAGGGCCCTATGTATGAGTCAAATAGAACTAAACTATGTACTTACGTTAAACTGAATTGTTTAAAATAGAACTGTTTTGACATCTAAACTGTGACTAATGCAAAACTGAATTGTTTGAAATAGAACTGTTTATATGTATAAAAATGGCATTAAATATCCTACAATGGTTGATGTGCCATAAAACCAAACTAAATCATATAATTGCTTGAATTATTAGTATTCGATAGACATTCTTGAAACCATATAACTGTGTGCAAACAAATAATTATTGATAAATAAAAAAGTGCAATTAGAAATGAATCAGACTTTCGGCATTAAATAGCATATAAGAAGTTGACATGCCATTAAACAAACCAAACCAAGCAAAACAAATGCGGTAGTGAACACGGATGCATTGAAATATTCTTCGGCCCAATTCCTGTTGGATCGGTGCGATAGCCGTGTTTTGCAATTGGTATTTTGAAAATGCAGTGAGGCATATTTTTTCTCTCCCAATCTGTATAAGACGGGAAGAGAGAGAGAGAGAGAGAGAGAGAGAGAGAGAGAGAAAAGAGGCAACACTTTCTTCCATAATGTATCAGTTAGCGACTTGTTTCCATAAGATTCTGGGATTTTGTCTCAATTTGATTGAGCAGACGAAATTTGAGACAAACTCCCTTCCCCAAGAAAAATGCAAAATATCCGACTATGAAAAACAAACAGGATGTTGGAGATTTAAGCTCCGTTCCAGGACCGGCAAATAAGATTGGTTTAGTTTAATTTTATAGCATATCAACCATCGTAGATTATTTAATGTCAGATCCTGTTTATATATATATATATATATATATGATTTGTAAACACATTTTGTAGATAACATTCTTAAACGAAACTAAGGTATTTTTTGCACTCAGTTAAATGGTTTCAACTATATAACAGGTTGGTTGTTTGGTTGGTTGGTCGGATTTATGGCATATCGACCACTGTAGGTTATTTAACGCCAAATCCATTTTTATGAAAATAGTTCTATTTCAAACAATTCAGTTTAATGTAAGTACAATTTCAATGTCAAAAAACAGTTCCATTTCAAATAATTCAGTTTATCATAAGCACGCAGTTTAAATGTAAGTACAGTTTAATTGTCAAAAACATTTTTATTGCAAGCTATTTAGTTTAGTCAAACAGTTCTAATTCAGACAATTCACTTTAGCATAAGTATGCAGTTAGTTCTATTTAATTCATACAGAGGCCTTATCAGATGCTACCATTCCGGGCCGGAGTGGACCTGGGAGCAATGGCAATGAAGGGGTACTCCGCATTCCCCAAAGCTCCAGCATCACTGGAACCTCACCATGAGATTATTTAGGGTCATATCCAGGATACTCATTGGGGAGGGGGTCTTATCCTTCTGCAGAGAAGCAGTTGGTGTATTCTTCAGCCCCAGCCGACTAGGCAAAACTATATGACAGTTACAATTTAACATTAGTCACTTGTTTGCACGCATAATTTGTTCAATTGGACCCATAGATCAGGCGCTACCACATCATATCCGAGTGAACCTGGAAGCAATAGCAATGAAGAGGTACTCCACATTCTCCAAATCTCCAAGGCTGAAACCTCACCATCAGATTATTTAGTGTCATATCAGGACACTCGTTGTGAGGGACTAACCCTCTGCAGATGGCGTATTCTACTGAAACGATTAAACTGTGTGAAATATTAAACAGAATTATTAGTGTATGTTATATACCCTACCTATGAACATTAATGGGTATGTCCCATACCTCACAAATACGCCGGACATTATTGTGAGGTGTGGTTAATCTGCTGATGAAGTCGGCGGTCACCCGGTCGAGGCTGCTTTACGTGGGTGCCTAGGAAGCCCAGCATTCACATCACGTCTTTCCAGGTTCTAATCCTATCCGGAGGAGCTATGTTTATCGCCTGGTACCTGAGGCGCTCTTTTAAGATAATACCGACGGGACCCGAAGCATTTTGGAGCTGGCGAGCATGTTTGGGTTACAGCCCTGCGCCCGGATCCACCATAAAAAAGGCCTTGTGTCGTACTCGCCTTAATATGCTGACCTTCTTCACGCTACTGGTGAGTAATGTATTTTGCTAATGTTATAAAAATTCATTTAAAACTGTGCAAACAAATCAGATAGGTAGATAGATTGATAGATAGATAGCCCAGCCGGCTGGGGCTGTAGAGTACACCGACTGTATCTCTGCAGAGGGTAAGCCCCCTCCCCAGTTCTATTTGATCCTGGTCGTTGACCTGTCTTTTGGTTCGTCCGCTTTTACGTCCACCATGCTGCTTCCCATGGCTTCCGAAGTATATCTTGGATGGAAAAATCCTTTTTCTTCCTTTACTTCTTGACACCACCACCCGCCATACATGTATTAAGTTTTAACTTAGTAAAAGTCCACAGCTGATTTATTTTTTAAATTCATCGAAGAATCTTTATTTATGGTTGATCGCAATCTTAAAGGCATTCAATTTTTACACAAACTTTGGTTTTCAAACGCTCTGTAATATTTCCAAAAGTATAAAACTCTTTTATCTCGTTTTTCATAGTTCAGCAGTAAACTTGGCCTCAGATTAATAGTCTTTTTTATTTGGAGGTGCCCGTGGTGTAATGGTTATCGTCGCAGGAGTTGGACACGGCGATACGAGTTCAAATCCTGGACGAAATTGGTTGCATTTCACATAGCGCTAATACCCTTGGGAAAGGTATGAATCCAATTATTCTCCCTCTAGCTATGGGTAAATAGTAGGGCAGACTAGGTTATTCAGCCTTGGTGAGGCAACTAGTCTAGGAGAAGGAAAACTCTGAATTCAAACCTGTTAAACTCCGCTTAAAAAATTGACCTTGTGTCATATCCTGCTCGAGCGGAGGGGTTGGGTAAATATGATCTTTTTCATTTAAATCACTGATAATATTCAGCAAAGATTTTACACATAATAAAATCTAAAACATGCGATTAAAATAACAGTTTAGAAAAAAGAGACAAACGCTAAATGACTGGTTAGTTGTCCGGTTCAAAACACAGCGGCTACAGATTTTTTTTTTTTTTTTTTTGGTTTCTGTGAACACGATTTGGTGTAAAATAACCTGCAAGGGTTGGTATGCCATACCCCCCCCCAAAAAAAAAAAACCTATACGAGATGATATGCCGTTAAAATCAATCAATAGATCTTGCAGTAAAGGATATTTCAAAGACCTCCTCTGACTAAATCGACTCACGCACAAAGCAACTTCGTTGCGTAAGATGTCAAGCTCACGTAGTTTAGTTGTTTTGCTGGTTTGGGTCAACGTTAAACAAGCCACGAGACAGTGTCACAAAAGAGGGGAAAAATAACAAAAACAAATTCCGAAGGTACCTAGTTCAGTAAAAAGGGCGTGATTGTGTGGGTATTTTCCCTGACTGTTCAGCGGACTGTCTGGCATCCGTGCCGAACGGTCAATTCTCCATGGTAGACTCGTGGCCGAAAGGCCTCCGACCTCGGCAGGGCCAACTTCGGGTGGACGAGCTGCATCATAGACACCTTGGTCCTCCTTGTATAGCAATGGACCTTTCTGTCCAGTTTAAGCTATAATCAGGCATACGTGCCTGGAACCAGATTTGGGTACAAGTCCAGCTTGGCTCATCAGACCCACATTGCACTAAGTGGACTCGAGTCTCGGCTCGTACCTGTCCTTCTCCTCCCCAATAACCCACTATAATCGACCTTCGGGTCATTTACCTTGTGTCAAGTCCCATCTGGTGGGAGGCAGAGACAAATATAGGCTGCGAGTGTGTGACCCCTTGCAACTATCCTATGAAGCAATCTCTTGTTCTAACCAAACTTTCATCTATTCTCGAGGGGAAGTCCCCGTGGTGTAGTGGCTAACGTACTGACCTGAGACATCGTAGTAATCGAGTTCGAACTCCAATCGCGCTATTACGTTCACTTTTCGAGTGATACTCTTGGGAAAACTATGACCCCCTTATCTCTCCAGCTATGGGTTAAATTGTAGCACGACTGTTCTTCGACGGCTTTGGCATTAAATAACCCACGAAGGTTGATATAAACGAAGAAACAAATCAGCTAAGTTTGACTACAGTGGACAAGGAGGCACCCCGTATCCACTCCTTCCTTTCTGAATGGAATGGTCAACTACTTTTTCTCGAACAATCTCCTAAGGTAAATGTTATCGCCGTAGGAAATGGACACGATGACTTGGTTTCAAACCCTGGACGAGACTATTTGCATTTCACATTGCGCTAATACCCTTCGGAAAAAGTTTGAATCCAACTATTCTCTCTCTGACAAATACACCCAACCAAGCCGAAAGACTACTGCATAGTTTGG
>OY757937.1:10927906-10975406 GCA_963585895.1 Sepioteuthis lessoniana
TTCATCATTATATTTGTGTAGGTTACATACATAGACGCATACACAGAGAGGAATATTTAACAGGCTATATTAGAATATTCGTAATGTTTTGTAATGTTTCCTTTTTATGTATTTGTTGATATATGAATTTAATTTTGTTTGTACTGCTTTGTTTTTAATGTTCTTTTCTCCGCGTCGTTTTCGTTTGCTTTTCAATAATGAGCAGACATAAATTGTGGGGAACTAAGCACCAAACCTACCACCACAAACCTGTAAAGCTTAAATTCCCGAATTAGACTATTTAGCGATATTAATGTTTGTTACCATTTTTAGCGAAGAAATGTATTCTTGCGCGTGTGTGTTATTCCCTCGCTAAGTGTTGTTGTAAAATAAAGGAGGATGAAGACGTAAGCAGACGAAGATGCAGTTAGGTTTTATATGAAGGTTTTTAATGGCAGCATAGAATAAAGGGTTTACCTTTATGCTGCAAGTCTCGTAGTAAATAAAGAAGTAAGGAAACGAAATGAAGTTGTTATGGAGTGGAGAAAGCATTTTAGCAGCTAAATGCCTGAGCGAAAAGTGCATTGCTAGGTTAAGGCACTATTGGATGTGCGAGAGAGATATGTTCGCAATAGTGTAGCAAAAGTCGTGTTTGCTGTTTGAGGAGAGAAACGTTGCAGTCACCGTGAGTTTGTAGTTCTGGTTGTTTCGGGGAAAAGCGTGAATGTCTCCAGAAAATGTTGCCCAGTGAAGAAATAGCAGCTAGATGTTGAAGCGGAATTTTGCATCGCAGTCGACATAGCCAATTTTGGGGGTGATGTAAAGTTGTTCCTGTGTGTGGCGTATTGAATTTATCTAATTCATATTCAACTGGGAACCCTTGGTCGAAGAGAAATAGACGCTAGGAGTCCATAAATTCGATAGCCTCCCTTATGGTGGTTTGTTGCTGCTGCTGCTGCTGCTGCTGTTGAAGAGCAGACAGTAAGACGTCTGTACTGAACGAAAAAGTTCTGCAAAAGAAAATGTTGGGCAGATTTCCCCAGTTTGTGCTGCCCGGAAAGATAATCCGGGATGAATCGGATAAGTCATCCTGATTGGGGGAAATTATGCGTCAACACTAAAGGTCGAATCGTATTACGCACCAAACAAAAATACGAAATCCCTTCTGCTACAACTACGTTGCAAGTTCATCTGTGAGCATTTCAAAACAAACACAGAGTGAGAAAATACACAATGTTTCTACGCACTAACAACCACGATACTATTAACCACAGCGGGTACCTACCATGGTGTGAACTGTTTCGGTCACGTGATATACGCGCCACAAACTAGCTCAAACTAAAATGCTGAAAACTTTTGACTCACTATGGTTAGATTTTTCTTTTATCGCACAAGAGATAAAACTATGCTGAAAAAGCGCCACCCTTGAAGAATGTGGTCAAAGAGAACGTCCGCTTTCTTTCTCCCACTCTACCTACGCCATTATTTCAGATCAGCTAATGACCTGACAAATATGTTAACCTTGTTTTCAAGTGTCCGAGATTTCTTCACGTTTCTCCTTTCGCCACTGCTGCGTTTCGTTTTTCACCTTTCCAAATGTCATTAATACCAGTGGGAAGCCGAAATAGTCCTATTGTTATCTATGAAGTGAAGACCTGCAGTTGAGACTCCTTCTCTAAGAGCAGACACTTAAAGTTACTGTACCGACCAATGAGGAACGAATGCACAGTTCTGAGATTTAGAAGAGAAAAAAAAAATTAAAAGCACTAAAAATGAACGTTTCGTACGAAACTGACACTGTAGTTGGAAGTTTTACTTTTTGTAACCTTTCAGTATCAATTGTTTGCAGTTGCAAATCTCGGTCTTGTTATTGACATACATTCCGAACATATCTCAACTTCAGTCGGACTTTTTATGCAGCTATACTTTAATAGTATTGATATTTATCAACAGTTGTTGACATTCAAGATTGGGTACTTATTTGTTGCCCGTTTCCTGGTTTTTCGACTAAATTAAAACCCTTTGGCTGGCAGACATATATATTTTAGTCTTTCTAAACTGGGTGAATTATTTTCAGAAAATTTTTAAAATGGAGGCTATGTTCAAAAGAGTCAATTATATATATATATATATATATCAATTGCGTATTTGTTTATTCACAAGTTGGATCATATGTTTTTTTTCACTCTGCTAGAGTTGAGTTAGGAATCAACCTAAAATAGAAATACAGTATTTATATATATATATATATATATATATATATATATAAATTATATATATATATATATATAATGCAATTAATTAGAAGAAAATTCAAACCCGGTTAAATTGTTATCATACGCGAATAATTCATGCTCATTAACTTCAGATGCTGACTGGATATTACTGGTATATATATATATATATATGTGTGTGTGTGTGTGTGTGTGTGTAGTTGGACTGCAGTCTTTCATTTAACCATGTTTGATGAAATAATAAAGAAACATTTTGTCTGTACAATTTTATTAAGATCTTTTCAAGTTTCCAAATAATTGTTTTAGTTTCAGGTTGCAATTGGCGGACAATAGTAGTAAATTCATTCACCAATTCCAACCTGAAAACAAGACACTTATCAGGAAGCTTAAAATGATTTTGATAAAATTATATAGACAAAATTTGTTTTTATTACTTAATCAAATATATATATATATATATATATATATATATATATATATATATATATATATATATACTAGTGTTGGTTGTCACTAAATCACTTTGTGGGATTGTGGCGAACCAAGTACAATATAACATGGAGAGTGCTCAATATCTGTGATAGAGCTATTCTATAATAATAATAATAAATAAATATGTAATAGATTTATATATTTAATGCCATGGAATGTTGTCTGCGACCCCCCCCCTACAATCACACATAAAGTTTCCTACAAAATCCTAACGTTTTTTTACTGTATTTTTCGATTTTCGATTCATTTCATTTTGTTATGATGATTATTTTGTTATGATGATTGTTTTGTAAAAGCCCCATGAAACCCAAGGGTCGCAGACTAAATTCAATCGCATTAAATATATAAATCTATAATATATATATATATATATATATATTAGATAACTGTGTGCAATCAAATAGGCAAATAAAAATGCAGTGATTGTAAACGTAAAAATGCAGTGATTGTAAACGTAAAGAATTTCGGCATTCTGTAACCCATAACGAGTTGTTATGCCATTACAAATAAATTTGAACAAGGATGACTGGGGCTGCAGAATACACTGACTGCATCTCTGCAAAGGAGTAAGACTCCCCCAACGAGTGCCCTGAATTTGACACAAAACAATCTGATGATGAGGTTTCAAAAATGCTGGAGTTTTGGGGAATGCAGAGTACCTCTTCATTACCATCGCTCCCATGTTCACTCTGCCCTGGTGAGGTAGTGCCTGATAGGGTCCAATATATGAGTCAAATAGAACTAAACTGTAATTACGCTCAACTAAATTGTTTGAAATTACGTAACTGTTTTTACATTAAAACTGTGTGTTTAAACTTCGCACTTATGCTAAACAGAATCGTTTGAAATTGAACTATTTTGGTATTTAACTGTGTGTAAACAAATAAATATATTTTTACTAAACTGAATTGTTTGAACCTTTTATCAAAATGACTTAATTCGGCGTTAAATGACCCAAAAAGGGTTGATAAGCCGTAAAACAAAACAACTAACCGATCAAGTAAGTGACAGTTGATTCATAAGATTAAATAAAGATGTGTTGTTGTTTTTTTAATTGAAAACGTTTTTACTGCCAAATAATGATGCAATATAAAGAAAAAAATGTTTACTATTCTTTGCAGTGATAAATTCATTCCATCGAAAGTGAAAAGACTCAAGCAAAGACTTGAACGGAACAAAGATAGAATAGATAGATACAAAATGTCTCACCGATTTGATCAAACATATTTAAAAGAGAAAATGCTGCCTATATATATATATATATATAATAGAAATATGAGGAAAGTTGGATAAATCAAACACTTAACTCAAATTTAAATATGTGATATTTCGTTCGGCTTTACTTTATATTCTTCAGACAGAGATTGTTTTCTGAGTTTTTCTATTTAAAAGCATGTGAGGAGAAATGAACAGATGGTGGAGGTGGCATAGTCGTAGCAGGAAAGCTGGGAGGGATTTAAAGTCAAACGTATCAGTTTTCATTAAAAGATTTTTTCGTTTTGAAAGTGAAGATAGATATTAGGGAGCTGATAAGAAAAAAGTAGGGAATGGTTTGTATGAAAGGGGTTTTAGCATAAATTGTTTCATGGAAAGATATTGACTATAATGTGATGTGGCAGAAAATTGTCTATATTGTGGTGTCTAGGTTGTAATTGGGGGGAGGAAGGCCTAAGAGGGAAAGTGATAAGGAAAGGCAAAAGGAAAGTATTCGTAAAACTATGGTGGCACAGAGGGAAAAGATTTTTTATCCGTTTTCTATTTTGATTTTGTTTTCGTTCAGTATGATGTTCGCCAGGTATGATATTTGATAAATTTTCTGTTACATCACATCATAGTCAATATCTTTCCATGAAACAAGTTATGCCAAAACCCCTTTCACCCCAAACACTTCCCTACTTTTTTGACTTTAAATCCCTCCCAGCTTTCCCGCAAAAACTATACCCCCTCCATTATATTATTATTTCTCCTCACGTGCTTTTAAATAGAAAAACTCAGAAAACAGTCTCTGTCTGAAGATGTTCCCGATGAAATAAAGCCTAACAAAATATCGCACATCTAAATTTGAGTTAAGTGTTTGATTTATCCAACTTTCCACATATTTTTATCATACTGTCAGATTCAATACAAAACTATCTTTTCAACACACACACACACACACATATATATATAATGTGGATGACGATATATATATATATAAACTTTTTTATCATAAAGAGAAACTGCTGCACACGCATATACATATATATACGTATATATGGATATATTTCTTTTTTATCATACAACGTGTGAAAACACGTGTGGTACTTTGTCCTTATCAGCCACCAACCAGGGTTGATGCCACGGTTTCGGCGCCCACTGCCACACCTGGCTCCACCACCAGCTTTTGCCACCGGACTGGGTATGAAGACAAACATAGTGAAAGTTCCTCTTTGTAGCTTGAGTTCATAATGGTGTTAAATGCGTTTACTTTCAGATAGGGTCGTAAAATTCGTAATTAACGATCATTCATATAACGTGCACACTTCACTTGCGGACGTTAGGCCACGGTGTCGCGTGCTTTTTATTTTATTTTATACACACACACACACATATATATATATACATACATATATATATACATATATGTTTCTGTACATTAACACTGGATTAGTCAGTAAGCAGCCCATAGGAAAATACCTTATATTGAGCTATTACAACAACGGCAAAAATGTCGCTCTGCCTGCGTACCGTTGGCAACAAAAATGTCGTTCTGTCTGCAAAAGAGATAAACGACCTGAACTTAAAAGAAGAGCTGGGTGGCAAGATCTAGGATACTGGCCAATTGAATCGGGGGCATTTCTTTATAGCTGGATTATTGGCATTAAACAGATTACCGTGTCAAATTCCGTCACAGCTTGCAAGACCTACAAAGATTTCAAAAGGTGAACCAGTATACAAATTATCGGTGTGGTTTAAATTTATTTCTTCTTTTCCTTTTACTTTTCCCTACAATTTTGTCAACGCTTTTATCATTTTTCACTCGGTTGCATGTCAGAGAAATTCGACGCGTTTTAAACATCCTTACCTGTATCAATCACGTGACAGTTTAAAAAAAATGTATACTTTCTCTTCTCCGATTATTTTAATAAAAATATCCATCGTTGTTCAATCAACAATTTTGGTTACATAGGTGTTCCAATTTTAGTTTTTGGTGTCGAGTTTTATAAAAAAAAATCTTATCTCCGCAAGTGGGATGAGAAAGCCGCAAATAAAAAGCAGGGAATATGAAATGAAACCGGGGTTACTTCGCTAAATAACTGAAAAAAACAGACAGAGACATCGAGAGAGACAGACAGATAGACAGACAGACAGCAACGTAGAAGAAAGAAAGCAAGAAAAAAGCAAAGATGCTTTTTATCGCAATCAAGAAAGAAAGAATTTAAAGTCATTCATTGCCGAGGTAAAAAGACAGAAGTAAGAAAGAAGGAAGGAAAAAAGGGGACATAATCGCAGTTAGAAAGAAAAAAGGATTAAAATGAGATTTATCGTAGAGAATAGAGAACAGACGAAAGAAAAAAAGGAAAGAAAAAAGGGTTATTCACTAAGGTGAATTCTGCCTAAGGAGCTAGCAGAAGGAAGCACTGTTTATAGTTGCACTTTTTAAAGGAAATCAATAGTGATGAGTCCTTTTTTATGTCTTAGAAGACTGTCAGCATAGCCTTCTCACTGTTCGCTGCGTTCGGAACTCTTTCTTTACAGGAGAGTCAGTGTGTTTCCACTCCATGGATTGTCTTTTCGACTCATGTTCGTAGTGGGGAAACTCTTGTTTAGCCCATTTGAAAACTTTTTTTTACTAAAACAGCCTTCTCCGTAAAAATCACAAATATGTTCTGCTCTTAACAACCGTCAAAAATTTTATGACCGAACTCTGTTCAAGTCCTGGAGCACTCAGTTTGATTTGCAGCCATTTTGAATAGTCTCAAAAGAAATACTTTTGATGGATTAAAAAAATTCCTTTAATCCAATTCCAAACAATAGTTTACATTTATGGAAAAAAAAATTCTGAAAAAAAGTATTTTACTTTTTTAAAAAATGTCCCCTTATTTATTGAATGACTCAAAAAGATAGATAGATAGATAGATTCCCTTTAATTATTGATTGACTCTCCAAGATAGATAGACAGATTCTCATAATTTATTGAATGACCCTTGTAGATGTGTGTGTGTAACCGTAACCAAGCAAAAATAGCACGTACCACAGTAATGCTCTTAAAACTCATTTATAAAATAAGTCAATTCTAAGTCTACTTTGCAACTGAATGATAATTTTGTGGGGTCTGCATTCGCGCTAAATATCATTCTTTGATAATTGAAATTGTATGAGGTGGTGCCCGTGGTGTAATAGTTATCGTCGTAGGAAATGGACACAACGACACGAGTTCAAATCCTAGATGAGACTGATTGCATTTCATATAGCACTAATACCCTTGGGAAAGGTATGAATCCAATTATTCTCCCTCCAGCTATTGGTAAATAGTAGGGCAGGCTGGGTTCTTCAGCCTTGGCGAGGCAACCAGTCCAGGAGAAGGAAAACTCTGAATTCAAACCTTTTAAACTCCGCTTAAAAATTGACATTGTGTCATATCCTGCCAGAACGGAGGGGTTGGTAAATATGGATAATTGAAATTCTCGATATAAATGAGATAATAATGAAATACTTATTAGACTCTTTCACTCCTTCCTAAATAGAAGCATCAATATTATTATGGACTGCTGTTACAACAAGAACTCAATTCAGTCGTGAATAAATATGAAATCGAAAAGAATGTCGGAAGTGAAAGGGGAAAACCTGGAGAGGGAGAAAAGGCGCGAATCAGGTGTGGCCCGTTGAACGAGAAAGACTTGAACGCAAAAGAGATTTGGTTATTTACGTTAATTATTGTTTTGTTAGATCGACCAAGACAATCTTAGACAGGCGTATCCAGGTGTTAGGATCTGGCCACAGGCCAGAGAAGAAGAAGAAGAAAAAGAAAAAGAAGGGAACAGCGGGAACGATAAAAAAAAAAAGAAATATGAAAAAATGAATGGGATAGAAAGGGGTTGGATAAAAGGACAGCAAAGAAAAGTAGAAAATGTCGGTAAAAGAAAGAAAGAAAGAAAGAAAGAAAGAAAACAGAATGAGGGAAAAAAAGGAAGGATGAAAGAGATGAAAAGAGGAGATAAGAAAAAAAGAAAGACAAAACAAAGAAAGCGAAATGGGGGGGGGGAAGAAAGAAAGAAAGAAAAATTAGAAGAGAAAAAGAAGTAAAAGAAATAAAAACAGAAGAGAAAGTTGAACAAAAAAAGGAACTGATTCATTGATTGTAATGGCATGTCAACCTGTCTAGGGTCATTTTACACCTTGTGGTTAAGGAGTCGTTTTTAGTGTACGTTCATATTTACATTTTTTTTAAATTTATTATCATTATTATATACTCTTTTAGAGTTTTTCACATCAGCGATAACTGATGGTTTTACCCTGGAGTTTGAGTGTGTAGCAAGTCTCCTCAAGTCTCCAGGACTCGTCTCAGGATTCTGGCCGTTCTTTGCAATGCTGTCGTCCGCCAACTTCCAAGTCCACCAGGCCTTTTAATAATCCTTTAGTTATTGTGCATATACCATTTGTTTGTATGTTCGAATTGAAATTTCCTGCACATTTCCCAGTGGACCACCTTGCCGACCCAGTCGTGTCTCGCCTAATACTCCTTCTGTGCTAATTTGCTGCATTCGCTTATTATGTGATTGATCGTTTCGTCTCTGTCACCGCATAGCCTACACTTACTGTTTTGTTGCGTCTTATCTATCCTCGCTTTGATATGATTGGTTCTTATGGCGTTGACCTGTGTTGCTATTAGGTGGGATTCCGTTTCTCTCTTAAGGTTTCCTTTTCTTAGCCAGGTCCAGGTTTTTTGGTGTGACATGTTGTTGATTAGACGTTTAAAGCGGCCATAGAGTTGTTTTCCTTCCCATTTTTGTTTCCTAGTCGTGGTCACTCTTTCGTCTATCGTGTTGTCAGTATCGTTTCTGATGGTTGTTATTAGTCCTCGTTCGTGTTTTTCTCTGTAGTCTTCGAGCCGTTGTATGGATGCGTCAACGCTGTCTTCAATGCTAGCAAGTCCTCTTCCTCCCTCTTTTCTAGATACATATAGTCTGTCAAAGTCGTCTTTGGGGTGTAATGCCTTATGTATGGTCATTAGTTTTCTTGTTCTTTGGTCCATTTGTTTAAGTTCCTCTCTGGTCCACATATTATTATTATTATTACTTATTTTTATTATTTTTTTGTTGTTTTATTATTTTTAGCACACGGCCCTATCGAATATGAATAATTTTTAAACAGATCTATTTGTCCTATAGATAAAACCCTAACATGCATTACCACGCAGAGCCAGTGGACCTAGAGGCGCCTCTGGTGGTGTAATGGTTAGCAAGCTCGGCTAGCAAACCTACACGAGTGAGTTCGAGTCTCATTGGGTGCCCCTTTCATATGGCCTTGTGCCACATCTAAGCAAAAAAAAGCTTAGTAAATTTCCAGAGCCAGTGGACCTAGGAGAAATGGCAATATAGAGGTACGCCAAACTTCCCAGATCTCCAAACGAGGTTTGCCATCGGATGCAGTTTTGTGTCATACTCAGAACACCTTTTTTTGTAGGGAGGGTTTCTTGCCCCTCTGCAGAAGGGTAAAAACCCACAACAAATAAAAAAAAACCGTATTCTTAGCCTCTCCGACAAGAGATAAACAAGGGAAAAAAAGACGTTTCGAAGAAAGACGAATTTCCTTACTTCCTTTGCTACTACTACTCTTACCACTACTATTGGATTTAAAGCATAAGTTAAAAGAATAAAAAGGATGAAGAAAAGAGTGAAAAAGCGAGAGGTTAAATGGGAAGAGGAGGAACAAGGGACAAAAAAAAAGTTAGAAGAAGTAAAAGATGAAAGAAAAAGGGTTTTTTTGGGGGGAGCAAAATAAAAGAGAAAAATAAAAGAGCGAGAAGAAGAATAAAATTGACGAAAAGAAAAAGAGAGAAAGAAAATGAAGACAATAAAGGTGAGGGAAAGGAAAAACGATAGTAAGTAAACTATAAAGAGAAAAAGAATACGATAAAGAAAAAAAGGACTGAATGAAGGAAAGTGAAGAAAAAGAAAAACGGAATGAATGAAGAAAAGTAAAGAAAAAGAAAAAAGAAAGGAAGAAATTGAGTATAAAAAAAGAAAGAATGAATGAACGACACAAAAAAGAATTAACGAACGATAGTCTAACGAATGAGAAATGATTATATTTGTTACAATGACTATATGAGTATGTTACGTGGACGGTAGAAAATGAGGTGAAGGATACTGGCTCAGAAAAGGATTCGGTAAGCTGAGTAGAAATTTCACCAGAGTCTACTTATGCTCACAGATGATTTAAAAATTTAAAAAATTTGGAGATCAGCATAAAAGAAAGAAAGAAAGAAGAATGAGGAAAAGAAAGAAAGAAAGAAAGAAAGAAAGAAAGAAAGAAAGAAAGAAAGAAAAAGAGTAGAATGAGGAAAAAAAGAAGGATGAAAAAGATGAAAAGAGGAGATAAGAAAAAAAGAAAGACAAAACAAACAAAGCAGAATGGGGGGGATGAAAAGAAAGAAAGAAAGAAGAACTGGACGACTTTTCAAAAGAAAGAAAGAAAAAAGGAAAGTGTAAAAGAATGAATGAAAAAATAGGGGAAAATGAAAGAAAGAAATGAACAAAAGCGAAAATAAAATATACCGCGAATGCAATTGACGTCACTACAAGAATGGTTGATGCAATCGGCGAAGTAAGAAAAAAAGTCTTTCTGCTACTTCATCTGGAAAAGGCGATCTGGTGTCGATATTTTCAGATACACTAATAAAAATGGCGGAAGTCGTGGGCGAGAAGATATTAAATTTCGGTGCGGAAAGAGGAAGTGAAAGAGGGGTGAGATTAGTGGACAGTATAGAATGGTAAAGAAAATCACAAGAATGATTGCCATGGTCAGTTAAGTAGACGGGTGTGTAAAGTGTCTGATGAAATGATTGTAAACAAAAATGGCTTTAATGCCATCCTCTCGACAGCCGACATTTAAAATACATGCATCTTTTTCAGCATTAATTCCTGACCACTGGACAATCCCTTTCTTCCTGATTTTCAACACTTTTCTATTGTAAAATCATTTAAAATACAATTACATTAATATATCATCATCATCATCATCATGACGTGCGGCTAGCACGGATATCCCTGACCCTCTCTCCACACGTCTCCCTATCATTCATCGCCTCTGGCAGGTCTTCAGGGTTACATCCCGTATCATCACATAGCTGCTGTATGAATGTTCGAGCTGGTCGTCCTGCTTTTGATTGGCCATATGCGGGGGTCCACAGGAGCCCATCACTTACGATCTCGTCCTTGCTTCTCCAGCAGTATCCGGCATGTCTGGTTCGTCTAGCTTGTATAGTTTTCGTGATAGGTGGTAGGTGGCCGTACAGTTGGCGCCGTGTGGGGTGTTGCTGCCAGGACCTGTTCAATATTGCTCGCAACATTCTTGTATAATTGCCGTCGAGCTTCTTCTCCATCCGTTTAGTCGGCGTCCAAGTAGTGCATCCATACAGCAGTATTGACACGACCGCAGCCTGGAAGAAGCTGCGTTTCATTTTATCGGTCAGGTTTGATTTCCTATCGAAAGCCTATCGATAGCTGTCCATGCCTTCGTTAGCCGTGTGTCGATGTCTTTTTCGGTTGATGATACGCTGCTTCCTAGGTAGGTGAATTTGTCAACCAGTTTCAGGGAGGTTCCGTCTAGTGTGGAGATATCGCCTTTCTGAGTAAAGCACATAAATTCAGTTTTGTGTGCATCAAATGCCAACAGTAATCCAATTTACCAACCCCTCCGCTCGGTTTGGTTTGGTTGGTTTCTTTGTTTAATGGCATATCAACTCTTTGTATGTTATTTAATGCCAAAGCAATTCTCCAAAAACAGTAGTGGTACTATTTAACCTATAGCTGGGAGGATTAGGGGGGTTCATACCTTTCCCAAGGGTATTTGCCCGAAAGTGAACGTAATAACGAGACTGGAATACGAACTCACAAACTACGATTCCGCAGTCCATCGCTTTAACCATTACACCATGAGGACCCCCCCTCCACTCGGGCAGGATATGACGCAAGGTCAACATTTTATACGGAGTTTAACTGGTTTGAATTCAGAATTTTCCTTCTCCTAGACTAGTTGCCTCACCAAGGCTGAAGAACCTAATCTGTCCTACTATTTACCCATAGCTGGAGGGAGAATAATTGGATTCATACCTTTCCCAAGGGTATTAGTGCTATGTGAAATGCAATCAGTCTTGTCCGGGATTTGAACTCGTGTCGTCGTGTCCATTTCCTACGACGATAACCATTACACCACGGGCACCTCCATTTTATCAGTAATGCTTGCATTAATTCCTGACCGCTGACAATACCTTTCTTTCTGATTTTCAACACTTTTCTATAGTAAAACCATTAGCAAAGCATTTACATCTATATGAATTAGTAAGAACTTCGATACATCTTTCTGTACGGACATCAAAACGGATTGCATCATAAATCATGATCAATGTGCAATGTGTATTATATGTATTAACAAATGTCTTTTATCACAGTCATGGGATATCTAATTTGCAAAACGATTTTAAAAATCACATTTTGACGAAAAACTCTCTCGTATTGTTCCTGCTGCATCGTGAGGTTGACAGGTGACTGTGCGTCGTGGGGTTGATACTTCCTGTTCCCGAGAAGAATCATAAAGTCATGAATCATTTATAGTAATGAATTCAAATTTGTACCTCGAATTATAGAAACACGTCTAGGTAATTACATTCTTCGTTCTTAAGGCTGGCTCTCATGATGTAGGTTTACAGATAGTTATTTATTAAGCCTTTTGCTTAGATGTGGCACAAAGCCATATGTATGGGGCACCCAATGAGACCCAAAATCACTTGTGTAGGTTTGCTAGTCTAGCTTGCTAACCATTACACCACCAGAGGTGCCTTTGTAGGTTTACTAATAGTTGGCTTACGGATCACTATTTGAAGGTGGATGGGTGCATCTTCTGATAGTATTTCTTTTTACTCTTGAGAGCAAGCTGTCGAGACGACCGGGATTGAGCCGCGATCGATCGCAAAAAAGTCTCTCTGTTCTGCTTTCTCTCTGATTGACACTTTTTCTATCACGTGATCTGTATGCTCCAATCACGTAATACTGTTGGTGAATATAAATCTCTCATAAAAAGAGTAAATGTCTTTAAATACCTGGGCAGTAATTTTTGTAAAATATCTGGACCATTTGATGCAGGTTGTTGTTGATAATAATAATAATAATAATAAATCCTCTGGGATTTTGACATTTAAACGGATCACTTAATCTCGGCCAGACGACCAAAACTTATAATAATCAACAAAAAAAAACAAAAAAACACTGAGTAAAATTAAAAGAAAGTGAAAAGAAGGATAAGTACCTCGACTTTACTAGGGAATTGAAAAAATTGTGAAACGTGAAAGTGACAATTATACGAGTTGTAATTGGTGCTCTTGGTACAGTCATCAAAGGATTAAAAAGGAAACTGGAGGACTTGGAAATAAGAGGAAGAGTGGTGACTATCCAAACTTCTGCATTATTGAGATCGGCCAGAATACTGAGAAGAGTCCTGAAGACTTGAGGAGGCTTGCTGTCACTCAAACTCCAGTGAAAGGCCATCAGCTAACACTGATGTGATAAACTCTCATGGAATAATAATAAAATTAATAATAATAATAATAATAATAATAATAATAATAATAATAATAATAATAAGAAGAAGAAGAAGAAGAAGAAGAAGAAGAAGAAGAAGAAGAAGAAGAAGAAGAAGAAGTCCTGGAGACTTGAAGAGACTTGCCGTCACTTAGATTCGAGTGAAAAACCATCAGCTAACGCTGATGTGAAAAACTCTTAAGGAGTAAATAATAATAATAATAATAGTAATAATAATAATGAAACTATGGAAGGAATAGAACTGTGAAATCAACAAAACGTCAGAACGCTTCGAGAGAAGGAAAATTACTTGTACTTGAGGATACTGCAAGCGGACAATATCAAACAGACCTAAAAGAAAAAATAAGAAAAAATTACCGTAGTGGAACGAAAAACTTCACGCAACCAAACTCTGCGGTAGAAATCTCATCAAAGAACCTTTCTTAGAATGGACAAGGGAGGAACTGAGAAAAACAGACGAAAGGACAAGGAAATTCCTTACGTTGCACAAGTTCTTAGACCCGATAGATGACATAGACAAGTTGGAAAAGAGATGGTGTGAACTGGAAATCAGAAGAATCGAGACCATCCAAACCATAGCACTATTAAAATCAGCAAAGATACTGAGAAAAGTCCTGGAAATCTGAGAAGACTTGTTGTCACTCAGTCTCCAATAAAAGACCACCAGTTAAAGCTGGTGTGAAAAAACTCCCTAGGAGCGTAATAAAAATAACAATTGCAGAACGACAATAACTAGAAAACAAAAGTGAGAAGAAAAATAACTCTATGGACGTTATTGTAACATTGCCAGATGCAGGGAATTACGCGAAACACTGACGACTCTCCATAGTTCAGGTACGAAACGTTTAACTTCTTGAGTTTTAGTTTTTCGACACGAGGAGAGAGAGACACAGTTTTTACTATGCTGACTGTTCCTGCATCGCCCAGAGCCAACCCCCCAGGTGGACTGCCCCGGCTCAGAGTCAAATCTCAACTAACTGACCCAACAAACGCGCCGCGCATCCCGTAGCCGCCAGCTGGACTGGCTTTGCCCAGAGTCAAATCTCAACTGTGTTCTTTTTCGAAATCACCAAATTCTCGTTTCCGAGCATGACATCATTCACACCCCAGTTTCATTTCCTATCTGGGGGTTTTATTATGGCATTTGTGATTGTCATATCCTCTGCACGCGAGCGTGAACTGTACTCAATGTGTGCACCTGCACCTGCACTAAGCCGAATAGTTCAAAGTCCAACCAAACCGAATGATAAAATATAATTAACGAAAATGCTTAATAAAAAAATCATTCCATAATTATATTACATAATAAGCGACTAACAAGTGACATCTCACACGAGAAAACGTGGACGTGGCTAAGAAAAGGAAACCTTAAGAGAGAAACTGGATCTCTTCTAATAGCAGCACAATACAATGCCATAAGGACCAACCATATCTAAGCGAGAATAGATAAGACGCAACAAAACAGCAGATGTAGATTATGGGGTGATAGAAACGAAACCATTAATCACATAATAAGCGAATGCAGCAAATTAGCTCAGAAAGAGTATAAGACTAGACTCGACTGGGTGGGCAAGGTGATCCATTGGAAATTGTGCAAGAAATTGAAGTTTGACCATATATATTCTGTTTGTGCATATATCAAATGGATGGTGCATATACCATTTGGTATAGGCACAAACCAGAATCTGCCCCAGAGAATGAGACACACAAACTCCTATGGGATTTTGACATACAAACGGATCACTTAATCTCAGCCAGACGACCATACCTTATAATAATCAACAAGAAAGAGAGAACTTGCAGAATAGTGGACTTTGATATCCCAGCGGAACACACTAAAATTGAAAGAATGCGAAAAGAGGGGTTAGTACGTAGACCTTGCTAAGGAATTGAAAAAACTGAAACATGAAAGTCACGATTATACCAATTGTAATTGGTGCTCTTGATACAGTCACCAAAGAATTAGTACAAGGACTGGAGGACTTGGAAATAACAGGACGAGTGGAGACCATCAAAACTACAACATTATTGAGAACGGGTAGAATACTAAGAAGAGTCCTGGAGTCTTGAGGAGACTTGCTTTCACTCAAACTCCAGTAAAAGACCATCAGCTAACGCCAATGTTAAAAACTCTCAAGGAGTAAGTAATAAAATAAGAAATAAGAGAAAAATAAATAAAAGATAAATAAAATGTCTGAACGTTCGGAGAAAAAAATATTGAAAGCGGACACTAATTAAACATGCGGAGATGAAAGAAAAAATAAAAAAAAGAATACCTCCGGCGAACGAGAAAACTACTCGAAACCAAACTATATGGCAGAAATCTAATCAAAGTGATAAACACCGGGACTGTCCCTCTCGTAAGATACTCGTGACCATTCTTAAAGTGGACGAGTGAAGAACTTCAAAAAATGAACAAGAGAACAAGAAAACTCATGTCGATACATAAGGCCTTACATCCCAGAGACGACGTAGACAGACTGTATGTGATAAGAAAAGAAGGAGGTAGAGGACGCACCAGTATTCAAGATAGCGTCGATGTATCGATACAACGACTAGATTACATAAAAAGTGCGCGGAGAAAGACTGATACTAGAAACAATACAGACAACACAAACACCAACCGAACAAAAATAACCAGAAAAGAAAAATGGAAAGAAAAACAACTACGTGGACACTTTAAGCGACAAACAAGCGAAATCTCTCTTGAGAAAACTTGGACTAAGAAAGGGAAACCTTAAGAGAGAAACTGTATCTCTTCTAATAGTTGTTGGCGCCCATAGTCGAGGGTGACCCGAAGGCTTCCCTTTCGATAGCTACTACACCAAGGTGTAGGGGAGGGCGCTACTCCTTTCCCAGGATTGCTCCACTTTACCCTTGATCCGTACCTTATAAAGCTGAGTGTTAAGCAAGGAGGCATCAAGTACCATTTTTAAAGTCTTTGGTATGACTCGACCTGGGATTGAACCCAGGTCTCCCGGGCCATTGGCGAACACTCTAACCATTATGCCAATGTCCGGTCACATATCTTCTAATAGCAGCACAAAGCAATGCCATAAGGCTTGTCAAAGCAAAAATAGATAAGATGCAACTAAATAAAAGATGTAGATTATGTGATGATAGAGATAAAACGATGGAGGTGCCCGTGGTGTAATGGTTATCGTCGCAAGAAATGGACACAGCGACACGAGTTCAAATCCTGGACGAGACTGATTGCATTTCACATAGCACTAATACCCTTGAGAAAGGTATGAATCCAATTATTCTCCCTCCAGCTATGGGTAAATAGTAGGGCAGGCTAGGTTCTTCAGCCTTGGTGAGGCAACTAGTCTAGGAGAAAGAAAACTCTGAATTCAAACCTCTTGTATATTGACCTACGACCCGGCCGGGCAGTCAAAATAGGAAATGCACCTATGTAAATAACAGGTGCATCCGGTTCAGGAATATCAGGATATTATAGCCTTGACCGTGTACAGGTTGAATGAGTGCAAAATTGTGACGCCCACAAGAAGAAGGTGGGTGTTGAACTATTATATAACTCGGTGAAGACAGGAAGGCAGTTTTAGTTTTGGAGACCAGACCAGTTGGTGACAAGATGCGGTAGAGAAAGCCAGCACCCAGCAGAGGGAGCCCTCAGGCCCCCGATTGAGAGTTGGGGATCAGACGAGTTGGAGATAAGATGCGATAGAGAAAACCGGCACCCAGAGAGGCTGGGCCCCCAGGCCCCCGGTTGAGCAGCCCAGGAGAACGGGAAAGAAATGCAGTTATGGCCAATAGAGTAGGGGTCAATATGTTGCAGTTCTGTTCGGTCTCCAACTCCCTCTCACACACAACCTTTCAATAAAGTGGGAGGTATTTTTTTTTTAAAGAACTGTGTCGCTCGTTTTTATTGTGTCGTCGTTATGATTTTGCATGCATTTGCATATGAGTATACAACAAAACCTGTTAAACTCTGCTGAAAAAATTGACCTTGTGTCATATCCTGCCCGAGCGGAGGGTTGGTAAATATGATAGAGATAAAACGATCAATAACTTGATAAGCGAATGAACTGAATAAGCGCAAAGAGAGTATAAGACTAGACACAACTAGATGGCCAATGGGATCCACTGGGAATTGTGCAAGAAGTTTAAACTTGATCATACGGACAAATGGTATATGCACAAAACAGAATCTGTCCATGAGAATGAGACGCACGAAGTTCTTTGGGATTTTGATATACAAACGGATCATCTAATCTCAGCAAGACGACCAGACCTAGTGATAGTCAACAAAAAAAGAGAGCCAGCCGAATAGTGAAGTTTGTTGTCCCGGCTGGCCACGGTTTAAACTGAAAAAAGCGAAAAGAGATATGAATACATAGACCTTGCTAGAGAATTGAAAAGAATTATAGAACACAAAAGTGACGGTGATACTAATTGTAATTGGCGCGTTCAGTACAGTCATCAAAGGATTGGTACAGGGACTGGAGGACTTGGAAATAAGAAGACAAGTGGAGAACATCAAAACTACTGCATTGTTGAGATCGGCCAGAATACTGAGAAGAGTCCTGGACACTTGAGGAGGCTTGCTGTCACTCAGACTCCAGTAGAAAAGCGTCAATTAACGCTAGTGTGAAAAACTCATAAATGAGTAAAATAATAATAATAATAATAATACAAGATTGTCATTGGTTGTCCTAAAACGTGTAACTGACGAGGTTTAAAGTAAAAAAAAAAATTTAAGACAACCAAATACCTTTTAAACCTTTGACTCAAAGTGAAGTAGATTTTATTGACATTACTTTAGTCAGGCTACATTTTAGTCTTTGTCGTTGAGCCGGGTAAAAAGAGTTACATTTAACTTCATCCCTTGAGTCCAGTATGTAGACTATAGGAAGGTCAGCGGAAAGTCCCATGTATGTTGGTATTGGAAAAACCAAAGTAATCCACCACCACGCTATTGTTGGACTCCACTGATCTTTATACCTTGGTGGTACTTTGGAAACGGAGTTCTTAAGACTAAATTCCCCTTGGGTTTTTGCTGTGTCTTATGCGAACAAAAGAACACAGTTGAAGAAGTTAAATAGTAACTAACTGGTCAATACAACAGAGGGACATCGCGATACAAGTACAGGTTGAAAAACTGCCCTGATTCCTATCACATCGCCGATAGTCCTCCTTAACTGACAACCGTGACGCCACCTCCAAGAACAAAAGACATAGTAGGAAGAAACACAACACTATGCCATCAAACCATGACCAGCCTATCCAAAACGAGCAGGATGTGACACAAGGTCAATTTTTAAGCAGAGTACGGCTGGTTTTAATTTCAGAATTTTCTTTCTTCTAGATAAGTCGCCTTACTAAGTTTAAAGAGATCAGTCTGCTTCGCCATTTACCCATAGCTGTGGTGTAAAGTAGACGATTTTCCGATGTTAATATTAAACGTATGTGAAGTGAAACATAAACAGATTTGTCCAGGATTTGAACTTAGCTCATCAATTTCATATCCTACGACGATTACCATTACACTAAGGGCGATATCCAATAGAGAGAAGTACGCTCTTCAGCGAAATTTTCCTTTTCCTAAACCGATCTTCGTACCAAGACCAAAAAGGCAAGCCTACCTAAAGGTATTTGCACAAAGTGAAACATAAACAGACTCGTCCAGGGTTTGAACTTGTTTCGTCGAGTTTATATCGTATGATGTTAACCGTTACGTTGTTTACAAGTATAGTATATGAATCATTGCTCTACAGCAGGTGTCCTAAAATTATTACTTACGGCCCCGGTAATATCTAGCGGTCACCTATCAAAGTACAACCCACACTTGATGTTACTCAACATATGTACCTGTGTGCACACGTGGGAGTGGTGGGCTGATCTGCTAAGAAAATCGTAAGGTATTTTTCCTGGGCCTCGTTGGCTTTATCAGTGGAACATGGTGAATAAGGATGAATTAACTCATGATGGATCTTTGCCAGATGTGGTGGGCGTAGTAAAACCTTCAGAAATGTGAATGGGCAGGTAGTATATAAATATGCACTGCCTACCTGCTGACGTAAAAGCTGTAACACGCAGACCTTCCAACGTTGCTTACAACCAAAATTTTATCTAATTTGAATTACATTGTGAAATTAGGCGATGGATGGAAATGAGGATCCCAGCGAATTGAGAGCAGCGTCAAATGTTGGCATTACAGTCAGACGTTAAAAAGGAACTGTCCAATGTAAAAACAAATGAAGATCTGTTAGGTTTGGCTCAGTCTTATTGTTCAATGCCATATCACTTTTCGAGGGATATTTAATGCCAAAACTATTCACAGAGAAAGATAGAAGTGGTACTATTTAACCCATAGCTGAGGAGGGTAAAGTGTTCATAACAGATCTATGAGAGAGTTGATAAGAAAAGAACTGAAGAAAATTAATGAAAAGAAAAAAAAAAAAGAACTGAATTTTATGAAGATTAACGATCATGAAATAAAAAGAACTGAATTTTATGAAAATTAACGATCATCGTGGTGTAATGGTTAAAGCGCTGGACTGCGGAATCGTAGTACGCGAGTTCGTTCTCCAGTCGCGCTATTACGTTCACTTTCGGGCAAATACCCTTGGGAAAGGTATGAACCCCCTTATCCTCCCAACTATGGGTTAAATAGCACCACTACTGTTCTTCTAGGAGAATAGTTCTGGCATTAAATAACCTACAAAGGTTTATGTGCCATTAAACAAAGAAGAAACAAACATCATTAAGTGTATCATGAAAATGAGACACAAGAACAAATTCTGTACAAATTTGCAGGTGAATACAACAGTAACATTCAAATCAATGTAGTCTTATGGAGATCAAGTCCTATTTCTAACTCAAATCATTTTTGGATGAGCGAGAGACCGCAGAAGATGGACGCCATTCCGGTCACTTCATAATTGAAGAAGATAGAACAACAGCTGTACTATAGCCACAATTAACGCCATGTGCGAAATAGACATATAATGTTCATAACGATAGAACATATAAAGAACAGGAATCTCGAAATTCGAAAACACGTAACGACTTCTTGTTCAGGTACGAAACCTTTTTATTAACTTTGAGCTAAAGGTTTCGACATAAGGAGGAGAGACACAATCTTCTATGCTGTCTTATTCATTTGGCCCCCATATCGAACAGCCCCCATAGGGCGCAAGTTCGCCTCGCGTCTGCGAGCTCCAAAAGTCGATCCTCCTCATTCGGCGTCTAGTCTCCAACTCCCTAACTTTCTTCAAATCTCCCACAAACCTCCGCGCGCTTCCGGCGCGTGACGTTACCCGCACCCTGTCACCTCGTTCCGTCCTCTCGGGCTATTGTGGCATCTCTGAGTGGCACGTTCGCCTCGCGCGAGCATTACCACCTACATCAAGGTTTGCACCTAACTAACCCATGTGCTGAGCCGAAATGTTCTCAGCCTAACTAAACTCAAAGGCATGAACCGAAATTCCTTTGGCCATTACGTTACACAGCGAGAAATTCTCACCAGGTCTAGTCGAGAATGATTGGTAATAAAATGACGACAAGAATGATTGGTAATAAATCAACATTGATCAATAGATTTTTAAATCAAAGTAGCCGACCAAAAAAAAAAAAAAAAAAAGAGAAATTAAAAAAAAGAACAGTTTAGATACATTCTGAAGCAACTCTCTAATTACTTTCTAAAAAGCGCTTTATGAACAAATTTTACCCCTGAATAATACTACTATGGTACCATGGCCCCTTACTATCTTAAGCTGAATCCTTGGGACTATTTCCTGTTTCCAGGCGCCCTTAGCGAAACGGTTATCGTTAAAGGAAATGGAATCGGCAACACGAGTTCAAATCTTGTTCAAGATTGCTTTTTGCTGTGTTGATGCTCTTAGGAAAGGCATGAATCCATCTGTTCTCCTCCTCGCCAGCTATGTGTAAATCCTAGAACAGACTAACTAGACTAGAAAGAAAACTCAAAACTTAAAACCTGCTTTACTTCGCTTAGAAACTGGCCTTGTGTCATACCTGGCTCGTTTTGTTTTATCGAAAACAATATTTCCGTAGTGCTAAATACCTTTTATTTTCCTGTTTTGCAACCTTGTGGTTAATTCAGGTTACCCAAAATCAAAACTCTTGGTCGTAATGAACCAACAGAAGGTAGTGTCAGGTAAAGACTTCCAACACTGTTTCTAAGTGTGAGAAGAACGTTTTTACTGGTGTTTGGCATCCCAAAAGGAAATATTTTTAAGAAGATAAAGTTGGGCTTTAATTAAGTTGATAAAATAAATTTTATAGCCTCAGTCTCATTATTTGATAACCCGACCATGTGTTATTAGTAAGACCACGATAAAAAAAAAGAACAACAGACATTGCTCTTTGAGATATATTTTCAGTAAACAGAAAACAGGCTGAAGTTCCGAACTAAGGAATACTTTTTTTTAAATTCTTATAGCCATCTCTGGTATTTACACTTTCGATTCTTAGCTTCTAACTTCTCGCTATCTGTGTCGGTTTCCGCCATATTGATACCTTACGGCGTTAATGGAAAGCAGACTCTCACCATAAATTTCCCGCCAAGAATTTGCTGCCTCGTAAAAAGAAAAAGAAAAAGAAAAAGAAAAAGAAAAAAAAGAAATGGGGTTGTCTATTTTTTCTTGCTTTTATTTCTGGACTTTGATCTTGAGATAAATAAATAGACGGTAAAGATTTTGGCAATCTGGGTATTTTCAACTTTCTTTTGGCGTTCTTTCGTGGCTCAATGGTTAGACAAACAGACGGGTAATTTCCCAGTTCAAAGATCAATCTTCTATAGTTATGAACTAATTTGAGATCAGCTGCAACTCAAACTCGACCATCTCCCAAACAGAAGGGGTTAAAATACACTGACTATATCCCCAAAAATTATGTCCTAAGTATGGCACTAAACTATATTCGAAGGTGAGATTACACTTTTTGAGATCTGGAGAATGTTGAGTAACCTACATGGTGTAGAAGCAAAATTAGGAATATTCTACTATAATGATAACCGATTCTATTTTAAAACAAAATTAATTTTAATTTTAGAAAATAAACAGCAAAATAAGAAGATAGACACAAAACAGTAAATTACTTAATATGGCCGTCATTTTTTCCAATTATTGTATCAAAACGCCTTCGAAATGATTTGCATGCCTTCAAAATAAATTCTTCCGACATTTTATTCCATTCCTCCTCAATAGTAGTCTTAAGCGAAACGATATTCGGGTGGGAAGTTGCATTTGTTTTGTTTTATAACGTAATCAAGAGGATTAAGGTCTGGGCTTGATGGAGGCCATAAAGAAATTCCAATTATTTCTAAAATTGTTTTTTGGCTTGGTTTCGGCGTTAAACAAATCATAGATTCTTTGTCGTTTCTTTTCTTGCTAACTCATATTGGGCTGAATTTTAATGAAAAAGCACTTGAATAATAGAGCTAATCATAAAAATTTAGATCTATTGCGGTTTTTTTTTTTTTCAAAAATTTGACTAATTAGACTAAATGAACGTTTAAAAAATCATTCCATATTTTCCTTCGGCACCACGAACATTGTCATTACTCTCAGGTCCACTCTTATCCGGAGTGGTAGTACCTGTTAGGTCTCCATCAAATAGTTCTGTTTAAAATTTATTCGGATTCGATAGGACTGTGTGCAACCCTCCCCCCCTAAAAAAAAAAGAAATGTTTGCTAATGGCCCAAGAGGTCAGGATTCAATCCAAGGTCGAGTCATACCAATCGCCCCAAAATGGTACTTGATGCTGCCTTGCTTAACACTCAGCACTATAAAGTATGGATCAAAGGTAAGTAGAGCAATTTAAGGAAAGGAGTAACGCCCTCCCCTACACCTCGGTGTAGCAGCTAATGAAATGAAATGTGAGCCTTCGGGGAGCCTTCGATTACGGTCGGCCAACTGTTCTTCTACACGATGGCTTTAGTATTAAATAACCTAGGTAGGTTGATGTGCCATTAAATGAATGAAAGCAAACCTATTAAAAAATCATAAGATGGTAATAGTTACACTGAGCGCGCTTGATCTTGTAAATTAGATGCATTTAATTGTAATGGTATCTTGTGCTGTTTGAAGTTAAACTTATCAAATATCAAGTTGACGTGGTACTTGTTGTTGTTGTTGACTTATACAAACTAGTAACGGGAATGTTGCTCCCTAAAGAATAAGTCTGGAACTAAGTTACCAATGATGGCGTTGGATATCATATGATATCATTTGATATCACGTGATGACGTCTTTATTATCAGCACCGTTTTTGTTGAATTCGTTGTGTATAATGAGAATAATCCATTGAAAATTGATGATTATTTGCGTGAGATCATTTCGTATTCGCTGCGAATTGATTCGTATTTTATTAAGTATGTGCAAAAGTCACCAGTATCCATTTTTTAAATGTACAGAATAAATACACAGTGGAAAACTGGGTTTTTTTAAATACTGGAAACTTTTGGACACACCCACTTTTTCTCTAGAATCATGTGCTTAAGAAAAGCAGACGGCCTCTTTGTGGCAGTGGCGATGGTGGCGGGTGAGAAAAAGAAGAAGCAAAATGGGAGGCTGCAGCAGCAGCAGCAGTAGCTGAAGAAGAAGAAGAAGAAGAAGAAGAAGAAGAAGAAGAAGAAGAAGAAGAATGGGTGGAGAACAACGTGTAGAACCAGCAGCAGCAGCTAAAGATTATTATTATTATTATTATTATTGCAACAGCTTCACTATCACGTCACTTAGGAATTTTGGCACATACATGCATTCATCTCCACCCACTAGAAAAATACAAAACAAATAAAATAAAGATAAAAACAGGAAGAGCCACCCCTGCTAGCATTGCTACCCCAGCAAAACAGTAAGTTTACTCTGTAGACTCACTTGATTTAAGGTATACGATTTTTTCCTTTCCTTTTTGAAGAATTGGATGACACTCAAACCTGCCATCGAAGTGTTTATTCAGTTAGGATAGAGTTCGCCCCATCTGACTACTTGTTGGGTGTACGTAACACTTTCTGATCTGTTACACCCGTTGAAACACAGAAATCACGTCACAGATTATGTCAGGTTTTAAGTGGAACAGTCGGGGTTTCTTTCTTTAATTGTTTGCGAATGACGTAATTTTGACGCAGAAAATAATACAGTTTGTGAGTCGAGTTCAAATCCACTTCAGAGTGTTCCCTTTGCACTAACGCTTTTAGAAAAACCTAGCATTCATTTCTTAGCTCTTCATCTCAAGTTTGGGGTAATATAGTAGAGTAAAGTAGGCTTTTAAATCTTTGATAAGCAACCAGACTAAAAGGAGGACAAATCTAAATTCAAAATCCTGGAATTAGACACCCTAAAATAGTCCCGAATTGTTTTAATTCTTATTTCTATCATCTACAATAACACTTTTCTTTCGACTCCCTAGATAGAAGGACAGACTGGGTTCTCCAGCCTTGATAACTCTGAATTCAAAAAATACTTTGACGTAGTTTTCAACCTTGCTCTTGCAAGTTTTAAATCATAAAATTCACAATCATTTTAAACAAGTAAACACATCATACTTAGTATAACGTAGCCATACATGGACATTTGAAATGTACATAGAATGTTCATAACTCATATATAGATAACATAGGAATCCCGAAACACGAAAAACACTTACAGCTTTTTAGTTCAGATACGAAACTTTATTACCTTTGAGTTAAAAGGTTTTTCGACATGAGAGAGAGGCACAATCTTTCTATGCTGACTTTTCCATCTGCCCCACACCACACGCGGCACCCGCCGCAAAGCCTCAGCGAGCTCCGAAAGTCAACTGTCTTCTTCGGACGCTAAAACTAGACTCTTTGACTTTTTTCAAATCCCCAAAATCCTCCGCGCACGCTTCCGGTGCGTGACGTCATTCACATCCCACGGTCACAATTTCTATCTGGGGTTTCTATAGTGAAATCTCTGAATGAGACGTCCACTCGGCACGCGCGTGAACACCTGCGCTCATGTTTGCACCTAACTAACCTATGCACTAAGCGAAAGGTTCTCAGCCTAACTAAACCGAAAGGCAAGATATATAAAACGAAATCCCTCGGCCATTATATTACTCTTAGTGGCAATATCAATGTTTTAAGATCCAATGCGTTAATCAAATTACAATCAATTTAAAGTGGTAGACATTTCATACTTAATGTCAGTATTAATGTTTTAAGAGCCCATGAATTAATAAAGTTCAAATCATTTTTTTCAATAGGTAAACATTTTATATTTAGTTGTGATATCAATGTCCTAATAATGCTTTTAATGTTGTTTTAAAATCATTTTAAGTTTCTTTTAATCATTATTTTTAACGTTTTTTCAAACAGATCTGGGGTTGTCCTCGTGGTGTAATGGTTAACGATCATGAAATAAAAATAGAATTTTATGAAGATTAACGATCATGAAAAAAAAAGAACTGAATTTTATGAAGATTAACGATCATGAAAAGAAAAAAGAACTGAATTTTATGAAAATTAACGATCATGAAATTAAAATTGAATTTTATGAAGATTAACGATCATGAAAAAAAAAAGAACTGAATTTTATGAAGATTAACGATCATGAAAAGAAAAAAGAACTGAATTTTATGAAAATTAACGATCATGAAATTAAAATTGAATTTTATGAAGATTAACGATCATGAAAAAAAAAAGAACTGAATTTTATGAAGATTAACGATCATGAAAAAAAAAAAAACTGAATTTTATGAAAATTAACGATCATGAAATAAAAATAGAATTTTATGAAAATTAACGATCATGAAAAAAAAAGAACTGAATTTTATGAAAATTAACGATCATGAAAAAAACAACAAAAAAACAACAGAATCATGAAAAAAGAACTGAAACATCAGAAAATATGAAAATCAATGATAAATAAACTTCACGTTGACGATGAGTTCAATAGGGTCAATGCAAAATGAAAAGGAGAAAAAGGACTCTTCAATATTGAAGACTCTGTTGACTCAACATTTATATAGATAATTAGCTGATCAATGTTAATATTAAACGTGTGTGAAACTATTCGATTCATGTTTGTTTTTCAATTCACGTTCAACTGTTTTAACTTCAATTATTATAAACGTGTTTCCTTAAGTGTAGGGCGCGTCCTCGTGGTGTAATGGTTAAAGCGCTGGACTGCGGAAACGTGGTAAGCGAGTTCGTATTCCAGTCGGGCTATTACATTCACTTTCGGGCAAATACCCTTGGGAAAGGTATGAACCCCCTTATCCTCCCAGCTATGGGTTAAATAGTACCACTACTGTTCTTCTAGGAGAATAGCTTCGGCATTAAATAACCTACAAAGGTTGATATGCCATTAAAAAAGAAACCAAACCAAACCAAACAGATCTACTTCAATCGAGAGTTGGGAGCCTCAACACCAAATGCATTTCCGGGTCAAACTGAAGACACTCTTTTGTGGGCTGTCTGACCTCTCTATAAGGAATGCAGTCTGCGTATTCCAGGTCCTTCCGAAACGGCAGCTAAAATAATTTGAGTTTTAGAGCATTGAGATGAAATAAAACACAGAGTTTTTATATAGTTTGTTCTTGATTTCAAAACTTAGTTTTTTTTCTTGGTTTGTGACAAGAATCCGAAACTGGAGCCCACGAAATAATGTACGTTGAACCAAAAATATTTTACAGCATTTTTATCATTTAGTGCATCCGGACTATTGTCTTTATCTTTATTGTTATGTACGCAACGTTTCAGCCGATGCATTGTTCGGCCTTTTTCCGGTGATTCATGTCAAACTCGGAAATTCGAACCGAACCTTTTATTTAATCCACTGGGGTAGATTTTTCCAATTCCGTTAACCATAACCGGGTACAAGTGTTAAGCTATAATAAGTATTCTTTGTTATTTACTGGAAGTCAGGGTTGAACGTGTAACCTCCAGATGATTTCACTTAGAAGCTCTTTAACCAAACGTCTTTATTCGTTACGTCATGTGTTCTGCTACGGGATTCTTCCGTAAGTCTCTAAATGTATTTTTGTTCATCCATCTGGAGCGTGGAAGATTCAGACCAAGAAGACTGGAGGTTATCATTGACCGACTTATGGTGGGAGAGGAACCGAAACGCGTATTCTTCTCAACATCTGTAGGCTCTTTCTCATTTCTGGAGGTCAGTCTAGGGTACGGATTTGCAGGTTTTCAGGCTAGCTGTTATTCAGTTTCAGGCACGGGACATTTTATAACTACCCTATGTCCACACAAAGATAATGAAGTTTTATGGTGGTCATCTCACACTGGTGTGTCCATATGCTGTAGTCCATTGGAGAAAGTCGCTTTTGAGTTCGTTCTTACTTCTCCAGCTCTGCTTAGCAATTTTCGTTCGTCTTACATGGATGGTTTGCGAGATGGAAGGTAAGTGGTTGTCTAGCTACTTTCAGGATTTGTTCAAAATAGCCTTCTTGAGTACTTCCTATCTAGCTTTTTCTCTAGATGTTTTGTTAGAGTCCAAGTGGTGCAACTATACAGTAGTACTGTCAGCAAAGAGCTTGAAAGAATTCTCGTTTTATTTTAACGGAGAGATTAGATTTCTATATTGTCGTTAACCTGTTCATACTTTTTCTATGCGTAGGTTGACATCGCTTTCAGTAGATGGAATAATGCTACCATCGTTAATTTTTTTCATGGCCTATAGGGCTGAACATTACAGGATTAGACGCCTTAAGGAATCAGCACATATGTTTGACAACAATGACCTGCTGAGTAGACCAAGTATAGAGTTGAATACAATATGGGAACCGATAATTAAGAAGGCTAGATGAAAAAAATCTGAATATGAGCACAGGTAAAAAAAATCATACATAATTGTAGTAATTCTAGTCAAGTGAGAATATTAAGTTTATAAGTCCCCAAAATTCACTCTACAAATGGCATAACGCTTATAGGCGTTGGTTCCCTAAGCTTTTAAGGAGACAATCATCAGGAGGTTGCAGATTCAATCCTGACTGCAGGCGAGTAACAATACAGGAATACTTAATACTCGTACCCAGTTATGGCTAACGGAATCAGAACAGGCGACCCCCGTGGATTCAATAAAGGATGTTGTTCGAAGTTCCGTGAAGGTTCCCGAGTTCGACAAACACCTGAAAAGGCCGGAGGAAATATCGGCCGAAACGTTGTAGAAATAACAATAAAGATGAAGACAATAGTTCGAAAACCCTTAATGATAAAAATCACCAAGCTTCGTCTCAGAAATTTACACAACTAATGACCAATCAACTTCCGTTGGATATTTAATGTCAAAGTCACACTTGTCAAAGGACAGCAGTGATGCTCTTCAACCCATAGCTAAGGAGATAATGCCTTTCCTTTAGGTATTAGTTCGAAAATGAAGGTAATACCGCAACTGGAGTTCGAACTCACTTACTTCAATACCGCAGTCCAGTACGCAAGCTTCTACACCACAAGGATTCCCCAAAGATGGTTTTACTTTATATCTTGAAGTTTTAGGCGTTCCATAGAATAACTTAGTTTCACACTTCGCCGGCAAGAGAAACATGGAGAAATTTTGTTCGTTCAATTAATGATACAATACAGCTATGAAAAGAATGAAGTTAACGTCTGCCCAATTTAACTGTCTGGTAAGATATTCTGAGGCAGCCGAGCTGACGACAGAAAAAATAGCAAATAATCGATTTACTCAATACGGAGTCCCAGGAACCCAAACGACAGTTACATCCAAATTTGATTCAATAATTTGATCTATTTTGACTATTGGCTTTGCAGAGTGAGGTACGCTAGACTGGTAAATGGAAAACAGTGTCTATAGATTATTTCAGAGATGAAGTAGAGAAAAGGAAAGACTTTGTAGAAACAAATTGAAGAAGAAAAGGAAGAAAAAGGCATCCACAAAGAGAGAGAGAGAGAGAGAGAGAGAGAGAGAGAGAGAGTGAGAGAAAGAGAGAGTGTGTGTATGTGAGAGAGATAGAAAATCGATCTCCTGTCAAGAAAGTAAATATGTAAATGATTTTTTTCAAAGTTACGAGAGAAAAAAAGCAAGAAAAATTGGAATGACAGACGGTTGATTGACTGATTTTTTCATCATGTCAGCTTGCCTTGGGTTATTTTATGCCTAGAGGTTAGGGAATCGTTTTCATTGTATGTTCTTATTTACAATTTTATGTAGTTATTTCATTATAGGTTTTTTTGGACATAGTTCAATCGAACATGAATGGTTTTTAAACAGATCAATGGGTTTCCTTTGGTTTTCTATGGTTTGCTTTGGTTTTATGACATACTAGTATCAACTACTGTCAAATCCTCAATACAAATATACTAAATATATGATTTGTAAACATTTTGTTCATAACAATTTTAAACGAGCCTGAGATCGTTTTTGTTAAATGGTTTCAAGTATTGCTATGTAACAGTAACAATTTAATATCAGTCATTTGTTTGTACACATCTAAATAGATATACATGATGTGTAAGAAATTAGTTTGTTGGTAATTTCATTCCTAAATGAATTAGAAGAAATTTGTTTGCCCACTAGTATTGCTATTGGGCACCTCGGGTGGTGTAATGGTTAGCAAGGTAGACTAGCAAACCTACACGAGTGAGCTCGATTCTCATTGGGTGCCCCATTCATGCGGCCTTGTGCTACATCTAAGCAAAAAGCTTAGTCAATTAACACTAGTATTGCTATTGTTTTTTCATAGTTAAATGGTTTCAATTTATGCTATCTAACTCTAATAATCTTATTTGATATCTGTACCTTAGCCAGAAACGAATACGTGAAATAGACATATTCATACCGGTACGCAAAACGTTCATAATGTCCATAACGCACATACATAGATAACATCGGAATCCCGAAACACAAAAAACACTTACGACTTCTCAGTTCAGGTACGAAACTTTTTATTACCTTTGAGTTTAAAGGTTTTTCGACATAAGGAGAAAGGCACACACTCTTTCTATGCTGACTTTTCCATCAGCCCCCCGCCCCCATCACGTGCGGCCCCGAAAGTCAACCGTCTTCTTCCGAGGCAAAACTCAACTAACTGACTTTTCTCAAATCTCCCACGCTTCCGGTGCGTGACGTCACTCACATCCCTGGTCCACATCCTCTATCTGGGATTTTTATTGTGACATCTCTGAATGACACGTCCGCTCCCGCGCGCGCGTGAACACCTGCGCTCATGTTTGCACCTAACTAACCCATGCACTGAGCCGAAAGGTTCTCAGCCTAACTAAACCCAAAGGCAAGATATATAAAACGAAATCCTTCGGCCATTATATTACATATCAATCATTTGTTTGCTCACAGTTAAATGGTTTCAAGTATTGCTATATATCAGTAACAATTCAATTGAACATCAGTCATTTGTTTACGCACAGTTAAATGATCAAACAGTTCTATTTCTAACAGTTCAATTCAGCATAAGTCAATTAAGTTTAATGGTTTCAAGTATTGCTATATATCAGTAACAATTCAATTGAACACCAGTCATTTGTTTACACACAGTTGAATGATCGAACAGTTCTATTTCTGACAATTCGATTTAACGTAAGTCATTTGTTTGCACAGATTAAATGTCAAACCGTTCTATTTGCGTCATGGTGATATAGCCTATGACATCACTCCATGCACCCTCCCTGATTCCATAAATATTGACTGACTCGATAAACGAGACAAGCTAGTCTAGTCAGTTACCGGTAACCGTTGCTGTCTGTATTTCCGTAAATATATACTGCTGTAAACCTTACATCCCTTTACTTCTGGCCCTTCAAGTTCACAATAATTTGACCCGTGGATAGGACTCTATCAGGTGCTATCTCTCTGGGTCAAAATGGACCGGTTAGCAATGAAGGGGTACTCCACATTCGTCAGAGCTCCAGCATTACTGCAGCCTCACCATCAAATTGTTTAGTGTCATACTCCTCTGCAGAGATACAGTTGTTGTATTCTACAGCCCCAACTAATTGGGCTGCAGATTAATGGAGCCCTAACAAATACTATTACCCTGAGTGAGATTGAACCTGGGAGAAATTGCAATAAAGGTTTACTCAACACTCATCAGAGCACCAGAACTAGACTCTCGCTATCAGATGCAGTTTAGAGTCATACCTAGGGGGCCTTACCCTTCTGCAAGGGATATAATCAGTAAGTTCTAAGCCTCACTCACGATTTAAATATATTCGTTGTAAAAATCGAAATCAATGTAAATATCAGTTTTGATTTGGAATAGAAAAGAATGTATCCTTCATCGATATCAATGTCGTACGGTGGTAATTGCTAGAAAGTATATTCATTGTACGTTCACATTGACGTTTTTGTTGTATAACGGATATCATCGTAGGAAATGGACATGACGACTCGAGTTCAAAACCTGGACGAGGCTGTTTGCATTTCTCATTAGCTAATATTCTTGGCAAAGGGATAAATCCAACTATTGTTAAATACTAGAGCAGATAGGGCTCTTTAACAGTGGTATGGCAACCAGTCTTGGAGAAGAAAACTCTGAATCTAAACATGTTAAACTCCGCTTAAAAAATGACCTTGTGTCGCATCCAGCTCGTGCGGAGAGGTTGGGTAAATATATAGATATTTACATTTTTGTGTACCATATATGACAGCGAATTAGACGACCTTTTAACCTTAGAAAATTCAAAGCGAAAGAACACCATATGTATACTTCCTGCCTAACCTTGAATTAGTTGAGTGGCTGTCTTTGGGAGAGTGGTTTTATGCGGCGAGAAGAGCCCAAAACTTACGTTTTGAACTGGAGAAAAAAAGGTTCTTTTGTGAGGGCGGCCTTAACCCTCTGTATGGGGTACAGTGAGAATATTCTAAGCCCCACCGACTATGTTGAAATGACAGACGAAAGGGAAAGGAAGGGAGAATGAAAAAAAATAAAAAGAAAACACGTGAAAAAGATTTCGAAGAAAAAGAAACGAAAACCTTTTATGAGAATCAGGGGGAAGGAGAGAGAGAGAGGTGATAGAAAAAGGGAGAGGGAGAGAGTAAGAGAGAGAAAGACAGGAAACGAGAGGATGAGGGAAAAAGGGGGTAAGGAGAAAAAGGGAGAGCGGGAGAGGGAGAGATACAAAATAAGAGAGGGGAGGGAGTGAGAAGGAGAGAGAGAGAGAGAAAAAAAGAGCACCAGGGATGAAGAGAGACAGTAAGGGAAAGAGACAGGAAGAGAGAAGGAGCAAGGAAAGAGAGGATTGAGAGAGAGAGAGAGGGTGGAGGGTAGGAAGAGAAAGGGAGAGCGTGAGAGGGAGAGAAACAGAAAGTGAGAGGGGGAAGGCAAGAAAGAGAGGGAGGGAAATAGAGAGGAGGTGAGAAAGGGAGAATGAGAGAGACAGGAAGCGAGTGAGGGAGGGAAAAAGAAGGGAGGAGAGAGCGGAAGAGGAAGAGGGGAAGGGGGAGAAAAAGGGAGTGGGCGTGACAGAGAATGAGGGAGAGTGTAAGAGAGAAGAGAGCGAGAGGAGGAGACAGATACAAGAAGAAGCGTTAAAACATGTCGCGTAAAAGAAAATGAAATCCCTGACACTCAGTGCAAAGACAGTCGGCACAAAAGATGAAAAAAAAAAAAGAGTTGCTTTCGCATGTTCTAATTGTTTTGTCAGATTGTAAAAATGTTATGTAAAAAGCAGACGACACACACAGAAGGAGAATGACAAAAAGTGTAATTGAAAAAAAAAAAAACAAAGAAATGAAAAGAAAGCAGAAAAGGGCTATTTTTTCTGAATGAGTGCCAGATTGGGAAATAAAAAAGCAAACAGATAACCTTCACCGACCCTCAAGAAAGAAAGATGAAGAAAAGAAAGAAAGAAAGATGAATGAAACGAAATAAAGAAAGAAAGATGGAGGAAAGAAAGAAATAAAGAAAGAAAGATGGAAGAAAGAAAGAAAGAAAGAAAGAAAGATGGAGGAAACGAAATAAAGAAAGAAAGATGGAGGAAAGAAAGAAATAAAGAAAGAAAGATGGAAGAAAGAAAGAAAGAAAGAAAGAAAGAAAGAAAGAAAGAAAGAAAGATGGAGGAAACGAAATAAAGAAAGAAAGATGGAGGAAAGAAAGAAATAAAGAAAGAAAGAAAGATGGAGGAAACGAAATAAAGAAAGAAAGATGGAGGAAAGAAAGAAAGAAAGAAAGAAAGAAAGATGGAGGAAACGAAATAAAGAAAGAAAGATGGGCGAAAAGAGAGAAAGAAAAAAAATATTTTACGCTTTTTCATATGTAGAAACATTTAAATCGGGTGTTATACTTAAACAGAAGGCTGACTACTCTCAAGAATAAGAAATAAAGAGAGAGAGGGAGAGAGAGGGAGAAGGTGAAAGAGAGAGACAGGAGGGAAGTAATTTACTATTTTCCATTGAAAGAGTAAAATTTCATTATAAGCCTAAAGTCAATTAAAACGGCACATCAAAAGGAGATTTTATTATTGGGGAAAAACATAAAAAATGAGTGAAAAGATTAGGACCAGAGGAGGTGTAAAAGAAAGAAAGAAAAAAAGAAAGAAAGAAAGATGGGGAAAGAAAGAAAGAAAGAAAGAAAGAAAGAAAGAAAGATGATTAAAGAAAAAAGAAGACGAAAGAAAGAAAGAAAGAAAGATGAGTAAAGAAAGAAAGAAAGAAAGAAAGAAAGAAAGATGAGTAAAGAAAAGAAAGAAAGAAAGATGATAAAAGAAAAAAAGAAGACGAAAGAAAGAAAGAAAGAAAGATGAGTAAAGAAAAAAAGAAGAAAAAAAGAAGAAAAAAGAAAGAAAGAAAGACGAGGAAAATAAATGAAAGAAAGAAAGAAAAAATAAAGAAAGAAAGAGGTAGAAAAATATAGGGAGAACAAAAATAAAAATAAAGAAAAAAGGGTAAAGAAAGAAAGAACGAAAGACGGGGAAAATAAACAGAAAGAAAGAAAGAAAGAAAGAAAGAAAGAAAGAAAGAAAGAAAGAAAGAAAGAAAATGAAAAATATGAGGAAAAAAACAAAGAAAATTGGAAAAGAAAGAAAGAAAGAAAGAAAGAAAGGCATCGAAAAACTGATTAAACATCTGTTATGAAAAACCAGACAAATATTTCTTGGGAGTTGAGTCGTATCGCCTTTCGTGAATCCACAGAAAAGGAAAACTGATTCTATGTGGGGTTATCTCATCTTATTTATTTTTATTTTTATTTTTATAATGGTGATACTGTTATCATGATACAGAAACTCGCAAAATGCATTCTGGGAATTGGGTGCGCCAATAACTTGTGGAGCCATCTAGCGACAAAAAAAAATAAATAAAATGGATGCTAAGTTGTGAGATGATAGAGAAGAAAAAAGGGTGAATTTGTGGTTTAGATTGGTTCCTTTGTTTTATTAGCTTATCAACCTTCGTGGGTTATTTAATGCCAAAGCTATCCAAGCAGAAAAACTGTAGTGGTACTGGAGAAGTAAGGACGAACTCATAACCGATATACTTCTGTGGACCCTTTCATATGGACGAGCAAAGGCAGGACGGCCAGCTAGAACCTATAGTTCTGTGCCGATACAGGATAATAGTCTTGAAGACCTCCCGGGAGCGATGGACGATAGAGACGGGTGGTGAGAGAGGATCAGGGAGATCCGTGCTGGCAGCGCGACATGATGATGATGATGAGTCTGAAAGTGAACGTAATGGCGCGACTCGAGTTCGAACTTGTTTACAGTCGAGTCATAATCCACCACATTAATGACTACGCCACAAAGACCTCCCTGGGTAAATCTATCCATTGATTATAGAATTAGTCCATATTTTACGTTTTCCTTTAAATTCTTATCCAAATCTGCGTTTGCATATTTTTGGTTTGGTTTGGTTTCTTTGTTTAATGGCATATCAACCTTTGTAGGTTATCTAATGCCAATGCTATTCTCCTAGAAGAATAGTAGTGGTACTATTTAACCCATAGCTGGGAGGATTAGAGGGTTCATACCTTTCCCAAGGGTACTTGCCCGAAAGTGAACGTAATAGCGCGACTGGAGTACGAACTCGCTTACGACGATTCTGCAGTCCATTGCTTTAACCATTACACCACGAGGACACTCCCCTGCATATTTTTGTTATGGTATAAATTTTCAAAAACTTTCAAAACTCTTTAAAAAAAAAAACATACCTTACATAAGCAAACAACCCCTAATGCTTAGCCTATGAAGGGTCCGAAAGCGCTCAGGACAATTTTGGGAAATTCATCTACCAATTCCAACCTGAAACTAAGACACTTATCAGAAAACTTGAAAGGATCTTAAATAAATTATGCAGATAAAATTCATCTTTATTATTCGATTAAACATGCTTAAATGAACGACTGCTACCTAACCACACACACACACACACACATATATATATACGTGGGAAGACTTAAAAGTTGAATCCAATTAGTTAAAAATTCATCAATAATAGATATGACGTCAACATATCATATTTACCAACCCCTCCGCTCGGGCAGGATATAACACAAGGTCAATTTTTAAGCGGAGCTTAACAGGTTTGAATTCAGAGTTTTCCTTCTCCTAGACTAGTTGCCTCTCCAAGGCTGAAGAAATCAGTCTGCTCTACTATTTACCCATAGCTGGAGGGAGAATAATTGGATTCATACCTTTCCCAAGGGTATTAGTGCTATGTGAAATGCAATCAGTCTAGTCCAGGATTTGAACTCATGTCACCGTGTCCATTTCCTACAACGATAACCATTACACCACGGGTCATCTTATGAACTTTTCAACCAACCCTCATAAACACACACACACACACACACACATAGCAGATAAAGGTGTAAATGATTGAATAGAACGTCAATCTACAAATCAATATTTTTTCTTGAATTGAATGAAAAGTTTATTAAAAAATAGAAGTTACAAATAATAATACTACATATCAGTCAGAACGTAAATATTTGCCAATATAAAAAAAAGATGTAACAAATTGACCTTCGACCCAGCCGTCAATCAAGGAACAGGTGCATCCGGTCGAAGATATCAGGGTATAACCTTGACTGCAAATTCTCCTCGCTCGAGACCGCGTTTTATTTTAAAGTGAGGGGTCAGGGTGGCCATGTTTCTTCTCTCTGTCTTTCTCGAGCGTACCACTCATTTTGCCCACCAAGCATAAACGTGTTCGCTTTGTCACACGGGGTAAGTTATCTTCTCTTCTACAAAACCATTTAACTATGTGCAAACAAATAAACTCTTACTGTAACATATTGAAATCCGACCCAGCCGTCGATCAGGGAATAGGTGCATCCGGTGGAAGATATCTGGGGATAACCTTGACTGTGGACGGGTTGAATTGGGTGCAGATGCGACGCTCACAGGAAACAGGGGGTTGTCAAACAATGATATAACCCGGTGCGACAGGAAGTTCTGTTAGTTGGAGTTAGTTAGTTGGAGTTAGTTGGAGATAAGATGCTGTAGTGAGAACCAGCACCCAGAAGAGAGCTATGGGCCCTCAGGACCCTCGATTGAGCTGCCCAGCAGAACGAGAAAGAAGTGCTGCTAAAGACAAAGGCACTGGGGGTCAATATGTTGCAGTTTGTTCAGTCTCACCTCTCACACATAACCCTTTCGCAACCATTTCGAATAAAGTGTGAGAGGTATATTTTTCTAAAGAAGTGTGTTCGTTCGTCATTATTGTGTTGACTATGTTTCCGCATGGTTGTGAATATGCAACAATACATTTAATGTTTTAGTTTGTGTTGTCTGAGTCTGAGTTAATGAATTTTGTGTATGTAATAAACTTTGTGTGCGAGAAAATGTATTCTATTCTCTCAAATACTTATTCATTGTTAAAAATTTCATTATGAAAACTCAATAGATTGATCCTCCTTCTTAGTGACATCTTCGAGAAATATAGGAACACGTGTAAAATCGAATGTTTAAATCGTTAAGTTTTAAAGTTTATCTTTTATTCACATATGATGCCAATCCTTTGGTATTCATAGACCATTAAGTCTTGAAATGTAAATTGTTAGGAAATAAATATCTTCTTATGATGATGGCAGAAAGTCGAAACCTGTCGTAATTGATAAATTTTTATAAATAATTTTTTTTATGCCAATGATTGCGTCTATTCTTTCCTTCATACGATATATATATATATATATATATATATATATATATATATATATATATATATATATATATAGTGTAGAAGTGGCTCCAGGGAAGTTAACTTCAAAATGAAAACTAGAGAATGAAGCCTCCGCATCAAATCTCTGCTAACTTCAAGATATCCTTTTTTTATGACAATGATTGTGTCTATTCTTTCCTTCATACTATATATATATATATATATATATATATATATATATATATATATATATATGCATGGAGTAGGAGTTGTTCCAGGGAAGTTAACTTTAAAATGAAAACTAGTGAATGAAGCCTCACCATCAAACTTCTGCTAACTTCAAGATATCTTTTGAGAGGAAGTCTAAGAGAATGTACTCTAAAATAAACCCTGCAGTTTTCATAGTCACCAATTATTTTACTACGCTCGCTACTGGCCTGTAACTATGTAGACCCAGAGTGTGACATAAGTGTTATACAAGCGTGTGTCACTATAATCCAATGACGTACAAATGTTTTATGACCATAACATCTAACGCATCTTGTATATTTATCAAAAGTTGAATTAGTGAATAATCTGAATTTTTTGCGCTGTAATTTTGTTGGTAAAAAACGGCTAACATCTGTCAAGATGTGGCAATCATATATATCTATATCTATATATAAATGAGGATAGCGTCGACACAAAGACACTTGGTCTGATAATTGCAGAGGCGAGAAACTGACAGTCACAAAGTACCGTTGACTCGGTGTCTATGCTATCCTAACTCTCTCTCTCTCTCTCTCTCTCTCTCTTACTCTTTCACACACACACATACACATATCTATCTATCTATCTATCTATATATATATATATATATGTTCTAATTTGGCATTTTTAAAATAAATACTGCAAATAAAATAAATCAAATTAGAAAGACTAACAAAATTACAAAAAATGCATACGAAAATATTATACTTATTTTTATTTCATTTCTGATTTCTTCATAAAATTCTTTACTTCCGACTGATTTTAATATGGTAAGAATAAAACAATACTATTCGAGATCAAAAACCCTGACTTTTAATGATCCGGAAAAGTATTTGTATACTGATGCCAATGAAACAGACCCCTCCACACCCCGGTATACGGAGTGGTAGCTCCTGATAGGGTCCAATCTATGGGTTAAATAGAACTAAACTTTGTACTTATGCTAAACTGAATTGCTTGAAATAGAACTGTTTTGACTTTTAAACTGCGTACTTATGCTAAACTGAATTGTTAAAAATAGAACTGTTTTTGTATGCTAAACTGAATTGTTTGAAATAGAACTGTTTTTGACACTGAAACTGTTCTTACGCAAAACTGAATTGTTCGAATTTGACAGTTAACTGGGTCTAAACAAAAACCATACTTATACTAAGCTGAATTGATTGAAATAAAACTGTTTGACTAAACTGAATAGCTTGAAATAGAAATGATTTTGACGATTAAGCTGTGTACTTATTATGCTAAACTGAATTGTTTGAAATAGAATTGATTATTTGTAAAAAAAATAGATTTGGCATTAAATAACCAAGAAAGGTTGATATGCCATAAACACAATCAATCAAACAAACAAACAAACAAACAAACATCTACCACCTTACTACCAACCATAGCAGGCGCCTGTTACGGCTTGAACTGCTTCGGTCACGTGGTATACTCTCCACAAATTAGTTGGTACCGAATTATTCAAAATTTTTTATTCACCCTTGTTGCACGAACACAAAAAAAAAAAGAAAAAAAAAACAACGACTGAGATTCCAACAAAGTCTACAAATAAGACAGGCAGAGTTTCGGGGCTGTGACATCATTGCTAGAATCTGAAGGCTGTGCAAAAATATCTCCCGATATAACTAATCATCTTTCGTTTGTATACTTTTCTTGAAGCCTTTCCTCTTTATGGACGCCTACATCTGGGCACACCAGTGTTGACTGACCTGCAAAAACGTACATCATTCATGTTCTATGCAGACACTGGATGTTGTCTAGAGCAGCGCTACTCAATGTGATGGATGGCATACAGGTGATGGTACACAAGTCATTGACTAACGATACGTGGTGAGTTTAGAGTTTTACATTATTATAATATTATTATTATCAAGTCGCGCTGATAGCACAGAGTTTATTGAATCTTTCGCACCATCTGTTCTTATTATCCCTCGCTCTTTGTAAGTCCTCTAAACGACATCCAGTGTCCGCACAACTGATATAAGTAAGTCTTTGCTGGTCAGCCAACACTGGCACATCCATTTGTAGAATGTCACTTATGAATTAGTTTTTTCCTTCTTCAGCAGTACCCCACATGTCTTGTTCTTCTTACTTTGATGGTTTTAAAATGGGAGGTGGGTAGCCTTACAGCTGCTGTTTTATGGGGTCTTACTTCTAGGAATTGTTCAAAACAGCACGTAGCTTTCTTGCGTTGTCCCCATCTAATTTTTTCTCCATACGTTTCGTTAGCGTCTATGTGGTGCTTCCATACGGTAATATTGACAGAACCACAATTTGGAAGTCATCCCGTTTTATTTTTTCGGGGAGTTCTAATATGATTGATAACCTGTCAATAGCAATCCGTGCCTTCGCTAGGCGTATGTTGATCAGGAAGAAAATCTTTCTGTATTGTTTAATATTATTCTTTGCAATTGCAGTAATATAATACAACTGATAAAAATACTAGGAACTTGATCGGGAAATGAAATCCATGCACAAACTCGTTTGCTCTTAAATATAGCATCGGCCCATGGCTCACCCTGCCAGTACACCATATCAGATAGTTTTAGAAGCAACAGTCTACAGAACTTACCAAGGGTATTTGTCAAAAAGTGAACGTAAAACTCCAGTCGCGCTATTACGTTCACTTTTGGAAAAATACCCTTGGGAAAGGTATGAACCCCCTGATCCTCCCATCTATGGGTTAAATAGTACCACTGCAGTCTTTCTAAAAGGATGGATTTGGCATAAAATAACCCGAGAAGGTTGATATGCCATTAAATAACAAACAAACAAACTAACAAGAACTTACCAAGAGTGATGGCTGATAGGGACAGATGGTGAGAAAGAGTCGAGGGAATCCTTGCTGTCAGTATGCATTGATGTCGAGAATGGTGATTATGATATCATATTATGACCTATCTATTTCAGAGTCGAGCGTACAGATTTATAAAGATACCTATCCTGCTGTGAATAATTTATCATCGGGTCCCTGAGACTGAACACGAAGGGTGATGCACCATTAAGCACAGTAACAAAAAACCTGGGTTGAGATTGCGTTCACCATGACGACGTTATTACGTCATAAATTCGTGTTGTTATTCCACAACAAAGGCCCAGAAGTATTACTTCTGAATTGGCAAGCCCAGTTGGCTTGAGCTGTAGAATACACCGACTGCATCTCTGCAGAGGAGTAAGACCCCCTTCCTCTCAACGTGTGTCTTGGATATGACACTAAACCATCGGATGGAAAGGCTCTTAGCCTGGAGCATTGGGGAATACGGAGTACCCCTTCATTGTCCTTACTCTCTGCTCCGCTCAGATCAAGAGTGGTCGTATCTGTTAGGGTTCCATCTTGGAGTCAAATAAAACTATTTATTCATTTAATAGTGTTGAAACTATTTAACTGTGGGGAAACAAATGATCTCTGGCTTGTTTCAAGCCCAGCGGCTGAGGCTGTAGAATACATCACCTGCATATCTGCAGAGGTGTAGGACCCCCCCCACACACACACACACAAACGAGTACCCTGGATATGACGTTGAACCATCTGATGGCGAGACTCTACCTTTGGAGATTTGGCAAATGTACAGTACACCTTCGTTGCCATTTCTTCCATGTCCACTCTGACCCGGAGTGGTAGCACCTGATAGGTCGTCCTGCCTTTGCTAGGCCATGTGTGGGGGGTCCATAAGAGTACATCACTTATGAGCTCGTGCCTGCTTCTCCAACAGTGTCTATATGTTATAAGAGTGTTGGCTGTCATTAAATCACATTGTGGGTATGTGTCGAACCAAGTGCTATATAATATGGAGAGTGCTCAAATTCTAGGATAGAGCTATTATATAGTGATAATAAACAGATATATATTATATATATATATTCAATTCATGGAATAAAGACTGCGACCCTGGGTTTCATGGAGTTTTTTGCATTTTTTTTCATGGAGTTTTTTGCATTTTTTTTTTTTTTTCATGGAGTTTTTTGCATTTTCTTAACTGCCTGATGATTGTTGTTTTGCAAAAAACTCCATGAAACACAGGGTTACAGTCTATATTCCATGAATTAGATATATATATCTAATATATATTTATTTATTTATTTTATTTATATATATATATATATATATATATATATATATATATATATACAGAGTGTCTCAAAATAAATGTAATCGTTAAATATGATAATTCATATTGTATCAAGTCATCTTTAATCTGACTCTTAAAAAGCAATCATATCACTTCAGAATGGTCAAACCAAATGACAAGGATAGAAATTGATTGACTGTATCCAAGATTTCACGTGAAAGACCAAATTCTTGGGAACGTCTTCGGAGGGACTTTTTCGAACTCGTTCCGATAGAATCTCTCACTGCATTCACATTGTTAGGACATCTTACAGTCAACTTCCTGCCAGATCTGGGATTTTCTGCCTTCTTGTTGAGGTAGTTTACTGACCCTGTGGATTGAAATTGGTGTACACAACGATAAATTTGGCTTTTTTGGGAATAATTGTTAAGTTAAGCTTCCAGCGAAATTTTTCATGCATAGTTTTGAATGATTTTGCCTCCAAATAAGGAGTGACACAAAATATTTTTCATCTCCTGTTCAAAGCATTGTGACCGAGAATTAGACAAATTCACTTACCTAGGAAGCAGCGTCTCATCAACCGAAAAGGACATCGACACGAGGTTAACGAAGGCGTGGACAGCTATCAATAGGCTATCGATTATATGGAGATCAGACCTAACCGATAAAATGAAACGCAGTTTCTTCCAGGCAGCGGTCACATCGATACTGCTATATGGATGCACTACATGGACTCTAACAAAACGGCTGTCGAAGAAACTAGACGGTAATTACACAAGAATGCTGCGAGCAATCTTGAACAAGGCAACACCTCACAAGACACCAACTGTACGGCCACCTGCCTCCTATCACGAAAACTATCCAAGTTAGACGAACCAGACATGCAGGACACTGCTGGAGAAGCTTGGACGAACTCATAAGTGATGTACTCTTATGGAACCCCACATATGGCCGAACAAAAGCAAGACGACCAGCTCGAACATACATTCAACAACTATGTGAGGATACGGGATGTAGTCCAGAAGACCTGCCGGAGGCGATGAACGATAGGGAAAAGTGGCGAGAGAGGGTCAGGGATATCCGTGCTACCAGCACGACATGATGATGATGATGATAGTATACTATTTTCAAATCTGAAACAAAAAGAACACATTATTATTAGTAGAGTTATTAGCAGCTGCATGGATCCCCTGTATATTGAAACACCCTATATATGTATGTATATATTTGTATGTACGTATAAACAGGGTTTGGCATTAAATAACCCACAAGGGTTAATATGTCATAACGTACAACCAAGGGGTGTCCTCGTGGTGTAATGGTTAAAGCGATGGACTGCGGAATCGTTGTAAGCGAGTTCGTACTCCAGTTGCGCTATTACGTTCACTTTCGGGCAAATACCCTTGGGAAAGGTATAAAACCCCTCATCCTCCCAGCTATGGGTTATATAGTACCACTACTATTCTTCTAGGAGAATAGCTTTGACATTAAATAACCTACAAAGGTTGATATGCCATTAAACAAAGAAACCAAACCAAACCAAACCACACAACCAAACCATCTAGATTGGCTCGATTATGAAGCTGAACAATGGATCGGGTGAAACATTGCGATTACAATATAAAAAAAAACAAAGAAGTATTTTTATATCACTACTAATGGAACAGACACGACTTGATTTTTTTTCTTAAACGGAAAACTGGAGGTGCCCTTGGTGTAATGGTTATTGTAGCAGGAAATGGACACGGTGACACAAGTTCAAATCCTGGACGAGATTGATTGCATTTCGCATAGCACTAATACCCTTGGGAAAGGTATGAATCCAGTTATTCTCCCTCCAGCTATGGGTAAATAGTAGGACAGACTGGGTTCTTCAGCCTTGGTGAGGCAACTAGTCTAGGAGAAAGAATACTCTGAATTCAAACCTGTTAAACTCCGCTGAAAAAAAATTGACCTTGTGTCATATCCTGCCCGAGCGGAGGGGTTGGGTAAATATGTTGAACGGAAAACTGAATTTGTCTCATCATTCTACAATCTCATTTTATCACAGTACTATCGAATTTCATTGCATTGTTTGTCTAAAATTATTATCACCATTATATTATATATGCTTCCCTCACCAGCCTATCGGAGTGATGGACAGATGACAGGTCAAAGTTCAAATCCTAGGCACAAGCTTATAAGTTGCAGAAGACCTGGTGAAAGGTATGAAACCAAATATTCTCCCTCCAGCTATGGGTAAATAGTAGGGCGGACTAAGTTCTTCAGCCTTGGTGAGGCAACTAGTCTAGGAGAATGAAAACTCTGAATTCAAACTTGCTAAACTCCGCTTACAAATTGACCTTGTGTCATATCCTGCACAAGTGGAGGGGTTGGTAAATATGATAAGTCGCAGAAGACATTTTTGGATGACTAGGAGACTGGAAAAATGAACCCCATCCTAACTGACTAGTCAATGTCACAAAAGTGAGAAGTCTCTTCAAATCTGATCAATAGGATCGATAATGAATTATTATTGAATATCAGATTTTCAGTCAGGGTTGCTAAACTGAAAAATTGAAAAAAATCAATCATATTACTTTCTAGACGCGCTTTCAGTGAATGAATTTGCTTTTTTTGTTTTTGTTCAAAAAGAATTTTCCTGTAGTACCACGCAACCCCCTATTCCCCTGATCTGAGTCCTCGCGACTATTTCCTCTTCACAAGATCAAATCCAAGCTCTGCAGTCTCCATATGCAACAGGTTACAAAGACCCAGCTGAAGGCAGTGTCAGTTGAAGTCTTCTAGCACTTCTTTTAAAAATGGGAACAACGTCTTCGTCAGTATGTGCCTTCCGAAGTGAACTACTCCTATTTTGAAGAGTGCACCTCAAGTGGTGTAATGGTTAGCAAGCAAGACTAGCAAACCTTCATGAGTGAGTTCAATTCTCATTGGGTGCCCCATTTATATGACCTTGTGCCACATCTAAGCAAAAAGCTATGTAAATTACTACTCCTATTTTGAAGAGGGCACCTCAGGTAGTGTAATGGTTAGCAAGCAAGACTAGCAAACCTTCATGAGTGAGTTCAATTCTCATCGGGTGCCCCATTTATATGACCTTGTGCCACATCTAAGCAAAAAGCTATGTAAATTACTACTCCTATTTTGAAGAGGGCACCTCAGGTAGTGTAATGGTTAGCAAGCTAGACTAGCAAACCTTCATGAGTGAGTTCAATTCTCATTGGATGCCCCATTCATATGGCCTTGTGCCACATCTAAGCAAAAAGCTATGTAAATTACTACTCCTATATTAAATTGAGTCTAAAGTTTTTTTCGGATTTTCTTTGATCATCATCATCATCATCATCATCTCGTGCGTAGGTCCACAAGAGTACATCACTTACGAGCTTGTCCTTGCTTCTCCAGCAGTGTCCGGCATGTCTGGTTCGTCTAGCTTGGATAGTTTTCGTGATATTTGGTAGGTGACCGTATAGTTGGTGCCTTGTGGGGTGTTGCTGCCAGGACTTGTTCAATATTGCTCTCAACATTCTTGTATAATTACCGTCTAGCTTCTTCTCCAGCCGTTTTGTTAGAGCCCATGTAGTGCATCCATATAGCAGTATCGATGCGACCGCTGCCTGGAAGAAACTGCGTTTCATTTTATCGGTTAGGTCTGATATCCATATAATCGATAGCCTATTAATAGCTGTCCACGCCTTCGTTAACCTCGTGTCGATGTCCTTTTCGGTTGATGAGACGCTGCTTCCTAGGTAAGTGAATTTGTCTAATTCTCGGTCACAATGCTTTGAACAAGATTTTCGGTAACTTGTATCTTTATTTTAAATCATTGTTATACTTACAACCTTTCGGTTGATATGTCCTTCGGCCTTCTTCAGGTGTTTCACTGGTGGTTTTTGGCCCCTTGTATCTTCATTTTCCATCACTAATTTAATACAACTTATTGTCCAATCGTTACTAAATTGGTCGTTTTTTATTTTCATAGTTTAATTTTATTCTTTATCACTTACAATATTCGGACTATTGACCAAATCTTTATCATCATACTCACAACGTTTCGACCGATATGTTCTTTAGCCTTCTTCAGGTGTTTCATGACGAACTCAGGAGCCCACAGAATCTCGAACTGAACTCTTTATTTGATCCACAGGAGTAGAGTGCACCAATTCTGTTAACTATGAACGGGTACAAATGTTAAGTTATAGTAAGTATTCCTTGTTATTCTTACCTGTTAGTTGGGATTTAACCTGCAACCTTCAGATAATTCCACTCAGAAGAATTTTCCTGTCAAACACTTATCCACTGCGCGATGCGTCCTCGACAGATAATTCAGAGTGAATTTTGGGGACTTATAAACCTAATGTCTCCATCAACTATGAGATAATCCTCTCCACCATTATGTCCGATTTTTATACCTGAGCTCATATCGCAGTTCAAGTAGACTTGTGGGGATTTAGGAATTAACAATAAAACTCCCAACCGGATGTTGACTCGTCAGCTGCCACATACAAAATGTATAAACGCGTCGCTACGCATCGGCTCCACGCACCCATCCGGTTAAAAATCAGACAAAAAGAAAAATAATAAAAATTAAAGTAGCCAATGGGAAGTGTTCGCGCCAAAATGAGAAGGATTTTGGAGTGAAAAATTTGGAGCCGGTGGGGAGAGATAAATACTCGAGATTTCTGTGAACCGGGTCAGTGAGGACAAAAGAGACCCAAGGAAGCACATAGATACAGTGATCAAGCGAAAGTAACGTCCGCACTCGAGTTAAGAGCTGAAACTACATTTCTGCTAGTTCCACTACCTGACCATAAAAGAAAGAGAAGAAAAGAAAAGAAAAAAGGAATAAGTACTCTTTAAAAACATTTCCTCCTTTCCCCCTTTTTCCTAATATCTGACTTTCCACCACTTCGAAAATTTACTACTTGTAAAAGGTAACTTCTGAACATTCAAATTCAAATTGACGCTTTATTGTTTTATAAAAATTATTTAAATTTTAGATGTGCCTTCTGAAGTTTTTCTCATTGTATGTTGTAACACTCCAAACCCAACCAAAAAGGCCATAGACTCACGAGTTAGACATGAAACACATGAAGAGGGCCGAAGGTCATATCGGCCGAAACGTTGTTAGTATAACAATGAAGATGAGGTCAATAGTCCGAATATTCTAAGAGATAAAGATCAAGCTTCATCTCAGAAATTCAGACAATGTTTATTCTTTATTTTACATTTTTGATAATGAATTAAAAATTGCAATTTGAAACATTTTACGCTGCCTGTAGAAAAATGGACAAAGTGTAAGAGAATCGGCCGAAGAAATTAATGATGTTGAAGGCCCAGAAACTGTAGCGCAAAACTGGTTCAGACGTTTCAAGGAAAGTGACTCTAGTCTCGAAGACAAACCAAGGTCAGGAAGACCTTCTGCCGTGGGAGATGGGGCATTGCTTGAAATGGGTGAACACCTGCTAAACACAAGCACACGTACATTGTCGGTAGAACTTGGTCCTTCACAAAGCACAACCAATCGACACTTCCATAAGCTCGGCCTTGTGAGCAGATGCTGAAATACTTGAAATACGAAATAGCTTGAAATATTGAAAAACTTTCGACTCAACCTGATAAAGTTAAT